>CM062295.1:423742073-424145587 GCA_031216915.1 Pictodentalium vernedei
GTTTCGGTAGGGTAGGTTCGATTCAATGGGAGTCCAACGAATTACCCAAATGAACCCGAAAACGACTGCTGTTTACCCGAAATAACCGAAACGGACCCGAATTCTCTTAGAATATTGACCCTAATAGTACCACGTAGTGGTATCAGATCTATAAAAGATGTGCTCCTTATCTAGCTCGAATTCCATAAGAATCCTCGTTTACAACTACATATTTTATAACATATCTGTTCTACTTGACTTCTATCTACTCTAGTATACTGATTATCCCTGATTGTCCTTGTTGATTCTAATGCCTTTTCTACCCATGCTATCATGGCATTGTCCGTGTATTCCTGGCTCTCCCTTATCTTAGTAGATTATTTGGCTTGTTCTAACCGTGATATGACTATTATCTGCACTAGTCTACCATTATCTGGCTTACCAGTAGACCTAGACATAGCTGCAGTTGACACTTTCTCGACGGGCCATCTGCGCCCCGTTTTCTTCGTGTGAGGCCATGAGGGCTATGAAGACCTCATAGCCCTCATGGCCTCATACGACGAAAAAGAGGCGCCAAAGGCTAGTCCTATTCCATAATGGGGTACCAGTAATCGTTTACCCATGGGGTGGGGGTCCCCAAATACTGAGATGGGGCCACAGGGCCATGATGGCTATGAGGTCTTCATAGCCTTCATGGCCTCATACGACGAAAAGAGGTACCCAAATACCGTGATGAGGATGAGAGTAATGGCATTTCCTTATGGCACTCATAACCCTCATGGCCTCATACGATGAAAGGGGATTCTGATTCTGAAAGCCATCCAGATACTAGAAAGGGATTCCAAAATTGGAATTCTGTGGACCGTGGCGACCAAATACCGAGATGAGGATGAGAGCAATGGAATTTCCTTGTGGCCCTCATAGCCCTTATGACATAATTCGGTGAAAAATGGATTTTGAAGGCCATCCAGATACTAGAAAGGGATTCCAAAATTGGGATTCTGTGGACTGTGGTGACAAATGTGGAGATGAGGATGAGAGTAATGGCATTTCCTTATGGCCCTCATAGTCCTCATGGTCTCATACGGTGAAAAGGGGATTCTGAAGGCCATCCAGATACTAGAAAGGGATTCCAAACTTGGGATTCTGTGGACCGTGGTGACAAAATACCGAGATGGGGATGAGAGTAATGGCATTTCCTTATGACCCTCATAGCCCCCATGGCCTCTTACGAAGAAAACGGGGCACCGATGGCCCGTCGGGAAAGTGTCCCGTGTAGCTATGTCTAGTGTAGATAATAATCATATCACGGGTAGAACAAGCCAAATAATCTACTAAGGTAAGAGACAGCCATGAATACACGGACAATGCCATCATATCATGGGTAGAACAGGCATAAGAATCGACAGGGACAGTCAGGGATAATTAGTATACTTGAGTAGGTAGAAGTCAGGTGGAACAGATAGGGTATAAAATATGTAGTACTAAAGAGGATTCTTATGGAATTCGAGCTAGATAAGGAACACACCTTTTTATGGATCTTATAACACAACGTGGTGCTATAGGGTCAACATTCTAAAATAATTCTGGTCCATTTTGGTGATTTCCGGTGAAAATAAGTCGTTCACGGGATCATCTGGGTAACTCTTTGTACTCCCATTGCATCAAACGTACCCTCCAAACATACCCCCGTCTTATTAGATGCCGTTGGGTCACCTAGCAACCGCGTGCTACCATAGAAACCAAGATGGCGGCGCCCTGTATACAAAATGGACGACGGAAACGCGTATTACCATAACAACACGCACTGCGCATGCGCAGTGATACAACGTTTCACCATGGGGATGGCGTCACAACATGGCCGGCCAAGCGCGTTACCATGACAACACAAAATGGCGGAAACCAGTCACGTGACTATGACGTCACTTCCGATGTCCACCGCGGGGTTCACCAGATCTTGCTCGAAAGGAACGAGCACTACTACTTTGATCCATGCACATGAAATAATAATCCGTGCGCATGACATGAAAGATATAAAAACTATGGCATAGGTTATTTAGTCAAAATGGCATCCAACCTGTGACCTTGGTATACTGGTATCCTATCATTTTATCGCTGAAACAACAATTCTTAGGTCTACTTGTTCTTGTTTGGACCTAAGTTATCTAGGACCCTCCGGCCCTCGGTCGCTACCGCCTCCTCATCTCTTCAAGAAGGAAGGTCAGGAGGGGTAACCTAAACTTGTTAGGCATGCTTCCCTTTTTTAACGTGCGATAGGCCAGTCAGGACGAAGTGAAGTCTGCGTAAGACCTCACATCGCTGTACTCTGGGCCTGGGGCAGTAAGTAGGTGTATGTAAGCGTGGCGGGAGAGGGGGGGGGATCTCTTATTGAGACGTGGGGGCGCAAAAATATGTCAGCGAAGATATAAAATTCAGATGACTAAAAGGGCCTATAAAGCAGCCATCGAAAAGTACTTCACAATGCCGGGGGAATTTGGGATGGGACGTCACCCAAAGTTGACTGGGATGGCAACATATGCCTATGCTTGTCCGCTACATGTCTAATCTTGGCGGTATTATATATATTTTTGGTAGGCCCTGGGAAGGTCGGGTTCAGAGGCGGGGGCATGGGAAAACGCACACAGCTCGCCCCCAAATAGACTAACATTGCACCTCCCCATTCACAATAAATACAAACTGCCATATATGATTTCGACCCCCTCTCTCACCTTCCATTAGGAGACTTCAAAACTGTTGATATAGCTTCGAAATTTGAGAATATTTCAGAGAAACTCAGGCCCTTACCGATGACCTCGCGATCCTCCATTAGGCTCCAGAATCGCTCTCAAAGCTTCACAGTTAAAATTATAAAATTTGCGGAGGAAGGATAACCGGCCCCCACCAATGGCCTCACCTCCTCTAAGGAGGCTTCAGCGTCCCTTACAGAGTTCCAAAAATTTATATTTCGGGGAGAGGTCCCGAATCCGGTGGCGGCGCTACAGGAGGTCATGAAAGGGCATGCCCCCGAACACAGTCTTTGACACCCCCTCCTCCCTGTCTCACTCATTTGCCCCTCTCCAAAACTGTCACATCCAGCCACCCTCTCTTACACACACAGTGACTCTCTTTTCTTTATTTACATACAAACTCAGCAGATAAACATAAATCCACTGGAATTTTGCAAGTTCGGATGCAGATACTTATGAGCCATGTAGGTTTATAAACCTTGCCTCTAAAATGTGGATCATCCAAAAATGTGGCGATCTACCCTAAAAGCCATCAGAAAACTTGATTTAAATGCACAGTGATATTTTTTTTTGTCTGGGAGGCGACCCCTCCCTCTCCCGGGGAGGGCATGTTGGCTTCTCCACTCAGGATACCCACCCATACGGAGGATGTCCCCTACTTGCAGCCCCCCCCCCCCCCCCCGCAGAGATTTTTCTGGCGCTACCAATGCCAGGTCACACAAATGGGAGAGGGTGATTCACCTGATTCACCTGACTACACCCTTCCCTCCCTGTCTGCGGCATTTGAGATATACCCGCGTCATATCGCTACCCCCTCCATTGGAATTCTCCCCTATAAAGGATTCTGGTTCCACCACTGAACAGGATTCCAATGCAAGGCGTGGTAAGTATATATAGCAGGTCCGTCTTTTGGGACAGCGGGAGTGGGTAATTCGTCTGCCTTGATCATTACTTCATGCACGGATTATTAATCTGTGCGCATGAATTATTAGTTTGCGTGCATGGATTATTAATTTGCAGGTCTGTCGTTTGGGACAGTGGGGGTGGGGGTCCTGACACCTTATGTTTTAATCCGTGCACACAAAATTTTCATTCGAGCACACGAGTTAATAATCCGTGCGCACGAACTAATAATCGGTGCACACGACATAATAATCCGCGAAGGCGAATTGATAATCAGTACATACAAAATAATAACCCGGGCATGAGGATTATTATTTCGTGTGCACGGATTATTTTTTCGCGCGTATTATCATTTCGCTGCACTTTATATTTATTCTAGTAGTATGAAATGTGCCCCATCTGGAGGACTTCGGGGGGGGGGGGGGAGCATACCGCAGAAGGGACAGCATACCGCGGCGTATTATGGGTGTCACGTGGGTTGTCATAAAAGCGGAGGAGAGCGGGCATGTTGTGACCTCATCCCGATAGTGATATGTGGTTTTAGTGAGCATGCACATTGGAGACTACCATCTTGGTTTCTATGTTAGCTTGTTGTTGCCATGTGACCCAATAACCTCTAAACGGACGGGGACTGTTCTAAGGGTGTGTTCGATTCAACGGGAATCTTGCGAATTAGCAAAATAAGCTCGACACTTACCCCAAATCACCGACATCGACTTTATGTTACCGAAACAGAGTCGCGCGAAGTGTTATATGACCCATAAGGAGTATTTTCGATTGATGAGGTATGTACTCCGGTAGAATAAAAGAGCCCCATACTTGGAGTAAGATCGGTGTTTCGTTACTATAATTAACTTCTGTGGCGTGTTCTGACTTCTCTCTGACCCAAGTATTCAACTGCAGGAGATAGTATGCATTGCATAGCAGACGGGCATCGGGCAGGTCATTGGACAAGTTATGGCTGCAGGAAGAATAAGCAAGTGGAAGGGAATGGGTGTTAGCGTGCATAGTAAATAGACTCCAGAATGGAGATGTGGGAGGGAATGGGTAGTTTAGTATGAATGGCGTAGTAAGCAGACATCAGGTAGGCCCTCGGGCATGTAAGGGCTCAGGAAGAATAGGGAAGTTGGGGGAATGGGTAGTGCTGGTATGCAAGACGTAGCAAGCAGACACCAACAGGCCCGTTAGTATGCCAGAGTTTAGAAAGAATAGGAAAGTGGAAGGAAAATGGGTGGTATTGATATGCTTGGAGAAGACGGCAAACATCAGGCAGGGCCTTGGGCATGCCAAGACTTAGAGATAGGAAGGAAAGGAAGTAAGGGTAAGGTGAGTAAATCGTGAAGTGGAAGTCGGGCCACGGTTTGGGATATTTACGGACCATGTTGCATAGAGATAGACTTGTGGAATCTCTTTCTGTTACTTGGCTGGCCTTCAGGATGCCCTTTTCATTACATGAAAAGCCGAGGACAATGAAGCACAACTTGTCATTCCACATATCCTCAGGGCCATAAAGGCCACGAGAAAATTCTTAGTGAGCCACAATTCGTCATTCCTCATATTTGGGGACGGCGTTCCATGGAATCTTCTTTATTCTTCTCATGTCGCACAGCAACATCAAAATATCTGGCGATGTTTGTCTCCTTCGGTACTATTTTGTAACTAGCTCTTTTGGGGGCCTAAGGAGGGCCCTAAATGTGGTCCGATTGGAACGGTTGAGGTGTCAATCTTCTTTATTCCTCGGGGGCAACCCACCAACACCAAAATATCCCGTAATCTTTACCTGCTTTGATGATATTTTGTAACTGGCCCTTTTGGGGGCCTTAGTAGGACCCCTAAATGCGGTCCGATTGGGGCGGTTGAGGCATCAATTTTCTTTATTCCTTGGGTGCCACCCATCAACACCAAAATATCCCGTGATTTTAACCTGCTTTGGTGATATTTTGTAACTGGTCCTTTTTGGGGCCTTAGTAGGGCCCCCTAAATGTGGTCCGATTGGGGCAGTTGAGGTGTCTATCTTCTTTATTCCTCGGGGCCACCCATCAACACCAAAATATCCCGTGATTTTTACTTGCTTTGGTGATATTTTGTAACTGGCCCTTTTTGGGGCCTTAGTAGGGCCCCTAAATGTGGACCGATTGGGGCGGTTGAGGTGTCAATCTTCTTTATTCCTCGGGGCCACCCATCAACACCAAAATATCCCGTGATTTTAACCTGCTTTGGTGATATTTTGTAACTGGCCCTTTTTGGGGTCTTAGTAGGGCCCCTAAATGTGGTCCGATTGGGGCGGTTGAGGTGTCAATTTTCTTTATTCCTCGGGGGCCACCCATCAACACCGAAATATCCAGTGATTTTAACCTGTTTTGGTGGTATTTTGTAACTGGCCCTTTTTGGGGCCTTAGTAGAGCCCCTAAATGTGGTCCGATTGGGGCGGTTGAGGTGTCAATCTTCTTTATTCCTCAGGGGCCACCCATCAACACCAAAATATTCCGTGATTTTAACCTGCTTTGGTGATATTTTGTAACTGGCCCTTTTTGGGGCCTTAGTAGGGCCCCTAAATGTGGTCCGATTGGGGCGGTTGAGGTGTCAGTTTTCTTTATTCCTCGGGGGCCACCCATCAACACCAAAATATCCAGTGATTTTAACCTGTTTTGGTGATATTTTGTAACTGGCCCTTTTAGGGCCTTAGTAGGGCCCCTAAATGTGGTCCGATTGGGGCGGTTGAGGTGTCAATCTTCTTTATTCCTCGGGGGCCACCCACCAACACGAAAATATCCCGTAATTTTCACCTGCTTTGGTGATATTTTGTAACTGGCCCTTTTTGGGGCCTTAGTAGGGCCCCTAAATGTGGTCCGATTGGGGCGGTTGAGGTGTCAATTTCCTTTATTCCTTGGGGGCCACCCATCAACACCAAAATATCCCGTGATTTTAACCTGCTTTGGTGATATTTTGTAACTGTCCCGTTTTTGGGGCCTTAGTAGGGCCCCTAAATGTCGTCTGATTGGGGCGGTTGAGGTGTCAATCTTCTTTATTCCTCGGGGGCCACCCATCAACACCAAAATATCCCATAATTTTAACCTGCTTTCGTGATATTTTGTAACTGGCCCTTTTTGGGGCCTTAGTAGGACCCCTAAATGTGGTCCGATAGGGGAGGTTGAGGTGTCAATCTTCTTTATTCCTCGGGGGCCACCCATCAACACCAAAATATCCCGTGATTTTATCCTGCTTTGGTCATATTTTGTAACTGGCCCTTTTTAGGGCCCCTAAATGTGGTCCGATTAGGGCAGTTGAGGTGTCAATCTTCTTTATTCCTCGCGGGCCACCCATCAACACCAAAATATCCCGTGATGATTTTAACCTGTTTTGGTGATATTTTGTAACTGGCCCTTTTTAGGGCCTTAGTAGGGCCCCTAAATGTGGTCCGATTGGGGCGGTTGAGGTGTCAATCTTCTTTATTCCTCGGGGGCCACCCACCAACACCAAAATATCTCGTGATTTTAACCTGCTTTGGTGATATTTTGTAACTGGTCCTTTTTGGGGACTTAGTAGGGCCCTAAATGTGGTCCGATTGGGGCGGTTGAGGTGTCAATTTTCTTTCTTCCTCGGGGGTCACCCATCAACACCAAAATATCCAGTGATTTTAACCCGTTTTGGTGGTATTTTGTAACTGGCCCTTTTTGGGGCCTTAGTAGGGCCCCTAAATGTGGTCCGATTGGGGCGTTTGAGGTGTCAATCTTCTTTATTCCTCGGGGGCCACCCATCAACACCAAAATATCCCGTGATTTGAACCTTCTTTGGTGATATTTTGTAACTGGCCCTTTTTGGGGCCTTAGTAGGGCCCCTAAATGTGGTCCGATTGGGGCGGTTGAGGTGTCAATCTTCTTTATTCCTCGGGGGCCACCCATCAACACCAAAATATCCCGTGATTTTATCCTTCTTTGGTGATAATTTGTAACTGGCCCTTTTTGGGGCCTTAGTAGGACCCCTAAATGTGGTCCGATTGGGGCGGTTGAGGTGTCAATCTTCTTTATTCCTCGGGGGCCACCCACCAACACGAAAATATCCCGTAATTTTCACCTGCTTTGGTGATATTTTGTAACTGGCCCTTTTTGGGGCCTTAGTAGGGCCCCTAAATGTGGTCCGATTGGGGCGGTTGAGGTGTCAATTTCCTTTATTCCTTGGGGGCCACCCATCAACACCAAAATATCCCGTGATTTTAACCTGCTTTGGTGATATTTTGTAACTGTCCCGTTTTGGGGGCCTTAGTAGGGCCCCTAAATGTCGTCTGATTGGGGCGGTTGAGGTGTCAATCTTCTTTATTCCTCGGGGGCCACCCATCAACACCAAAATATCCCATAATTTTAACCTGCTTTCGTGATATTTTGTAACTGGCCCTTTTTGGGGCCTTAGTAGGACCCCTAAATGTGGTCCGATAGGGGAGGTTGAGGTGTCAATCTTCTTTATTCCTCGGGGGCCACCCATCAACACCAAAATATCCCGTGATTTTATCCTGCTTTGGTCATATTTTGTAACTGGCCCTTTTTAGGGCCCCTAAATGTGGTCCGATTAGGGCAGTTGAGGTGTCAATCTTCTTTATTCCTCGCGGGCCACCCATCAACACCAAAATATCCCGTGATGATTTTAACCTGTTTTGGTGATATTTTGTAACTGGCCCTTTTTAGGGCCTTAGTAGGGCCCCTAAATGTGGTCCGATTGGGGCGGTTGAGGTGTCAATCTTCTTTATTCCTCGGGGGCCACCCACCAACACCAAAATATCCCGTGATTTTAACCTGCTTTGGTGATATTTTGTAACTGGTCCTTTTTGGGGACTTAGTAGGGCCCTAAATGTGGTCCGATTGGGGCGGTTGAGGTGTCAATTTTCTTTCTTCCTCGGGGGTCACCCATCAACACCAAAATATCCAGTGATTTTAACCCGTTTTGGTGGTATTTTGTAACTGGCCCTTTTTGGGGCCTTAGTAGGGCCCCTAAATGTGGTCCGATTGGGGCGTTTGAGGTGTCAATCTTCTTTATTCCTCGGGGGCCACCCATCAACACCAAAATATCCCGTGATTTGAACCTTCTTTGGTGATATTTTGTAACTGGCCCTTTTTGGGGCCTTAGTAGGGCCCCTAAATGTGGTCCGATTGGGGCGGTTGAGGTGTCAATCTTCTTTATTCCTCGGGGGCCACCCATCAACACCAAAATATCCCGTGATTTTATCCTTCTTTGGTGATAATTTGTAACTGGCCCTTTTTGGGGCCTTAGTAGGACCCCTAAATGTGGTCCGATTGGGGCGGTTGAGGTGTTAATCTTCTTTATTTCTCGGGGGACACCCATCAACACCAAAATATCCAGTGATTTTAACCTGCTTTGGTGACATTTTGTAACTGGCCCTTTTTGGGGCCTTAGTAGGGCCCCTAAATGTGGTCCGATTGGGGCGGTTGAGGTGTCAATCTTCCTTATTCCTCGGGGGCCACCCATCAACACCAAAATATCCCGTGATTTTAACCTGCTTTGGTGATATTTTGTAACTGGCCCTTTTTGGGGCCTTAGTAGGGCCCCTAAATGTGGTCCGATTGGGGCGGTTGAGGTGTCAATCTTCTTTATTCTTCGGGGGCCACCCATCAACACAAAAATATCCCGTGATTTTAACCTGCTTTGGTGATATTTTGTAACTGGCCCTTTTTGGGGCCTTAGTAGGGCCCCTAAATGTGGTCCGATTGGGGCGGTTGAGGTGTCAATCTTCTTTATTCTTCGGGGGCCACCCATCAACACCAAAATATCCAGTGATTTTAACCTTCTTTGGTGATATTTTGTAACTGGCCCTTTTTGGGGCCTTAGTAGGGCCCCTAAATGTAGTCCGATTGGGGCGGTTGAGGTGTCAATCTTCTTTATTCCTTGGGGGCCACCCATCAACACCAAAATATCCGGTAATGTTTTTCGAATTTTGAATGTCGAATAAGGAAACGGGAATAAGTGACTAAATTCACAGTAAAGTCATTTAATAAAAACTCCTCCATAAATCTGAGAAAAAATGAAGGAAATCAAGGATCTATTTTGGAACGAAACTGCACCAAAGAGGTTGAATCAGCCGCTTCTGCCAAAAAGTGTAAGAGGAATGGTCATGGGAAAATCTAACTGGAAAATGACTCCGTTGCTGAATCTCTTGTCACGACCTGAATGTATATATTGCAATCGACTTCTAATTGTTGCCTGGTTGTTGAAGGGTTAAACCTTGGAAAAAAATTAAGCAAATTTCGGTGTTATTTGGTGCAGAATTACACTATGAACAACCTGTCCAACATACGCTAAAATCCGCCTGAGGGAACACTTTTTTTTAATTTAGTGGTCTTTGATATGTGTGGTGCGTTTTAATATGAACTGAGGACTCGGACTCAAAACACATACTGAATCAAGGACCCGGACTCGGACTCAAGTTAACTGCTTAGTTTTTTGTTGAATTACCAGTGATTTACCACATTATATCGATCTTTTTTAATCATTGTGTCGAAAATAAAAATTAACCATCCCTGTGAGGTCAGTCCAGACTGTTTAAGACGTCAAACTGTTGTGACATTTTGCCGGTGGTTGCCATACTTGGGGGAGTGCCCTAGAGTTTGTTAAGTATTAAGTTAGAATTAATAGATTTCATAAGAACTATCTATCGACGCGTTTATCCACGTTGTTTCATTTAACCATTTGCGCGTGGTATCTGTTAAACGTCCATCCACTGTCCACACAATGTATATCTGTCAATTCGACAATCTGAACTATCACTATTTCCGCAAGCGTTTCGCTTTCCGTATTGGGGGATGGGTGGTGGGGGGTGGGGGCGCCTTCCCTCTGAAGGGATAAAATGAATTGTGCTTTCAAATAAGTCTTCTGGTGGCATAGGCGTAGGGGGAAATTTTTGATTATGGGGGTAGGGAGGCATTTTTTTTGGGGGGGGGGGCGGGTGGGGAATCTGAAAGATTTTGCTCGAAAAGTGATTTCGCGGGCATCATCGATGCACGTAATGTCGCGGAGGGTGGGGAGAATCTGACCCCCCCCCCCCCCGCACTGGTGGGGAAAGTTTGAAACATTTTATGACCAATCTATATAGAGTCCCACACGCCAGCTGCCTTTCCAACCTTGTAATTGAGGAGGAAATTGGTTGACGTTTCGGGTGTACCTGGCTGAATGGATGGGCGCGTTTGTGATAGGGAGGAGGCAAAGTCTACGCTTATCGGGTAAAATGTCATCATCCCTCCCCCCCCCCCCCCCCCCCCCATGCCTGCCAATGAAGCGCCGCCAAAACTTGGACCCAAAGTTCGTAATATCTTCTCTTTCTGCGTGACAAACTCACTGTTTCTAACATACACCATATCGTTCTCAACTCTCACATTTTCGTAGATGTAAAGCATTAACTGTCATCGAAGATGAAAATCTGCCACCCGTGGATCACGGAATACCGTACCGAATACATCAGAAAAGACACGTTTTAAATTGGAAACACATTTTCAACACTAAATCCATGTGGCATGTATTGGGCCCACAGGATATTCCACACCAAAATAATATTACGGCCTTTGGTTCCAAGTTTGGAAAAGCATTGAACGGATATTTTGAGCATTGACGTGGTCGAGTTTGGTAGTTAGTCGCAGATAAATGGTTAAATGAAGCCATGGAGATGGAAGAGAGTCGATCGATAGTTCACAAAAAATCAGCCTATCCCAACTAAATAAATGAATGATAGATAGTCTTTACATAAAAATATAGGGGCATTCCACAAAGTACGGTGGCTGTTGGGAATATGTTACGGCAATTTAAGAGTTAAACGATTTTTGCTGATCATCACAACGACAAGATCGCTGTTACGTTTGGTTAGTCACTGGTAATTCAACAAAAAATCTGAACACTAAACTTGAGTCCGAGTCCTCGATTCAGTATGTGTTTTGAGTCCGAGTCCGAGTCCTCAATTCAGTGTCCATCGTGTGGTGTAGCTCGCGCGCATTAACCAAATTCTCATGAGGGATCTCATGTGAGGTCATTTCGCAGTGAATTGTGGGTGTCACGTGTATTGTAGCGGTAAGCCGCCTGGGTGGACATGTGACACCATAACCATGGTGTTACGTGACAGTGTACATGCACAGCGCCTATTAGGGCTATATGTGTTTCCGTCACCCATTTTGTATGATTGAGACCACTGTCTTGATTTCTATGGTGGCACATGGTTAATATGCCCCTGGAAGAGTTAGCATGAAGTGAAGGTGGGTCATAGTGTAGGTTCGATTGAATGCAAGTTTATCTAATTACAGTAAGCGACCCGGCAACAACCATAAATTACCTCAAAGGACCTTCCCAGACTGCTCTTGTGTTGCGCGTTAAGCTGTAGGACCGTGAAGTGAGGCATGTCCAAGGGAACGTTCAACTGGTCCAAAGTGCACCAGTAAAAGAAGAGCCCCAAACTAGGCTAAAATCTGGAGGGGGGGGGGTCACTATTTTGAGCTTTTCTGGTATATCCTGCTCATTCTTGACCCTCACTGTTTGATCTTGTCCATGCTAGCTCAAGTGCCGACTTCAGTCCTCGACTTAACCATAGTATAGTCTCCAAAATCACTCCATTCTCATTTGCCCATATCTGTTGCTCAATCCTTTGGCCAAGTTGCAAGTGTGATTTTTGCCTACTAACTGTCACTCCAATTCAGCACGTCGCACAAAGATCCAAGATGTGTTGATCAGACAGGTCAGAAGGAGCCTCAAACACATAGCACATGGGTGGATATTTTGGGACTGGAGACGGGTGGTTGGGGAACGAGTGCTTGGGGACTTGGAACTGGTGGGGTCTAGTGTAGACTGATGGGGATAATTGGGAAAGAGCTCCTAGACGATTCTGCGGATCCTAGTTACTAGATAGCCGATGGTTCCACGGCCTATAGACGCGGTGAATTGTGGGTGTCAAGTGTGGTGTAGTGGTGAGTTACTTGAGCGGACAGGTGACACAATTACCATGGTTATATAAATGCGCAATGCGTCTTATTAGAATGATATGCGTTTCCGTCGCTCATTTTGTATTATGGGGACCGGCGTCATGGTTTTCCTGGTGGTACATGGTTAATATGACCCTGAAGGGCTGTGATGAACTGGGGTGGGTTGGGACGGTAGGTTCGATTGAATGCGAATATATCTAATTATAGGTGCGCGGTGGCTCAGTGATAGACTGTTGGACTTCTATGCTAAAGGTCCCGAGTTCGATCCCCGTCCGGGATGACCCGCCTTGTGTCCTTGGGTAAGGCACTTTATCCCGGTTTCCTGCATGGGGGCACGGTGACGCCGTGTATTAACTGGTAGAGTGCTGGAAGCCCACATTTGGGCTTTACTTTGAAGTGTCAGTACCAGCACTTAAAGGCTTCATATTTTGTGGATGTTGTTCATACCACCTTTGAAGTGAAATTATTTAGTCTGTTAGTATTTGCCTTGTTAAAAGTTATGGGAGAGTGCCTATTGGCACTCTCCCATAAATTGTAACAAGGCAAACATATGTGAACAAATTTTGATGACCAAAAATAATTCAGCACTCTACCAGTTAAGGCGCACTACATGTCGATGGTGCACGTCTTCAACCGTTGTAACCCTGCTTGAGCGGAGCTTGAACAGAGTTAGAATGTTGAGGAGCTGACAGTTGCTCGTCGATGCTCGGTAGTTCTCTCCTGGTACTCCGGCTTCCTTCTCCCGTAAAACTTTCACGGTCACGATTAGATATTGTGCATATGTATGTGACCTTAAACACCAATAAATAAATGAATAATATCTAAAAATAGGAATAGACTCAACTACCAAAATTACACAAACTGACATTTCAGAACTGTAGAACTGTCAGCAAGGCAGGGTGTAGCCAAGGGTCTGTTTACTCGGCCCACTATGTAAAACCGGTTGAGAAGGACAGCCCCCAAACATGGCGTATAATCAGTGTTTTGTTAATACTTTTAACTTTTATGTCCTGTTCTGGTTGCTCTTGGCCCTACCATTCGACCCAGTCTTCGCTATCTCTGATAATCTCTGTTCTGGAATGTGTCTTTGTAGATTCAATCCGATCGATCCATTCCCAGGCAGAACCACCACACCAGTCCTCCTTCACAACAAAAGGGGGAACAGAAGAGAAGACGTATGCGAAGAAAAAAACGTATGCGCGGTGGCCCCTCGACCCATTAAAGTCGAATCGAGGAAGTCACCACAGTGCTGACTAGATCCAGCTTTTTGGAACGTCTTCGGAAAGAAAAACCACAAAAAATCAACATGACTCCAAATGTTGAGGCTGTATCCAAGTTGGATCGAGAAATGAGAGACCTCGTCGATGCCTCGTTTGCCTCGAGGAACAGATCATTCGATATAATCAAGTCTCGCGGAGATATATGACATTTCAGCAACAGGTGGTGGCCCCTCGACCCATTAAAGTCGAATCGAGGAAGTCACCACAATTCAAGCCATTCTCGAAGATGACTTATGACGACGAAGAAAAAACAGCAAAGTTATTATTGAACCGTATGAAAACGACCCAAACTCACCTTGGAATGAACAGTTTGTTTGTTTGTTTGTTTGTTGGTGGTTAACGTCACATATTTATGCACCATGGCTAATCGTGACACAACATGGAGATGAAGTCAAGTTTAGTCAATCGTTGATCAACATGTTGCCCATTTTAGAGGACTTTCACCCCAAGCATTGGTGACTGGGTCCTATTTTACTAGTAAAGCGGAACTGGTTTACCACAGTAAACAAGTGCTGCTTACTTCCCGGGGTTCCCACGGGGACTTGGAATGAACAGTGCGAAGTGATACACAAAGACCTGACACTGGAAAGACTGAATGTGGCGGATCTTCTAAATGTTTTGCTCAGAAGACGAAAGTCTTTCCAACACAAGAAATGGGAAGTGGTGACATAAGACTTGAAAGACAAAACATCCCACAAGAATTGCTTGGTCATAAAGAACGCCTGGAGACAGGGGCCTGCAAAGACAAAGCCAGAGGCAAAACCAAAGCATCGAAAGAAACTTCAGATTGTTCAGTGTTCTGAAGCTGACTGAAAAATGAATTCCGCCATTACTGGAGCTCTGTAAAATTAGTAACCTGACACATTCACAGTGTGAAAATGTCTGATATATGACAACGATATCCCCATGTTAAAATGGATCGCAAATCCATATTTTCAGAAACAAAACTTTATACTGGTGGAATGGAATCAAACCCCGGAAAATGCAAATAATGTAACTTGAACACAAACTAAATGGGTTCGAAGAAACGAAACCTCAATCCATGCAGTATTGCGTTTCTACATATCAACTGAGGGAGAAGAAACAGATATTCCAAACCCAGAACTAAAACAGGCGAGGAACATGCCGAGGAAGATATTCAGGGATTGGAGACTTAAAAAAAAAACATTCGGATAACAAACTTCTCGTCTCTGTTCGAACCTCCAGAGATAAAGTATGTCAGAACTACTCGTGACCATGTAGAAAAATACCGGTGACTATGTAGATATCATTTTCTGAAAAAGGGAGATGGAAGTCACCTTCACTTGGAAATATTGGAAACAGTTGACTTGTGAAAACAGAATGTCGACGTTGCTCATCGAATCCACAGGAACGGTTGAATCATGAAACACATAGACAAAACAAGTAACGGGGCTTAACTAAGAAGACCAAAAGAAGATGGAATATTGTCCAACCAGAATTACATGTACAGCAGAACAAATACCGACAGGATCCTGCATTCCAACAAGCAGAGTGCCAAAGACTTACCTTCGAAGAAGAAATGTTATGCGACCCTGTTCCAGTAGATGTACGAAAACAAAGGGAATCACATCAACCGAGAAGAGTACTTAAACGGATACACGGTGTTCTTCGACCTGGCCCTAGACCTATCACACGGGTACTCGTCTTCGACCTGATCTCAGACCTATCGCACGTGAAACACTTCGATCCTGCGAAGAGAGGAACCCTGAGACAAGAAGTCTATTTCAAAAACCCGTTGCTGACCACTATTCACTTACTGGTGGATACAGAGTTCCAGAACATCATAGAACAGACAAATAATTTTCGATTTCTCGACATGGGCAATCGGATGATTCTTTGAAGAAAATGTGCTTGCAAGAAACAGTTTACCAAGAAAGTTACCAGATAACAGACTAGTGGCTTTGATGTCCGAGACAGATCGTTGCCTGTGTGCTAGAACATTCTAGCACCCAGCCGACGAGATGAAGAAATAGAAGACTCGATCGTGGTGAGAGCACACAGTCATAGTCATAGACGTTGTAGTAGTCATCGGAGATTTTTTTTGTTATTGGGGTTCAACGACACTTTTAATAGCGAAGGCCCCATCATTTTGAACAGTTCTACGATTGGGGGAAACCAGAGTGCCCGGAAAAGAACAACCTAGCACTGTGGGCAGCTGACTGATTCTGCACATGCAAAGTTCGTAGCTGTTGAAGGCAAGTGAACCATCGACGTGGGCGATTGGGATTAAGTGCCTCGAATAGGACGCGCTTCTTAAATTAGTATCAGGGGCAGAAGTTAGTAGTAGAAGCGTTGAAAGGTGCCAGGGAAGCAAGGTGCTAAAATAGACTTGAGGGTGAAGATAAATTAACGGGTTGAAATTGGGGGTTGGAGATATAGACAGAGCTTGATGTTGATGGAGGAACACAAAATTACTAAAATTGGGAACATTTAAAATATAGTTTCGTATTGGACTCAAGGGAAATTGAAGGGACTAAGTCGTTACTTAGGGCATAATTGTGGAATTTATCAAAATAGACCAATGAGCAGGGTTAGATAATGAACTTAAGGTAATAGGCAAAAGAATAAGGATTCTGGAAAAATCCGAGCCAAATCTTTTGTTTATGCACTTTTAGGTAGTTGTCGGTTTTTTGTCGTGGTTATTCATACTCTTATACAATCTAGCAACATTCCACTAGTACTATAGGACTACATGCTATTCTTGTCAACGCAGGATGGGGCTTTGGTGGGTCCATTTCGTTGATTTTGGGTAGTCTAAGGTAGTTGTAGGGTTGTTAGTGGTAATTAGGTTTACTCTCAGTGAATCGAATACGCCTTCCAAACCCCCACCCCCACACACGAACACTATATTAGAAGCCTAAAAACACGTGCCTAGAAACTAAGATTGCGGCCGCTAGTAAACAAAAGGATCGACGGAAACGTGTATCACCCTTAAAACACGCACGACGCACTAGCACTACGTATCACTATTGAAATGGCGTCATAATATGACCGCTCACACAGGGTACCACGACGACCGTACAAGATTTAGCAGACCACGTGAATACGACGTTGCGCCAGGCACCCTGCCAATGGCAGCTTATCCACCCCTCTTTTGTTATTCGTGTGTGACCATCCACTTTGAGGCGCTGTATACTAACACACGCGCACATTCGGATATTTGGAGAATGAAGACAGCGGTGATTTGTGGACTAGTGGGGTATGGTGTGGACTTTTGAGGACTGATGTGGACTGATCTGGGAATAGAGTGGACTGATTGGGAACTAGCTTCTAGTGCCCATACCATAGTCTTCGTGAATCATAAAACCAACAGGGCCCCTAACTCTTTGACCACCCTATGGCTGGTGTATTGTCGGACAACATTGGTTTCGTGATTTTTGGGAACGAATGGGGACTTGTGTGACCTAGCCCATTGCATAGACCTTATAGCTCCTAGCTACTATGCCGCTGGTTTCATGACGCAGTTAAGTCAAACGAGACCACGAGGGCCATGAGGTAATCCTCTAATAAGGTATAACCATTCACCCCCCCCCCCCCCTCCTCCTCAACTGCGTGTTTAAGGACTGCCAAAGATAAGTGGTTTGGGAGCTAATAGTTACCGCTAGAGACGAGTGGGGACTAGTGTGGATTGGCCCATCTCATAGCCTATATGGCAAATACGGCATCTAGCTACAAGATAGCCGATGGTTTCATTGCTCTTGCAGTTTTGTCATAGAAGGACACGCGGGAACCAGTGGTTAAGTACCTTCGGGAATGAATGGTGACAAAAAGTTACTGGTGGGGACCAGTTGGTACTGGCCCTTTGCCCATCCCTTAGCCAATATGGCCCCGGCTACAAGATAGTCGAGGTTTCATGGCTCCTACATTTCTGTCATATGAGGTCACAAGGGACATAATAAAATCCTTCGATGACATATAATCTGTTATTCCTCATATTCTCATCTGGTGGTTGGGCACTATCAGGTGCCGCTGCTTTTAGGGGGCTATTAGCTACCAATTAGGACGAGTGGAAACTTATAGGGACAAGTGTGGCTCCTTGCCTCAAAGTAGATGATAGTTTCATTGTTCCTGTAGTTTTATCGTATTAGGCCATAAGTGTCACGAGGTAATCCCTCATTGTAATATAATCTGTCATCCCTCGCATCCTCATCTGATATTTGGGGTCAGCCGGGCACCGGTGATTTGGAGACCTTTGGGAACAAGCGAGGACTAGCAGCCCATCTTATAGCCTATATGGCCCCAAACAATAATATATCGGCAGCTACAGTTTTGTCGTATAAGGCCATCTGAGTACCTGAGGACTGTCAGTTGCTTGTCGTTGTTCGGTGGTTCTCCCCGGGTACTCTGGCTTCCTCGTTAAACCTCAATAAATAAATAAATAAATTAAGGATTGGCAGATACCATTGGTTTAGGGATTAGTGATTACCATTGAGGACAAGATGTGACTGACGTGAAAATTAGGAGACTGGCTGGCCCCAAGCCGTCAGACCATTTCCTTCATGGTTTCTACGGATGAGTCAAAGAGTCCGCCCACTTCAACCCACTAATCTCCAAAACCACTAGATTGACCCACTAATCTCCAAACCACTCGAGTAGAGACTAATCGTCCCCTGAGTTCCAATGTGCTCTGTGTGCCAGTAGGCACATAGAACACATTGGAACTCAGGGGACGTAATGTGGACAAGCCTATCCCTTAGCCTATATGGCGCCTCGCTACAAGATAGCCGATGGTTTCATTGCCCCTATATTTCGGTCGTATGAAACCATGGGAACACGCGTGATTTCAGGACATTCGGGAACGAATGTGGACTAGTGTGGGCAGACGCCTAGTCTCTGGTCTCAAATATACGTATGCACGTTTGTGCTAGTGTACAATGTGTCTCCGAAACCGAATGTTCATGGGCTCCTAGGGATATTAGTGGTCTGAAAGTAGTGTTGGTATTTGGACTGCCCTCACCCATTTCCTTTCCCTTTTCTTCCTGAGCCCTAACATGCCAAGGAAATACAACACCTGGCACCTATCATGCCACCTGCAATATGACGTCACATGAAATACAGGCAATGAGATTCCGCAAACCGGGGAATTTTCCATACGTTTATATACTACTCAAAGTTTGCTAAGCACCAAGTATATCCAACTACCTGTTTTACGTTTTAGTTGAAATATTGTAATGAAAAGTGTATATATTTTTTATTTAATTATATCTTTAATGATTTAAGTACAGAAATTAAGATTTTATTTGTGTTTGACGTTATTTTTTAGCTTTTGAATACGATAACCATGGAAAATGGATATTATTGGTAAAAGAGAAAAATTTTCAGTTTGCCAAAAAGTTGACGAAGCGAACTGGTTTGTGTTCAGTATAGAGTGTGTCTGTGAGACCCATTACTGTTAATTACAGCTTGTCAACGCCTTCTCATGCTCCCAGTCAGGTTCCTGATGGTCCTTTGTGAGATGGTGGTCCATTCTTGGACCAGCATGGCACCAAGCTCCTGGACACTTCTTGGCTGGACTGGACGGGCTGAAATTGCAAGCTGCAACTCATTCCAGACATGTTCGATTGGATTGAGGTCGATTGAGGTCAGGGGATCTTGCTGGCCATTCCATACGCTCAATCCCTCCCTCTGTCGGTACTCCCCGACAGCATGGGCAACATGAAGACGGACATTATCGTCCATCAGAATGAATCTATCACCCACTGTACCTGCATACAATCTGACGTGGACATCCAGGATCTCATAAATATACCGCTGTGCAGTCAATGTACCACGTTCAAGGACACAGGGCTCTGTACGTCCATCCATGCTGATGCCGCCCCAGACCATGATTGACCCATCACCTAAGCGGTCATGCTCAGCAATGTTGGCTGCATGGAATCTCTCCCCTGGTCTTCTCCATACCCTAGAACGCCTATCTGTGTGGTCTAGGCAGTACCTTGACTCATCTGTAAAAGGAACAGGTTGCCAATCTTCTCTGGTCCTTCCAACGTGGTCCATGGCCCATTCATATCGTGCCTGGCGGTGGTTCTGGGACAGCGGAATGCGAATACATGGTCTTCTCGATCGGAGACCACCTTCATGCAACCTTGACTGGATAGTCTGCGTCGAAACATTTACCCCGGATGCATTCTGAAGGTCACTGCGAAGCTGGGTTGTTGTGGCAAAGCGGTTCCTACGGGCCTGAATTGTTGAAATGAAGATTGAATACCCTACAAATGTCATGTACATGTAGACAGTACACGAAAACATCATGAAAATCACAGGGTACATGCTTTCCATGACTGTCCCGAAAAGTCTGCCTGTCAAGAGAGCTAATGTAAACACTGGGGATCATCTCAATACATTCCTCAATCATATCCACTAAAAGTATCGCAAATATGTCACAAGCAGATTTCACAATGATGTGTCAAATATTTGGTGCGTAGCAAACTTTGAGCAGTATATTATAACTCACGATCAATCCGCCCAGCTGCCAACATTCCGACGACAGAACAGGGTTACTTTATCTTTTGGTGTGGGAATAGGACAGGAAGGGGTGGCGGCGAAGCTTACATTTCCTGGTGGTTTTTGTCGTTTTTTTTTTCCTTTTGTGCTTGTCTTTCTTGTCGGAAACGTCGCCAATAGGTGCTTATCATGGCTGTGGAAGACTTCCCCTCCGACAATCCTAGTTTTACATTATGTGTTTTGTCAGTTCGGGTATTGTGAAAAAGAAAACTTAAAATGAATTACGAAAGTGAATTGCTGCCCATTTCTCAATGAAAAGGTTTTTTTTTTAAATTGTTTGAACAATTTCTTAATCGTTTGAAAGGTGACAATTTACTAATCGCTTGATCAATTTACTAAATCGTTAGACCAGTTTACTAAAACGTTTAAAGACATTTCTAAATCGTTTGAACAAATGAATTATCTTAATAGTTTGAACGAATCACTAACTTGTTTGGACGATTTACTGGGTATATACAGTCATGCAATAAATCTTATATTAAGTTCTGGTGGTAGTGCCGGTGGTGGTGATCAGTTGTCGCATCAGGGAAGGGGGTGTGGGAGGGGGTAAAAATTCTCATGTGGTCCCCCAAATTCCGAAATCACGTTCCATGAAAGTCCGAAAAAACGCTTTAGTAGGCTTTTGTTTCATTATCTGAGTATTGGATTTTTTTAATTTCGACTGCGAGACCAAAGCACCCACCCATGGAAGGCGCAGTGGTTGGGGGGGGGGGGGGGGCACCTCTTCCTATACCTTTTGGGCATCGAGTTATGCCTGGGGCATATTATGTTCTCCCCTCACAGATACTAGTCCACTGAACAAACACACTTGGCAACGTCAGAGCTTGAGTAGTATGTGATAGGTGTTTCTGGTATAGGTTGGGGAGACCCTTAGTATTGACGTTAAAGCCACGTGACCAGTTACGCCACGTTGGGGTTTTCATGGTAGTCCGCGTAAGCAGCCATGTTGTGACATAATTACCATGGTGATACATGATGTCAAGTTCGCATGTGCAGCGTGTGTTGGTTTGGTGAGACGTGTTTTCCTCGTCCATTTTGAATAGTGGAGGCCGCCATCTTGATAACTATGGAACTGAAACGTTTTAATAGGAAGGGGGTGTATTCGGAAGATATGCACTATTGAACAGAAGTAGATCTAATCACCAAAAAAGATTCGACAACTATTTATCCTGGTTACCATATTCCGTCCAATCATGGACATATTTCACGTATGTAGTTATTGTTTCTGTCTGCCCGGCATTATTCGATTGCTCCGGAGTATACTCCAGTTGTGTAGATACGAATTTTCAATTTACTTGATGACTTCATAAATGACGTCACTAGTCACGTGACGCATGTCATCACTCATCACATGATCAGTCAATAGCAACGCACTTGAACTTATAACTATGATTTTATACATACTATTTGCAATGATGCGTTGCGATGTGATGTCACAAATGAAATCAAATCCGGTATGAAACACATGTAACAACATGTCTACTTGTGAAGTTCATCGTGACGACCAATACGCACTGCAATTTTGATATCATTTCATCTGTGTTACTTGACCGGGTTTTCCACCGACCGACATTGTTTTGCAGAATCTCTAATTTCTTCACTTCCGATTGGTTTAAAGGGTTTACATCCGTTCCTTGTGCTTTTCGTGGTAGGTCCACTCTCTCCTAAATAGGTTTTTTCTCCAATGAACACCTTATTGAAGTTATTACTTCCGAACTGATTGAATATTCTTCCCCCATTAAGTTTATTGGTGTGGTTTCTGTATACCCCTATGCCTGTAACACACATTGCTTTCTGTGTATGCCTATACCTGTAACACATACATTGGTTTCTGTATATGCCTATACCTGTAAAACATACATTTACCTATAAGTATTCATATTTTCCGTTTCACCCACTGTTAGATGCTTGCTTTCCTCTTCGCTTATTGAAAACTTACTCACCCTCAGTCTCGGACACTCATCTACCCTACAGCTCATATGTATCAATTTACTCTTGTTTTTGTTTACTTCTAGTCGCCGTACTTTCCTACAATGGTTTCTGTTATCCCTCTGCACTCTCAGCGAATAAAACCATATCATCAACAATGAATAGTCATAGAATTTTTTTCTCTTTCCAACGTGGGCCCTCTCTGCGCCTGCCATCAACCCTTCACTTAAATCTTTAGGTTAAACATATTTTTATTTGCCAAAAATAATTTGCAAATTGGGATAGGAGGACAAGTGCTTTCCATTTAGTGTACCCTCCTCTCCCTTAACATGATACAAAAATTCAATACAATGGCGAAACAAACAAATGAGAGAATTGTAAAAAAATATATACAAGAAAATCTAACTTCGCAATAAAAGAGAGAGTGAGAAAGATAGATAGATAGATAAAGAGAGAGAGAGAGAGAGAGAGGGGGGGGAAATGAAGAAAAAAAATAAAAAAATAAAAGAAATGTGATTGATGTCCTTTTTGCACCTTGAGTCTGTCTCTGTCAATTTGATTTTCCAAGTCGAGGGTCGACCAGGCGCTGCACTGAGTTTTTGCACTCCTCATAACACTAAACTTCCGTTTCTACTATAGCTACCACTACTATTACTACTACTACCACCATAATTAATGCTACTACTATAGATAATACTTTTACTATCGCGCTCAAATCTTACCACCGACATAGCACTCCTGCGGCGAATAATACCACCACTAATAATCACAACAACAATAATAATAATAATAATAATAATAATAATAATAATAATAATAATAATAATAATAATAATAATAATAATAATTACATATTAATTTCTGTAATCATCCATTGGTTACACTTTCGCCGCCTAATCACGCGCCTAAGAAGTAGCAATGAACTGCATGTGCTAAACAGTACCTAGGATGGAAACTCATTATCTAATCTTCGAGAGTTACGAATAAATTTAAAAAATGAGGTACTAGTTTTATGTTCTAAAATGGGATCGCCGTACAGTAAAATATCAACGGAGTTCAAATTAACATTAAATTCCAATAGTTTTCCAATGAGAGCGTTGCGAGAGTCTGAATAAAACGGGCAAAAGAGGAAATAGTGCTCTGCGTCCTCAAGAACAGCTGGACAATAGGGACAGTATGGAGATTCGGAGACGTAATTGAGAAACTTATCACTGTTCAGATCGCTGCAACAAGTTCGAATTCTACTATGAATAATGTTGTATTTTCTGACACCACAGGGGAAATATCCTAGAGGTCTCCCTTCAGGCGGTGATATGAGTTTTTTGAATTCATTAAGTGAACTGCTGTTTCGTACGGACACTGGTAGACTATTCCATGTTCCTGTACACGAGGGGAAATGATCTTTTGAATAGCTCTGTTCGCATGCAATGAGGCATAAAATTTGCCGAATTTTGAAGGTTATAACTAGATGTGTCACAAAACTCTTGGTGGTAGTAATTCGTGGAGATAATCGGGCGTATCGTTGTTTACGATTTTGTAGAAGGTACACATCTTTTGCATGTGTCTTATTGTTTCGAGACTCTCACCCAACTTCAGTCAAAAGGCGATCTCGCGATACTGATCTCGTCAGCCCTGATACGATTCGTGTAGCATCACAGTGTATATCCTCTAGACACTTCATCAAATATTGGGGAGCTCCGCACCACACCGGACTCCAGTATTCCAATATTGGCAAAATGAAGGCATTATACATCTTATTCAAAATCTGTCGTTTGAAAATATGCTTTAGTTTTCTTAACTGTGAAAGTCTAACACAGGCTTTTTTTACAAATGTCGTCAATATGCGCTTCCCAGCCCAAAGTTGGATTGGATAGATAATCCCAAGTGTTTGTGGACGCCAACGAAGTCAAGTGTTTCGCTGTCGAACAAAAAACTTGGAATAATGACATCCCTATTGAGTGTAAACAACACAGCGTTGTTTTTTTTAGCATTAAATTTGACCAGCCAGGTATCGGCCCATTTATTGATTTTTTGGAGTTCGATGTTCATTTTTGACTCAATACTATGAATGTCAATAGATGCTTCGGTCAAACGGGTATCGTCAGCGAAGAGTCTAACAATAGACTCAATATCGCCGGCTGTATCATTGATGTAGACCAAAAATAAAAAAAAGGCCCAAGAACAGACCCCTGAGGAACCCCCGCTTCCATGTTTCTGTACTCGGATTTACATTCGTTAATTTTCACCCTTTGACTTCTGTGTGCCAAATAGCTTTGAAACCATCGCAGCAAAGGATCAGAAATCCCATATTGCTTCAGTTTGAAAATTAGACCGCTGTGCCAAACCCTGTCAAAGGCCTTGGAAATATCACAAAAACACCACAAGTTTGCATATTTTTATTTATAGCGTTGCAAAGGTTATGATAGATCTCTATCAACTGGTACACTGTACTATTATTCGGCAAAATCCCTGACTGGAATTTGTAAAATAAACTATTTTCAAGGAAATATTTGTGGATATCTCTAAAGATAACTCGTTCCATTATTTTACCGATACAGTATAACAACGATATGGGCCTATAATTTTTCGGGTCGTATTTGTCTCCTTTCTTATGAAGTGGAATCACATCAGCCAGTTTCCACTCGTCGGGGTAGACGCACTCTGACAATGATTTATTGAATAGGAGAAAAACGGGTCTGCTAACAGAATATTTTGTTTCCTTCAACATTTTGTGACCTTTTCCGCCGTGACCATGTGACTTTTTAGTTTTCAAACGTTTTAGAATATCCGAGATGTCCTGCTCAGAGAACGATATGCTGCTAATGGAGTGAGAGCATCTCCATTTGAAGGGTGGAAGGGTTTTTGAACGCGAGTTAAATGCACTATTACTTCTAAAAGTTTTGTTTAGGAGGTTTGCTTTCTCTGTATCGTTCTCATTTCACAGCCTTCATCGGATAGGTGGTGAACATGGGTTATGCCAGAAGTACTAGAAAAATTGTCCAGAAACTTTTTAACAACATGCCAAAACTGCTTAGGTTCCGTGTCGTGAGATAGACTTTTTCCATGTATACATTCTTCGCAATTTTTTTCATGTTGTTAACCTTGTTCCTGGCTGTTTTATATTTTGCCCAACGCTGGGGTTTATTATTGTTCAAGACTAATTTTCTTAATCGGTCACGGTGGCGTAATTCTCTTCTAATAGCGATGTCAAACCATGGGTTGTCCTTTTTTCGCACTGTTATTGTGGAATTGGGGATACATTGCTTCGCTATTTTTAAGAACTCCGAGACAAAGTTTGAAACAGCATCATTTGTGGAAGGCGGGTCGCTTATTAAATTTTCCCAATCGGACCTAGGTATCATGATATTCATTCGTTGGAAGTCGACTTTGTTGTAAAGCCAGACGTCGCGAAACGTAACGGGGTTGTTATAATGCGAGTTGGCAATATGGGCATAAGTAGATCTATGGCCGAATTACCCCAGTTCCAATGTTCTTGAGTTGAACACATTAACAGTGTCGCTAACGATTATCGGCTCAAGCAGTGACTGCGGCGTAGAAGTTACTCTGGTGAGTTCTGTTATTACGTTGTTTAAGTTGAATAATGTCATGAGAGAATGTAGTTTGCTTTGGGGGTTTAGGAGATCAGAGTTGATGTCACCTGTAACTACTATCGCGGGGTTAAGGGATAATGCCAGATCTATTTATCTTCTAGTTTAGATCAATAGTCTGCAATAGATTCTCTCTCAGATCTGTATGTCAGGCATAGAATAAATTTATTTTTAACCCCAACCTCAAACCAGAGAATGTCGTCGTTGAATGAGAGATAGTCTATTTTTCTATGGTATATACTGTCTGAGAAATACACTGCGATGCCGCCACCGAACTGGTTCCTATTGTGAGTAAATGGAGCGGAGAAGTTAAGTAGCAAAATATTACTGATATCATACTCATCGTCAAGATAAGTTTCCGTAAAACAGAGAATGCCGAAATCATCGATTTAATCGCTGAGAAGAGGGAGTTTGTGACGAATACTATGAATGTTGTAGTTCAGTATCGAAACCGCAGATGTTTCAGAAGTCGACATGTCTTTATTGTATCTGGGGCCAGGATTAACCTCAATGTCTCCACTCCTAATGATTAATAGTTCAAAGACGAAGCTGGTAGCAATTAGAAAAAATGTAGACAAGTATAATTTATTAGCAAATGAGGACTTGGAACAGAACCCATGACCTAAATCTTTGATATTCAATGCAAACAAGGCAAGATGCACCCCTGCTTGAAGCCTCTCTGCATTGGAACCCTTTGGTAGTGATGTTTCCCAGGCTGGTCCACTCTGCTCTTTTCTATGCAGTACTTTCAGGATTCCGACGATGCTACCTTCTAATCCGAGGCCCTCAAGTTTCTGCCATATTTCATCCCTCCATAGTCTGTCGTATGCCTTTTGAATATCTAGGAAGGTCATGCACATCTCTCTTTTATCGATATTTGTCGATTCCGTAAATTGGGGTTACAGTTCTCTCCCCTCCGCTCGCCGGTGAGGATTAAGCCCAACCCCAGCCCCACCGTGGAAACTGCCTCCTTTATTGTGTGCGTGTCGTGGGATACTTTAGACCCCGCGTCGGTGAGCCCAAGCCACCAGGGTGGTCTGTGGCCCTTCTTCCTATCCGCAACCCATTCTAGTTTTCCCCTAGGAATCCCCTTTCTTCGACAATTTAAGCAAGGCTCCCACAGTGTACTTTGTAGAATAACATCCCAGTATTGCTAGTGACGGATCCCCTCTGTAATTATCCAAAAAACATCTTTTTCTCCATTTTATGAATAAAGGTTACCCTGTTTTCCTTCCTCTGTTCCGTGCCCCTTGCTTTCTGAATGTCATGTTAAATTGCGCTGTAATATGCTCATATAGTGGATCCCCTCATCCACCACTCACTCACTGAGAACTTCGTTGTAGCTGCTGTTTTGCCTTTCTTCAGCTTGGTGACTGCATTTCGTACCACAGTAGTATGTAAAGTGATTTTCACCCCAAGGTTGCCGGATCTCATGTGACGTCATAGTCACGTGACCCAGTGGCGCCAGGTTGTGTTATCATGGTAACCCGCGTGAGTGGCCATCTTGTGGCGTCATCCCCATAGTGATACGTGGTGTTAGTGCGCATGCGCAGCGCGTGTTGTTAGGGTGATAGTGTGTCCGCCGTCCATTCTGTATACTGAAGGCCACCATCTTGGTTTCTATGGTAGCACATGGTTGCTATGTGACCTAAAACGTTCTTATAGGACAGGGGGTATGTTCCTTTGTATAGGGGTAATTTTCCGATTCGCAGAATTACCCAAATAAACCCGAAAATCCCTCCAAATCACCAAAAACGACTTTATTTGATACGGACTTTCCCCAGAATCCTTTTTAGGACCGCCATACCGTAGATTTTAATAGTAGCACGTAGTGCTATAGTACAGAGGGGGCATTGGGGGTAAGTTCGATTGAATATGAGTAACCTAATTACCCAAATAAACCCGACAATCCCTCCAAATCACCGGAATTGACTTTTATTTACTACGGATTCTTCGAGAGTCCTTTTTAGGACCGTCATACCGTAGATTTTAATAGTAGCACGTAGTGCTATAGGACCGAGAAGGCCCCTGGGGGTAAGTTCGATTGAATTAGAGTACTTTTTCTGGTTCGGATTCCCCCAGAATCCCTTTTTAGAATATAACATGACGTTTTTCTCCAATAAAAGGGGCGTTCCTTTGGTCATTACCCAGAATCCTCTGCTTCTACCTGGAACTAAATTTTTGTAAATTCCTATGCTCTATTTTTAGTAACAACTTTAACTGACACCCTAACTAATTGTTATGGTCTATATTTAGCAATTGCTTTAAATGACCCTCTAACTACATGATTTTAAATAATAAATTTAATGAGGATCAAGATATTTCTACACTAACCAATCTGAGCGAAGTTAATCCACCAATCAGATTAGTATACTCCCATTGCGTTTCTTTCCCATAGACTTCTATACTAATTTTCTAATTTTCCCAACTTTAACCTATAATCCTATAGGAAACAAACACAATCGCTCACCAAGAATGAAAATATCAGTGAAAAAACGTTGCGACGTCGTGACGTTTTCCAAAACGTCCATCACGTAGAGATAAATTCCGGAGAAGAGTAAGGTCGCGTCATTCTGTTTCGATCCTTCGAACTGAACACATCGCTAGAGAGTTTTCTATAGCAATTTTGCCTTTGCAAAAATCTTTTGAAGATGCAGTCTGATGCTGCACTGTCGTTACCAGGACTGATGTTTATGCCTGTGAGGAGTGTGGGAAGACCTTTACTGCAAGAACGAATCGAGATCGCCATCGCAGAAATACCCACCAATTGTAACAAGACCTTTACAAGGAAAGAAGGTTTGGTTAACCACCAGAAGAAATGTTTGGATACCTATACATGCATGGAATGCGGCCAGGAGTTTAACCAACTACTCCATTTTAACTGGCACCAGAGCGTCGCCTACCGACCAATTCCAGTACCAGCTAAGGGGAAGACCGATGAACTGAAGAGAGGACCAACCAAACAACCACGGATCACGACGTCCACCCGGTAAGATGTTGACCCGACTGATTTTGACCAGAATATGATGTCCGAAGAAGAGACCGATGAGATGTTGACCATATCCGAAGATAACTGGAGTTCTATTAGAAGTCGCCATATGACGAATAGAAGAGTCCAGGACCAGTATAACTACCAGATCAACGATGTGAACCTGAAGATGATGAATGATGAATTGATGACTTCCGTATTTTTGCCACAACAGTTAAGATCTAAATTTAATCTTAGTTTTGTTTTATCCTGAGACACAATGAAACTAATGAACTGAAGTATTACCATCCATCACAAAACAACGCTCGGATACTTGATGTTCCATAACTCGTATGCTGCCAAGAAGACTTTGAAGAATTCCTAGATGATGTCATGGAAGAAGATATCCTGGAATGGGCCAAGTTAAAATGGCCAAACACCAAATGGCTTGTGGAGAGAGTTACTAACGTCACCTTTTATGTGAATAAGCGGAAAGACCACCCAATTGGAATGGTAGAAGATCTTCCAGATTATATTATCCAGAACAAAGCAGTAAATGTTTTGGTGAAAGATGAACAACGCCAGTTTACCTACGAAGACAACCTGTGTATCTTCCGATGTTTAGCTCTATGGAGTGGTGCAACAGCACACACCATCAACTATACAACAGATGTCATGTACAGCAAATATACAAAGGAGCCAAAGAATGAATTCCGTGAAGTAACTTTAGCCGAATTACCCGACTTAGAGAAATATTTTGAAGTTAATATCCAAGTATATGAACTTGTCAAGAATGATGATGACCAAATTGTTGCCAAACTAGTCCAGAGATCTCATAGAAATTTTAAGAATACCATGTATGTGAACATCTACAAGAACCATTTTAGCTACATCATCTATATAGACCAATACTGTAAATCGTTTGAATGCCGCAAATGCGGCAAATTACGGAAGACCACTTAGGCAATAAATCGTCACGAGAAGACATGTACAGATGAAGTGAAGTACCAGTATGTTGGCGGTGTATACCATCCATCCCAGTCCGTATTTAATCTGTTAGACGATGAAGGTATAGAAGTGCCTGAAGAGAATAAGTTCTATCCATACCGTGCAACCTTTGATTTTGAAAGTTACTTTAACAAGTCCAGTCTACCTGCCGGGCAGTGATAAACTGACGTGGGAAGCAGAACACCGACCATTGAGTGTGAGCGTATGTAGTAATGTTCCAGAACACCAAGAACCAAAGTGTTCTATTACTAACGGAAGTTCTCAAGAAATTGTTGAAGGAATGATGACTTACCTCACAGATGTTTCATCTCATTGCCATCAACTGATACAGACCTATCATGCGTGGACTTTAGTTCAACTCAGACAGAAACTTGATGAAACACTGGAAGCCCGAGCTACTGGAGAAGATACATCCAAGATGCACCCTTTACAGAAGTTGGAGAAGAAATTTCAAGACGACCTACAAGAGATGCCCGTCATCGGATTCAACTCTGGAAAATACGACATGAATGCAGTCAAGCGTGATCTGATGTCATACCTGAAGAGACAGAATCCACTCAAGTTTGCAGTCAAGAAATCTAATAACTACACATGTGCGTCTCGACAGAATCTTTTAAGTTTGTTGATATTTTCTGCTATGACAAGTTTTTGAAAGTATTTGGATGTTCTGTGACAAAGGGATTTTCACCATATGAATTGATCGACAGCTTGGACAAATTGGATCAAGACCATCTATTAGACCATGGAGCCTTCTACAGTTCTCTCTGGAAAGAAAATATATCCAATGACGAATACCAGTACTGCCAGCATGTCTTGAACGACCCGGAGATGACAACTGTCCGTGAACTTCTGATCTGGTACAATAACCGGGATGTAAAACCATTCCTTGAAGCCGTTGACAAGCAGTTTGCTTTCTATCAAGAACGCCAAGTCGACATGTTTAAAGATGGTATCAGTGCTCCGAACCTTACGTTGAAATACCCGTTCCAGACCATGAATGATGACACCTACTTCACGTTATTTAACCAGAAAAACAAAGACCTGCATCACTTTGTGAAAGATAGCATCGTTGGTGGACCTTCAATTATCTTCAACCGCTACCACGAGAAAGATGTTACCCGAATCAAAGAAACGAAATATGGCGAAGAAGCAAAACCACGTGGAAGTATTATAGGCTTTGATGCGAATGCATTGTATCTATGGTGCCTAATGCAAGAGATGCCAACGAGTTGGAGTATTAGACGACGTGCAGAAAACCAGTCTAAACCAGCACATCCTATGAAGTATGGTAAACTGGCTGAACAATGCTTAAGAGTTTCTACCGATGAGAGATGACATCCACATCAGACATCAGTTTAACGGAGCTGAAACAATGATTAGTCCAAGACAGTTGCCTGTTGATGGTTGGTGCAAAGAGACACCGACTGTATACGAATTCCATGGCTTCTTCTGGCACGGACGTACCTGCATTAAAGATAAGAATGAGCTTCCTATCCTCAATAATGAAGTCAGAGATAAACCCACGAAAGAACTGCTACAAGACACCCGTACCTATGCAAAGTACATCACCGATTTGGGCGACAGACTCGTTGAAATCTGGGAGTGTGAGTGGAGAGAGATGAAGAAGACCGATGACACACTCAAAGCCTCCCTGAAAGAGAACTTTTCAGATAAATAGATGGTGGTATGGCATAAGGAGAAGTATTGAAGAAAGTGAAGTCCGGTGAACACTGTTTGGTTTGGGTGAACGCGATATACATGTGCCAGATCACCTGAAAGAGTACTTTGAAGAGATGACACATATCTTCAAGAATACAGATATCTCCATAGATTATATCGGTGAACACATGAAGTCCTTTGCTGAGAAGAATGGAATGGTAAAAAAAACCCTAGAAGTTTGATAGGAATCTATTTAGCAGAAAAAATGTTGTTTGCAACCCCTTTGCTGCAGTGGTACCTCCAGCATGGTATTGGAGTTGACCACGTGTACCAGGTTATCCGATATAAACCAAGGAGATGTTTTGAGAAATTTGGAATGAATGAATGAATGAATTTTTATTCATCAGTATACAACAATGTAAATATACACATAACTACATACAATACACAAAGAGATTATATATGCGTGTATACCGCAAGGAGACGGCATAGCCAGATTGGCTGCCTGTCTGTCGACTCCTGGAGATTAAATCATGCAACACTGGAATCGGACTGTCAGATGACCATTCAACTATTCTTGGTCGCTGGTGGCGTAGTGTAACTGGCATACCTACAAAATGTAATACCCCCCCCCCCCCACCCCCCGCCCCCACACTGGCAACTCGTGCAAAGTGACTGGTGAGATGGAAATTCCCTGATTGTGAATTTATAATTGTAGTTTGAAGAGTTTGGCCCAATGAGAAAAAAATGTATTTGGATCCTTTACGTGGGTTTGATGAGTCCCCTTCTGGTATGTTTAATGTCATTAACATTTTCAGTAAAAAAAAATTGGATTTCTATCGGTCGGGAGAATAGATCCAAGCGATTTATTCTTAATTTTTTCTATTTTTGGTCCTTTTGCTACGAGCCGCCTAGTGGCGAGAGTCAAGAGACGAGAATTTGTCCAGATATGGACAGCACCAGCAGAAATGAGCCACCGGACAACCACACGAAATTTCTTTCATTGGTAGCTCCAGCCCTTGACATCATTCCACGGGAAGCCCTCATAGAGAGCTCTCCGTGCAACCATGCAAAGTGTTGGGGTCATTAACAGAGATATAATATGAACGAGGTTCTCAAGTGATCATTCCACAACACATGACATCACTCCAAGGGAAGCTCACATAGAGAGCTCTCCATGGAATGATGCAATGTGTTGAAGTCATTAACAAGGATAGAGTATAAATAAAGCTCTCATGTGGTCATCCCACACCACACAACTGCCGGTGCCTTGCTTGGAAAGTGCAATAATGGTATAATCTTGTGAGTTCGTACCTATTCTATCGCTCTGAAAGTATCTGCCTTTTGTTACGTAGCATAATCAGTACAATACGGATTGTCACAGTCAATGATAGCCGAGTATTGGGACAATAATTTTAAGGTTAATTGTTTTTTGAAAATATTTCTGTTACTTATATTTCGTAAATCAAAGTCTAAATCATTCCACATTTTGGGATATATATGTGTTGGAAAATGCTCGAGAGACTTTGTCCTTGTTCTTTCAATTTGGAGAAGATCGCTCCTTCTACTAGATCTACCTGTAGTGTTAACTACAGGGTGAAAAAAATTTCTAAAGGACACTGGCAGATTATTGTGATACCAGTCAAATACAAACAGGCATGCGTAGAGTTTGAAGAGATCAATTACTTTAAGAATCTTATTTTCCCGAGAGAGGGGATCAGTATGTGCATTGTATTTCTTGTTATTTATTATGCGAATGGAACGTTTCTGTAGGAGCATTATCTTTTTGATTGTTCTAGCATTTCCCCATATATTTATTCCATACACTAAATGTGAATGTATCAGGGCATAATAAAGTGTTTTCATAGCTTCGCGGGGGATTGTAGTCTTCACTCTATTTAGTGCGAAATTTGCCCGAGGAATCTTCGAAGAAAGTTGAGATATATGGTGCTTGTATGAGAGGCTGTCGTCGATATATATTCCTAAAAATTTGAGAGATTTCTCTGTATCATTTGAACTTACTTTACTTATTGTTTGACCATTTATTAAGATATCACGTTGAATTGTTGTCGGTTTTTTTTTGCTGATGGATTCATTAAAATGTATTTTGTTTTTGTGGCATTTAAGACAAGCTGATTCGCGCAGCACCATTCAAATATTTTTTCAAGCTCTTTATTTATAATTGGGACTAGTTGATTTGGGTCTGGACTAGAGGAATGTCCCGTAGTGTCGTCAGCAAAAGACAGGAGATTTAGGGATGTGGCATGATAAATGTCATAAACATATATTAAGAAAAGTGTCGGACCAAGTATGGAGCCTTGTGGAACTCCGTGTGTAATTTTTTCCCTGTCAGAAATATGGTCACTGTGTACAACATACTGTGACCTATCAGATAGATAGCTCTTAAACCAGTCATTACCTAATCCTCTAATAACATATCTATGCAATTTATTTATTAGAATATCGTAGTCTATTGTATCAAATGCCTTCGAAAAGTCCAGAAATATCACCAGTGTGCTATTTTTACTTTTTTGTTATTTTCTTCTGATATGGCTTTCAACAGTTGCATGATGGGGTGCACCGCATTGTGATTTTTCCTAAAGCCGTATTGATTTGGGTGTAAGATACTAAAGCGATTTAAGTATTTTAGAAGTCTTACGGACATCAGTTTTTCTAAGACTTTTGAGAAGGTCGGTAGTAAGCAAAAAGGTCTGTAATTTGTAAAGTTATGTTGGTCGCCTGCTTTGAATATAGGAATAACTTTAGCGGTTTTCATTTTATCCGGAACAGTGCCACGTGTAAACGAATAGTTGAAAATGTGTGTTAATGGGGTAACAATGGGGTCTATAGTTTGCTTAAGTAGTTTTGAACTAATATCATCACAATCTTAGCTTCCTTTTGAGTATAGAGATTTTACAGTGTTCATGATTTCGAACTCACATGTTGGGTTTATGTAAAAATTATTGTTAAGATTTGCGTCCATGAAGTCGTGAAATGATTTGTTGGTACTAGGTATTGTATCACTAGTTCGTTTTCCTATATTTGCAAAATAGTCATTGAATTCTCTGGATACTTCAGTCGAATCATTCATTTCTTTATTATTATGGATAAAGAATTTAGGTAAGTTAGATGATCCGTTAGACTTTTTGATGGCGTCATTTAGTATTTGCCATGTTTTACGCATGTTATATTTATGTTCGTCCAAGATATTTTTGAAATAGTTTGCTTTGCATAGCTTTTTTACTTTATTGAATATTTTACTGTAAAGTTTATAGTTTTCAATGTTGAATTCGGTTGGGTTTATTAATTTTTTTTATAAAATTTGCTTTTGTTATTCGATGACACTATTAGCCCTTTTGTCATCCACGGTTGTCTTTTTAGAAATTTTTTATTAGTACAAACGCGTATTCGGGGAAAAGCCACATCAAATAACTCCAGATATATATGTAAAAAATTGTTGTAAGCTGTGTTTGGGTTGTCCGAACCCATAACTGTGGAAAAATCACATTGTGCGAGAAGTAATTTAAAGGTTGCTATGGTTTCCGCATTTATCTTTCGTATCCATGAGTCTGGCTCTCTGCTAGTTTTTTGGGGAATGATTTCTGCATAGAAAGTACCAAAGTGATCGGAAACATCAGTTATTATTATGCCAGATATTGCAGCGGATACAATATTGTTAGTAAATATGTGGTCGATGAGACTGGCTGAGTGAGTAGTTAAGTGAGTGGGTTTTGTAATGACAGGTAAAAATCCTTGGCTGAACATTAGGTTAATATAACTATCTGTTTTGGCGTGGGAATCATATTTAAGAAGATCAATATTAATGTCACCCATTATGTAGGAAGATATATTTTCCTGATTTAACTTGTCAGTTATTTCGTTTAATTTATCTAAGAAAATAGAGATGAAGTATCCGAAGCTAGAAGACAAGGAAATGTTGACTCTGACAAGTCGATCGTTGCCGACACCATGAAGCTGTTGGGAAATTCTGGATATGGCAAAACCGTTACCAACAAAAAGAAGCATCAACGTATGTGCTATTGCAATGATGAAGAAGTCGCCAAAGCTGTAAATGACATGTCCTTCGGGGCCTTGAATCCATTAGATGAAACTATATATGAAGTCGAACTCAACAAGAATACCGTCAAGTTGGATCTGCCACTTCACATTGGATTACACATATACCAGTATGCGAAACTCTGTATGCTTCAGTTCTACTATGATGTCGTCGATACTTTTATCAACCGCCAAGATTTCGAATATGCTGAAATGGACACAGATTCTGCATATCTATGTACCTCATCACCATCCATAGATAAATTAGTGAAACCAGAGAAGACAATAGAGTTTTACAAAGAGAATCACAAGTGGTTTCCATCTGAGTGTTGTGATTTCCACAGGGATGCTTATGTGGAAACCAAATTAGAAGGCAAAGAATGGCTGTCACCCCCATGTTGCCAAGAAAGAAAGCCTTTTGACAGGAGAACTCCAGGCTTGTTCAAGGTAGAATGGCAAGGAACCGGCATTGTTGGACTGTGTAGTAAAACATATTATTGTTTCAGTGCCACTAATAACTTTAGTTGTAAAGGAATCAGCAAACGCCACAATGGTTTGACGAAAGAGAGATATTTTCAAGTTTTGAAGACTCAGCAAAGTGGATCCAGCATCAACCGAGGATTTGTTATGAATCTCAACACCATGTATACTTCCCAGCAGAGTATTTCTACCCGAAACGAAGAGTTCCAGAAGATGGAATTAGCACCATACCACTAGAGATTTAACCTTCAAGAAGAATGAAAAAGAAGAAACAATTCAGTGAGTGTCATATTTTCTACAACCAGAAAAAGTCTAGCTTTTGCCTACAAAAAGTCCTGTTTAGTTGCCTGAAAGTTCCTAAAAGCCGTAATGGATTTTAGGTGGTCTACTCAATCATGTTAGGTTGACCGAAAAATTCCTAAAAAACGTAATGGATTTTAGGTGGTTTACTCAATCATGTTAGGTTCACCAAAACATTTTCTAAATTCCTACATGGCAGTTTTTTCCTCTAGTTAAAAAGTCCTATATGGTGTCTCTAAAGTCCTAAATGGCAGTCTTTTTCTCTAATTAAAAAAGTCCTAAATGGCAGTCTTTCTTTAAAGTCCTATATGGCAAGTCCTCATAAAGTCCTAAATGGCAGTATTTTTCTCTAATTAAAAGGTCCTATATGTCAGTCTCTAAAGTCCTTTATGACAGTCCTCATAAAGGCCTTTATGGCAAGTCCTACATGGCAATACAAAGTCTTACAAGGAAATACATAGAAATGGATTGAAAGTTTGTTTCTCAATATTTTATTAATTTAAAATTGAGAATTGTTTCTCAATTTTTTATGTATTCTAATTCTTTATTTTCATTCCAAACTTGTTAGTTTCATTCCATTTATTTTTTAAAAAAAATTGATTCATGGTATCTTTTAGGTTAAAGCTATTGGAACAAGATGATACACATTTGTTCCAAACTTTTTAGTTTCATTCAAACCTTTTTGGTTCCATTCCATTTATTTCCCAAAGGTTGATTCGTGGTATCTTTTAGGTTACCCCTATTGCAACCGGATGATACACATTTATGGTTCAAGCTTTTTAGTTTCATTCCATTTATTTAAAAAAAAGTTGATTCATGGTACTTTTTAGGTTACCCCTATTGGAACCGGATGATACACATGTTGTGTTTGTAACAAACTTTTTAATTTTAAACTTTTTAGTTTCATTTAAAAAAGGTTGATTCCTGGTGTCTTTTAGGCTACCCCCACTGTTTAACCAAAGGAATAAATCATCATTATCATCATCATTACTAAGAAATTCTCTGTTGTGAATATTTAAAAAAAAATGAGAAATGAACAAAACGTCTGAATTGCTAAGTTGAACATGTTTTTGAAGGGTACTAGTACGAACTGTAGGATGGGAATGCACACGAGCTATTTGACTTATGTCCACTGGACAGGTCTGTAGCTTGACCTATCCCAAGCCAGTATAAAATGTAGAGGGCCATATTCTGCAGTTTATGGATCAAGATTACAGTTTGATCACCAAACTGACCAAGCAGATCGAAGTTAATCAACCAATCAAATTTCTGTATTCCCATTGTGTTTATTTTCCCTTGACTTCTATACTAATTTTCTAAATTTCCCAACCTTAACCTATAATCCTATAGGAAACAAACTCCAACCAATCTGATGCTCGATGCAGATGTTCGTATGTCTAGATTATTTACTAAAGGTAGTCATCATCGTAAGATTAGTGTGATGTACATTGTTCAAAATTTATTCGACAAAAATAAAGTCCATACTGTAGCCCTCAATAGTCATTACATGATCTAGTTTAAAAATCCTAGAGATTGTTCTCAGATCTCACACTTGGCAGCACAGATGTATCCTGGTCATTCCAAGTTTCTGAGAGAAGTGTTCGAAGATGCCACTTCGACCCCATATGGTTACCTTTTAATCGATCTCAAACAAGATACTCCTGAACACGTGAGATTAAGAAGTCAAAATTTTCCAGGGTAAACCCAGTACGTGTACCTCCGAAAAGTATAAAAGGGGAGCAACAAGTCTGCCTCAAGTCAGAAGTATGTCTGACCGTCTGAAGTGCAACATCTCTCTTCTCAAGCTTCTTGTTAAATTGAAACCCACACTCGTCAAATCCATACTAAAACATATACTGAAGATGGCAGTACCAGTCATGGAAGCATTGTACTATGATTCTGAAGCGCCTGGAAGTTTTGGTGGTATACACGCTCTTTGTAAAGCGTCCAAGAAAAAAACTAAACAAGTTGTAAAATGGTTAGGGACTCAAGACACATACACTCTTCACAAACCTGTTCGTCGTACATTTCCTAGAAGGAAAGTGATAGTTAGTGGTATAGATGCACAATGGCAAGCTGACATGGTGGATTCAACAAACATAAATAAATAAAATAATGACACAAAATGTTTGTTGACATGTATAGATGTGTTTAGTAAATATGCTTGGGTCATACCCCTCAATAACAAACTTGGTGATTCCATAGTAAAAGCTTTCACTAAAATTTTCAAAGAAGGTCGTAAACCAGAAAAATTACAAACTGATCAAGACAAAGAATTTCTAAACAGAAAATTTCAGAATTTTCTCAAACAACACGGAGTAGAAATTTTCACTACCCAAAATGTGAAAACAAAATGTTCCAAAGTAGAAAGATTCAATAGAACTTTGAAAACCAAGATGTGGAAATATTTTACCAAGAACGATACACTAACTTGATCGATAAGTTGATCAGTCCACCAGCAAAGTGAGCTACATTAGAGCAATCGCCGAAAAGTTGGAAAGATTTTAAGGATGCTGTGGTACCCATACAAGATTTAGCCAAAATGACGATTGGATCTAAATAAATAATAATAAATATATATAAACCTTTTCACTGGAAATGGTCTCTATCTGAAGGAAAGAAAGAACGTGAAGTGATTCGGTAGGGGTTTGCTGTTTGGTGAGGATTCGCCGTTTAAGAATATACCACTTTTGAGTATGTTATTATAAAGTAAAAAAAGTTATATAATTATATAAAGTATAAAAATATAAATTATACAAAGTATAAAAAAAAATAATATAAAAAATGGATAAAAAGGATTACGAGACCTTTTTGAATGATAATGATGAATATTTCAGGAAAGAACTGGAAAAAGAATTGAAAAAAATAGGGGAAGAAGAGTGAGTTGTTGTCCACCACCACCACCATCACCTTCTGAAGAGAATGATAACGATGTGAGTGTTGCCAAGAGATGCTCCACATTCGTTAATAACTATGATAGTGGGAATCGAATGTCTTATTATAAAAAAAACGTAATATATCACAAAACAAAAGAAAAGAAGAATCAATGATGAATGTGGAGAAAAAGGAAAGGTTATTACAATATATATGAGCGATAGTGAAGAAGAAGGAGGAAACAAAAAAAAAGTAATGAGATCTAGAGATGTTCAATCTCTCTAGATCTCATTACTTTTTTTTCTTTCTTCTTCACTAAATCAGTCTCTCTATTGTTTTTTAATATTTCCAAGTCTGTTATTAGCATGTTGACGGTCGTGTCTTCTCCTTTTTTGCATATGTGTTGAATGTTTATCTTTACCTTTGCGAGTTTTTTACTTGGGTCAACGTGCTCTCACCACCTGATTTGTTCAGGAGTTCGAGAGAGATTTTTGGATATTTGTAACCTCCATAGGGCAACGACAGAGAATTCGACAAGAGCGCTTTCATACTTGTAAAACAAATCGAGCGTGGCTTTGTTCAATTTCAAAGGCATGCTATATTTGTCGTATTTGTGCTGTAAGCCCTTCATCTCGACCTAGTTCAATTTGATGGTGTCGTGTCGTTGTAATCTGTAAATTTTACAACCGAGTTTCTTGCACGTTTTGACTCATTTCAATTTCAATTCGCATCTTTTAGGTGTTGTTGTCATGATCGATTATTTTTGTTTTGTTTTATGAATGATTGCAAATAATAATATATTTTGAATTTTGTGTTAAATAATAATTTTTATAACAAAGTTTTTTTCTCTCTATATATATACAGAAAGTTTTTATTTAATTTTCTTTAATGTGAAATTTTTGTAAAAGTTTCTTCTCTTTATATATATAAAAAAAGTTTAAATTTTAATTTCCTTTATTTTTTTTTTTTTTTGTCGTATTAATTCAATTTTTTCTCACATTAAGGAAAATATCGATTAATGTCACAAAAAAAAAAATTTTGAGGGAATTAAAAACATATATATAAAGACTATTTTAAAAACTTTTTACAAAAAAATAATTATTTAAACAAAAAAAAATTCAAAATATATTCTTACAAATAAAGCAAACAAATAAAAAAAAAATGGAAAATTTAGATAAGTATACCACACCTCGGTTAAACGAGATTTGTAAAGAATTAAAAAGTCCAAATTTCAGAAATCATAGAACCAAATCAAAAAACATTAAAGCCATACAGGAAGGAGTATCATTCGCGAGACGATGGAAAGAAAAAAATCAAAAGATCAAAAGTGAACAAACTTAAACAGATTCGAATTGCAAAAAAAAAATAAGCCGATGGCAGTACCACCTGACAATAGAAAACGAAATGCGGAGCGTGATGAAAAACTTAGAGAGATCATATGTGAGGAGTTACGTAGTTTGCTTGATGAAAAGGCAACTGAAATGTCGATAGCAATGATGTCAAAAAACATCCCGGTTGCGAAAAATGAGAAGAAAAAGTGGCGGCAAAGAGAATCGAAATGTCGACGTCAAAAAAAAAAAAACGTTTTGGTTGCGAAAAAATATGAAGACGATCAAACGAAAAGCCGTCGAAGAACTGCAAGTTTCAAAAAAAAATATTAAAAAAACGAAAACGAGTGATGCAGTTCAGAATCGAGACAAACGATATATACTGAACGAAATTTGATGAGCAATCGATGAAGGGAAAGGAGAAGAATATGTTTGATGAATCATCACAAAAGCATTCCAATTGAATCCCGTAGAATGGGAGAGTGCGATCAAAGGCATTTTTAAAACTTTCGACGTGGTTCCCTCGTTCAAGAAAGTCGATCCGAAATTGTTCATGGAACGGGTGAAGAAAACAGTATTGGATTTGTTTCGCGAACACATGGACATGGGACTAAATAAATGATACTCAATTGCACGATGAATAAAATTGATGTGAACTCTGGCGAGAGCATCGTAAGAGATACATATTTCAGATCTAACGTCAAACCCGTATTTTGAGGTTCAGATTTATTGGACGTTTTTGAAATGATGAAAGACAAGATGTTGATGTCTTTCGCGAATTATCAACATAGAGGTAGTAATTGGCCGTTCGAAGAGGTGTTGAATCTCGAAATTCACATGACCATAAACGATTCGTTGAAAGCGTCTTCCTACATGGAATTACCGTATTTCTTAGCTAAAAAATATGCCATGATCAACGTGAGAAATAAAGATGATCAGTGTTTTAAATGGGCAGTCACCTCCGCTTTATACCCCATCAAAATGCACTCCGATAGAGTTTCTCGTTATGAGGAGACTTCTAAAAATATTGATTGACAGGAGTGACTTTTCCAACACCGTTAAAGGACATTGAACATTTTGAGACTCAAAATCCCACCGTAGTGGTGAATATCTTGGGATATGATGAGGAAAATGAACGATCTATCCTCTCAGACAGACTTCATATCTCGGAAGAGAAAAGACGATTATTTTATTATTGATTTCGAATGGTGACAATCGTCATTATTGTTGGGTTACAAATCCGTCCCAATTACTGTCGAGACAAAATAATAGACATAAAGGAAAGATATGTTTATGTTGTAACTGCATGAACGCGTTTCACAGTGAAAAATCATTAGCGAAACATCAGGAATATTGCAACAAAAATCAAGGCGTCACCATTGAAATGCCCAAACCCAACACCATTGTGAACTTTTGCGATCACAATAGAAGGTTAAAAGTACCATTCGTCGTGTACGCCGATTTCGAATGCTTCACCATGAAAATGAGTTCCTACCAACCCAACCCTCTTCGAAGTTACGTCAAAAGATATCAAAAACACATGCATTCAGGCTATTGCATTTACCTGAAATGCACTTTCGACTCGCAACACGACATGGGTCCCTTCACCTACATGAAACGGTGCAAAGATGACGACGTGGCTCAAAGGTTCATGGAAGAGTTAGAATCGAAAATTCAAATTTTATACGACAAATTCTAAACTCCGGCAAAAATTATCATCACGCGAGAGCAGCAGTTCAAAAATAACAGAGCCATCGAATGTCACATATGCAGACAATCATTCCATGAGAATTTACAGGAAAATAAGAAGGTTAGAGACCACGATCATTACACGGGTCTGTATCTCGGTCCAGCCCACAGCAAGTGTAATTTAAGATATTGAGATGCCACTTTCTATCCGGTGATATTTCACAATCTCTCGGGTTACGACAGTCATCTGTTCGTGAAAAATCTCGGCACCTCCCACGAAGCATTAAACTGCATCGTGAACAGGGAAGAAAGATACATTTCCTTCATGAAATGGAAGGTCGTGGAGAAGAAAAGAGTAATCGACGGAGAGACCTTGGAAGAAGAAACGAAATCCATTCGTAGAACCATACGTTTCATCGACAGTTTTAAATTCATGTCGGCCGCGCTGGAAAAATTAGTCAATGACATGAGCAAGGATAAATTTAAAATCATGAGCGAACACTTCGGAGAGCGAATAGACATCATGTTGAGGAAAGGAGTCTATCCTTATGATTACATGAACGAGCTAAAGAGATTTGACAACACCACGCTACATTTGAAAGAAGATTTTTATTCAAAATTATATGAATCCGACATTTCTGATGAGGTTTACGAACACAGCAAAAACATGTGGAAATCATTCGATATGGAAACCATGAGAGATTATCACGATCTCTATCTGAAGACCGACGTTCTGCTCCTGGCAGATGTGTTCGAAAATTTTCGAGACGTCTGTTGTCGAAATTACGATCTGGACTGGCTTGGTATTTCACCGCACCTGGCCTAGCGTGGGACACTCTGTTGAAGACCACCGAAGTCCAATTGGAATTATTATCCTACATGGACATGTTGCTCATGTTCGAAAAGGCCGTGAGAGGTGGCATCTCAATGATCTCCCACAGATATTCTGAAGCCAACAATCACTACATGAAAGAAGGTTTCAATTCAGAATGATCGAATAAATACATACAGTATTGGGACACTACTAATCTGTACGGTTGGGCCATGAGTCATCCTTTACCGATTGGAAATTTCAAATGGGTGACAGAACTGGATGAGATGCAAAAATGGAGAGACTATCCTTGTATTTTAGAAGTCAATTTGAACTATCCAGAAGAGTTACACCACCTGCACAATGATTATCCACTGGCTCCTGAACGAATGGAACTGGTCAAAGGAGATGACAAAAAACTCATTCCCAATTTATTTAACAAACGTAAGTACATCGCCTACAGCGAGAATTTAAAACAATACGTCGATCACGGGATGAAATTACTCGACATACATCGCGTCATTCGATTCAACGAAGAGCCTTGGATGAAAAAATACATCGATCTCAACACGAATCTCAGATTCAAGCCGAGAACGATTTCGAAAAAGATTTCTTCAAACTCATGAACAACTGCGTGTACGGTAAATCGATGGAAAACATCAGGAAGAGAACCGACATTCGACTCGTCACGAACGAGAAAAGAGCTAAAAAATTAGTGGTGAAACCTAATTACAGACACCGAACCATATTCAATGAAAATCTAGTGGCCGTTCACATGCAAAAGATGCATCTGAAGTTCGACAAACCCTATTATCTAGGACCGTTCATCTTAGATACCAGCAAGCGATTGATGTATGAGTTTCACTATGATTTAGTCAAACAGAAATTCGGCGAGAAAGCCAAACTACTGTTCACTGACATGGACAGTTTGGTTTACGAGATAGAGATGAAAGACATCTACTGAAATATATCTCCGGACGTGGTCATGTGGTTCGACACAAGCAATTATCCTGATGATCACCCGACCAACATTCAATCGAACGACTATGAGAAGGTGTTGGGTAATTTAACGATGAGAGCGGTGGTAAACAAATTGTCAAATTTGAGGGTTTGAGACCTAAACTGTACGCGTATCGCCTAGAAGGCGAAGAGATCAAGAAGTGCAAAGGAGTTAAAGTGTGCGTGGTGAAGAAAAACATCTCTTTCCGAGAGTATAAAGATCGTCTGTTCGGAAGTGGACCGGTGTACAAGAATATGAAATCGATTCGAAGCGACAATCACAATGTGTATACCGAAATAGTCAACAAAATTTCGCTGACACCCAACGACAATAAGAGATTCATGTTAGACAATAAAATAAGCACTTTGGTGCTCAGACATTGGGCTTTGGATATGATTAAGGATGATAGGATTCTAGAAAATCAAGAGGAATTATTAGACGAATTCAAGATTATGAAAGTCGATAGAGACATCGAGAGATTTAGTTTAAAAAGAAAAAGAAAAAAATAAAAAAAATAACGTCATTTAGTGAATTATAATAAAATAAATAAATAAAAAAAATACACATTTATGAACAAGAAAATACGGATATCCGTAGAAGGTGTCGTCTTACCTAACGAACCCCTATCCAACATCAATCTGTCAATTGCAGCAAAGGACTTGAAAATCAAAGATTTTCGAGGCGTGTTTTCCAGAGATTCCTTGCCGAAGAGAAGACCTCAACGACAACAATCGGAATGCGGAATTTTAAATCTGGATGATTTATCGGGCGAAGGTACTCACTGGGTGCCATGGTTCCGGAACGGGACGAAGAAGAATTATTATTGGTTCATTACAACACGGAACGAGTGCATTTGCTGGATCAAGTGTTTTGCGTGTGTCTATGTTCTCAAGAGATGGTCGGAAGGAGATCAGTTTCAAAACATTCTCAACGATTTACATTAGAGAGAGATTTACATTAGAGAGAGAGAGATTTTTTTGTAGTATATATATATATAAAGATAAAAAATTATTTTAAAAAAACTTAATCGAATAAAACAAAAAATAAAATAAGCGAAAAATAATTCATTTTAGAAAAAAACTATGTTGAAATATATTTTTAAAACAAAAACCCAAAACAACATGCCAGTTGATAAATTTGGTAGAAGTGAGGACGAAAGTCACCCCAAAAAGAAGAGGAAAACACTCGAAGTTGGCAACGGTTACGACGTTGCCAACTTGGACGAATGTTACGTTTGGAGATATGAACCTCGAGAGGAACCTTCGAACATGAACGATAATAAGCTCTACAATCTTCCTGAGCCAGTAGATCTCGCAGATGTGGCGACTAAAAAATACGTCGACAGGGGTAACGCAGATTTCGAACGAATCATGCTAGATAATTACGTGGATAAAGCCATGACCGACGATCTCGATCTGAAATCCAAAAATCTGGAGAACGTAGCAAATCCCATAGATTCCACCGATGACGCGACCAAGAAATACATGGACGACTCTCACGCACGATTCAGCGAACACCTGAGCGGTAGATACGTTCAGAAAATGATGCAATCGGAATTGAATGTCAATTCTAACAAGATAATGAACGTGGCCACTTCCACGAATCCCAAGGATGTGACGACCAAACACTACATAGACCTGGAACAGAGAAAGTCTGACAGACGAGAAATGAAATCGGATCTGAATGTGGGATTCAACAAGATAGTGAATCTGTCGAAGAACGATGATGCGGACAAGGACTCCACCATGGTCAACAAGGGCTAAGTGGATTCCATCATGATACGATCTCAAGAATACATAGAATTGCAAGTGAATGATCTCTACCTGAACAGATAATCCGGTGGAACCATGGAGGGCAGCATCAACATGAACGATCAGAATTTATTCAGTCTCAATCATGATCCTGAATTCGATTCCAGCGGGCAGTGCATAGATGGCAACTCGGTCTGGAGAAAGGGTGACACCATGGAAGGTAAACTAGACATGGGTGGATGCGCACTCATAAATCTGTCAGATCCGGTGTGCATGTCGGACGCTTGCACCCTCATTTCGGTGGTGTCAAAAGTCAAATACGCCAGGCAATTGATCACCGTGAGGGCTGAGAAGAGCGGTGTGTTAGAGGAGGAAAAAGCCAAATGGTTTTTCAGAAATGGAGGTAGCGGATCGCAACATGGTCAGGTGGGATATCCCATGCCGTTGGGAGGCAAAATCATTCAAATGGGTCTGGCTTCCACGGATTTGAATAACAGAGCGGTCGTCAATCTCACGATGAACGAAGTAGAGAGCAATAAGAGATACAGTGTCGAAAAGACTGAGAATCAACACTCGAATGTTAGCACGTTCGGCACGCCTCTCAAAGTGAACACTGGAGACAGGATTAATTTCATTATGAAAACTAATAATTCCGAAGTCGCCACTTCCGTGGTGAGCCTACTGATCGAACTAGATCCTCTGAACAAAGAGTGAACATGTGGAAATAATTAATTAAAAATAATGAGTAATTATTAAAAAACAACAAACAAAAAAATAAAAAGTAATGAGATTTAGAAAGATGTTCAATCTCTCTAGATGTCATTACTTTTTGTTTTTGTTTTTTGTTTTTAATACGTTCTTTACTATTCATTTTTGTAATTATTTTTTTTTTTGTAATTATTTTGTAATTATTTTTTTTTAAATTTTTTATTTATATATTTTTTTTTCTTTTCTTCACACACACACGTCTCTCATCGAATGATCGACATCTCATTTCCATCCGATTCAAATTGTAATTCTCTATCTGACAGGACCAGGGCAAAGGCCTCGGTTTTTCTTGGTACTTTCTTGAAGAACTGCATCTTGATCTGAATGTCCTCTACTCTTGAGTCGTTCGCTCTGTTTACTGACGTCAAATACGAACATGGGATACATCGACTTGTATTCACTGGGAGATATATTAGGGTTGCTCATCAATTCGTCCAGACCGTGATACTTCTTTCTAAAATCTGTGGCATCGCCGTACAGTCTGCAGAAATCGTTCTTGTCGAACGACGTGTTGTAATCGATTGCTCGATATCTCGTGGCATTCAGAAACACTTGCATGTTTCTCAAATTGCAGTGATTGAACAGCGATGCATTCTTTTCTTGAGACCCATCCCTGTCGGTCTGAAACGCGACCACGATGAAACGTGGTCTCTCGGAAGTGGATTTCATGGTCAATCTCCAATCGAAATGATTCGTGGAGAGCGGAATACTAGCCGTGTCGCACTGTCTCATTCTAAATCACACGGGTAATTTACTCTTGGATTCTATGATCTTGTAGAGACTGTTTTTTTTCCAGGTCCAAAGCCCGCACGTGTGGAACAAACCATGATATCTTGTGTAGAGTTAACTTAGCCGCCTTGGTCGTGGGGAGTCCCACTATCGTGCCGTCATTTCCCTTTCGAATCAATGTCAGATTGTGTTTGAATCCATACATGATCTTGTTGTAATCATCTGCGAATCCGAAGATGTGTTTCAAAGGTATCCTGAACGAAAACGTTCCTTTGGGTCTGGACGTCTTGACGACGTAGTCGAATATCGCAGCAGCGCCGGCGTTGGCAGGGCCTATGGTGTATTTCACCCACAACTGATTAAGTCCTCTGGATTTCGAAAAATCATTCGGATATGTCAAGAGTCCAAACAACGTGGTGGCCTGACCAGGATGAAACACAGATTCTCTCTCTTGTCCGGATAGCAAGTATTTTATATTACTGAATAGATGCATGATGCCATTATTGGCTAGAGTGACCATGTCGTCGGCGTATTCGATCCCATCTTCCTTGGTGAGACGTCCCTGCACCACTATGTAACTCTCGCTAGGATGAACAAATAGATCTTGTGTTTCGACGTTGATTCTTATCTCTCCCGCATTGTTCAAACTCGTTCCGGTTATCGGTTCATATTTGTGTACCTCGTATTTTTGAATACTTTCGTCTTTCACTATGCCTTGTGTGATATCTAGTATATTTGTCATTTTTTGAGGGTTTTTTTTTGGTTTATTAATTTGTTTGCTTTTTTCTGAAAATAGTTTTAATTATTTTTATTATTATTATTTTTCTCCTTTAGATATATATGTGTGTAAACAAGAAAATGCTAAAGAGAGTAAATATACATTTTTTTTTATTAAAACTTCATCTTCTGCAATTGTTGTTCATAAAACTTTCCAATGATCTCTTCACCATCCAAAGCTTCAATTTCGTAAGTCACCGGATCGGTGTGAAATATTCTGATTATCACAAAGATTTCCGCGGTCCATCGAGGAGTGTAATCCTTTTTGAAGTGCTTCTTATAAGCGTAGATTCTCACTTGATCGTCGACCGCAAATTTCGGAGGTCTAGACGCCTTCCTGATCTTAGATCTTCCGGGATATAGATTCACGTAGACCCGTTTTTCGTTTCGAGGATTGCTAGCTTCCGCGGGGGTCATCTTGATCGATCTGTGTCGCGTGTTGTTGTAATCTTCGACCAGACTGTTCAGAGCATTTATGTATTTCTTGGTCGAATTCGACGTGAAGTACCTGTGCATATTTTCCTTCATCGTTCGATTCCAACGTTCCATGACGCTTGCTTTCTCTTCGTTTTCGATCAAGTAGAGGTTGACCAACCTACGACTGTCCTTGTTGTAGAATTCCTTCCCCTTGTCCACCCACAATTTATTCGGTTTTCAAGAAGACGAGTCGAGCACGCTCTTCAGAGCCTCGGTGACGCAAGGTCCCGATTTATTCTTCAAAGCTCTGATCCAACCATATTTGGAAAACACGTCGAAGACCATCAATAGATATTTGATGCCCTCGTTCCACCTCGAAAACGATCTCATGTTGACCAAGTCGGCGGACTAAATGTCGTCCAGACCCTTTACGAACACCCCTCTCTTTCGAAATTTACGCACGATGGGTTTGTGTAACTCCTCGGCCAATTCGCTCGTCAATAATCGCTTCTTCTTCTTTTCCGAGGCGCTTTTTTTTTTGAATGCCCCATCCGAATTGACATTTCGCACTGATCACTTTGCCAACCAGCGAACGTTCGAACATCTCTCTCCTGGTCGGATTAGATATGTCTCTCAATTTCGCCAACATGTTTTTATAGCAGACGTCGTTGCGAGTCTTTGTGTTGGGATGTCTGGCGTAGCACAGATCGTGATCATACACGCCCGCGTCCACCCTATTCACGGGTTTGCTCCAAGATTTAGGAGTCAGATCAGCGTTGAGTCTCTTGTTCAATTTCGTTCTGGGTCCCGTGAAACTGTGACCTGGCAGATGCATTTCGAAAGGTAGATTATTGATCATTTTATTCACGACGTCTTCGCCTCTGCTCGGTTTTTTTTTTTTGATGAATTGAGTCTTGATCGAACCACACACCTTGCAAATTCCACCAAGCATCTGTCTGTCGTTTTTAGTTCGTAGTTCTCGAGAATTACCTGTCTCGGTAACTCTCTTACACTTTATGCAATACATTTTTTAGGGTTATTTAAGTAATTTCGTATTTATTTTTTTTATATATATATTTAATATTTTTTTTTTTAAATTCTATTCTTATTATATATATATATTATTTTCAATCGCTGCTCTTGAGTTCTATCAACTTACCGAATTCCTCCCTGGCCTCTTTCCTCCCCCTTTCCACGACAGAATCCTTCATCTCTTCCTTGAGGTCTTTGGCGACCATAGGAAACAGTGGCCCAATAGAATTCCACATTGCAGGATTAGGAGATGATTATTTGAATTTGGCACAGACATACTTGTATGTTAAAGCAACGGTTGTATATTCCACGAAGCATCTGTCTGTCGTTTTTAGTTCGTACTTCTCGAGAATTACCTGTCTCGGTAACTCTCTTACACTTTATGCAATACATTTTTTAGGGTTATTTAAATAATTTCGTATTTATTTTTTTTATATATATATTTAATATTTTTCTTTTAAAAATTCTATTCTTATTATATATATATTATTTTCAATCGCTGCTCTTGAGTTCTATCAACTTACCGAATTCCTCCCTGGCCTCTTTCCTCCCCCTTTCCACGAGAGAATCCTTTATCTCTTCCTTGGGGTCTTTGGCGGCCATAGGAAACAGTGGCCCAATAGAATTCCACATTGCAGGATTAGGAGATGATTATTTGAATTTGGCACAAACATACTTGTATGTTAAAGCAACGGTTGTATATTCCAATGGGGCATCAATTGCACCCGATGCAAATGTGGGGCCCAGTCAATTTATGGATGCATTCCTTATTTAATCAAATCGATATCAGCTTCAATGAAAAACTGGTATCTCTTTCCAACAAAATTTATCACTACAGAGCTTTTATAGAGCTTTTATAGAAACTTTGTTAAGTTATGGACCAGCTGCCAAGAAGTCACAACTGACTAATGCATTCTGGTACAAGGATACAGTCGGACACATAGATTTTTCTCATCCTGAAATCCCCACAAGTTGGTCATCGCGTCCTAGACGGTTCGATCGACCGTTGGCGAACGTTGGAGAAAAAATTTAGGATCGATTTTCCTAGTCCAGAAGCCGCAATCATTTTTCCCGACCGGATCGCACCCACCGCCGTCTAGAACGCGTTCGCGAACGTAGGTGGTCCAGAAGCCGCAAACGCATTTTGATGGTGATCCAGAAGCCGCAAAGCGTTTGCCGGCGTTCGCCAATGATCGATCGAAGCATAGGACCCGCGATGGGGAACGTTGAGACGATTTTAGGTCGATTTCTTCGATTTTTGTAGATCTTTCCTTCCGCGCGAATTGTGCTGAATTCGCACTCGTTCGCCAACGGCTGTTTGAACCGTCTAGATCACGATAAGCTACATGTGGGGATTCTGGACCAGATGTATAAAAACGTGTTTGTACATGTACGCGTACATTTTAACACTGAGCTCTATGGGTACATGTACGTGTACGTGTACATATACATGTACAAGAGAAAAAAGTGGTCCAGGAGCCCCACTTATTACCTACTATCCAGTATCCAAATACTTGGTTCAATATTCGTGAAGAAGAAGCTTTCGTTACAGTGTTCTGGTCTTCGAAAAAGAATTATCGTCTTACTCTGAAAGAAGGTCATATCCTGCTGATGTGATACGGGCTATCAATGGTGTTAAAGAATTACACTTGCCTCGTCATGATAAGGTAGATTTTGAATTGGATGAAGTGACTGGTAAAGTTCGTATCACGGTACGAGATGGAGTCGTGGTCACATTGAGCCCTACTCTTCAAAATATTTGGGATTTAACGATTGTTTTTTTAAATCAGGAACTTACAATTCTTCCAGAGTTGCCGATGTCAACCAAGGATTTTATTCGCTCTGTGTATATTGTGACTTGGTTCGTGACCAAGTCATGGGAGATATAAGAATACCACTTCTTCGTATCATACCTGTACGTGGAAAATATGGGAACATCATCTCCAAAATTTTTGAGAATGTGTATTGTGTACCAGTGGAACGAAAATATTTCAACACTATCCGGGTGTATATAAGGGTTGACCTTTGAACCATAGCACCATTCGAGTTTGAGAAAGTGACAGTGACACTTCATTTCAGAAATCGTAGATCTCTTCATTTCACATAAACATGACTTACTGTTGTCCAAATTATACGAAGATTATTTCACGAAACAAGCTGAGAACGGTCTACCAACTTTTCCTGGAGCTCAAATACAGAGAGGTTATGGTTAGAGAAGTATATTGGGAGGACTGAAGAACGTCGTGTTACCCTTATTGAAAACTACAGCCAGGACCGGGGAAAAACAGCTCGTGAGAAAAGGAGCGGCCTTTGCCATTTTGTCATTGAAGGGAAAAATGTAAAAAAAGCAGCAATCAAAAGGGTCAAAGAGGCTGGTATGAGTGCTTGGAATGAAGTGGTTGGTGGATCGAAACTACCCGGCAGGAAAGGTACAAAAAGGCCCGCACCACGCAAAAATGACAAATCGACAAAAAGAAGGAGAACTGTACAGACGCAAGACATTCTCGATGCATGATGTCTCTCATCAATGAAAAATCTTGTGAGTGTGTCAACAGCGAACTCGACTTGTTTTCCATACCACCAACGCAGACTAGTGTGGAACATGGGCAATGGGTAGAACCCAGGTCTTTGGCGACCATAGGAAACAGTGGCTCAATAGAATTCCACATTGCAGGATTAGGAGATGATTATTTGAATTTGGCACAGACATACTTGTATGTTAAAGCAACGGTTGTATATTCCAATGGGGCATCAATTGCACCCGATGCAAATGTGGGCCCAGTCAATTTATGGATGCATTCCTTATTTAATCAAATGGATATCAGTTTCAATGAAAAACTGGTATCTCCTTCCAACAACATTTATCACTACAGAACTTTTATAGACCTTTTACAGAAACTTTGTTGAGTTATGGATCAGCTGCCAAGAAGTCACAACTGACTAATGCATTATGGTACAAGGATACAGCCGGACACATGGAAGATTTGACAGAAGATAACAAGGGATTTATTCTTCGAAGGAAATTTATAGAGAAAAGTAAAATTGTGTACAAGACTGGAAGATTACATTTGGACATGTTTTTCCTCCAAACTCGTTACTTGCTGAATGGAGTTAATGCTCATGTTAAAATGAACAGAGCCAAAGATGCTTTCGCATTGATAGTCCATGCCGATACATACAATATCAAAATTCTAGATGTATCCATGTTTGTACGCAAAGAGAGACACCAGTCATTCACAAGAATCGCTCACGAGAAAGCACTAACAAAAGCAACGGCAAAATATCCCATCGACCGTGTGGAAACCAAAGTGTTTTCAGTGCCGAAAGGAAATCTGGACATAACACAAGAATATTTATTTTTAGGCCAACTACCTAAACGCATCGTGATGGGATGTGCAGACAACGATGCTTTCAATGGAAACTTTTCAAAGAATCCATATAATTTCAAGAACTACAAAATCAGTGACTTGGCTTTGTACGTGGATGGGCAGCAGATTCCAGCCAAACCATTACAACCTCGATTCGAACAACAAGAACTGGACAAATGTACGAGAATGAAGGAAACCACACCAGCCGAGAAGAGTACATAAATGGATACATCCTATTTGTACACTTCGATCTGGTGAAGAGAGGAACCTTGAGACAAGAAGTCCATTTCGAAAACCTATTACCAACCACAATCGACATACCGGTGTATGCAGAATTCCAGAACATCATAGAAGTGGATAAGAATAGACAAGTCATCTTCGATAACTCGACATGAACACGTTGCAGTTAGAGAATGCACTTCGATCAGATAGTTGTTTGAAGAGAATATGTTTGGGTGTATTTGCAAGAAACAGATTACCAAGATGATTACCAGATCACAGACCAGTGGCTTTGAAAGCAAACACGCATCCAGACCACAGAAATGGAGAACATTGGGTGGCTCTCTTTGTGAGTCACCACAATGCAGAGTACTTTGATTCCCATGGATTAATACCACAACACAGACCATTCGAGAATTTCCTGAAGAAAAATTCCAGATATTGGAAGTATAATACAAAACGCCTTCAAGGACCATTACCAGTGTGTGGACAATACTGCCTGTTTTACTTGAAACATCGCTGTCGCGGTGTACCTATAAAAATCATATCCAACATGTTTACGACTGATCTGATGGATAATGATGTATTGGTTAATGACGTCATCGAAGAAACCAGCCACTAGATATCGCTGTATTGAAGAAAAACTATAAAAAGGGTGCACTTGGTGTTCAGCTCATTCAGCCTGAGGCAGATTATACTTGCCAGTGATGGCCATCACTCAAAATCATCCTCGAAGTGGCAGACTATACTAGCCTGAAAATCCAGATCGACTGCACCCTCGGGGAGAGGTAGCACCTTTGTGAGAGGACCCAACCTCTCACACTGGTCCTCACCCCGGGGTTCAACTGACATCAGCCAAGAGACCATCGCGACGCAACCGGTGACACCTGCCGAGTACCTGAACCTGTTCCTCCTTCAACACGCCTAGACATGTGAGAATTGATCATCTACAGCCACTGAGGGTCGAAAGAGGCTTGTTTCCCAAATCCGTCCCTGCGCGCCTTCGGCGCGCGAAACCATTCACTCCTTCAGCTCATTTGTGTTTCGACAGCCAAAGAAGAAGGATGTCTACAAATGTGACCGTCTTCAAACTCAACAACGATTTACAGATTCAACTGTTCAAGAACGACGTTGGGTTCCAGTTTACCACAAGAGATTGGGAATAAGTGACCAAAGCAGCGGATATTGCAAAGAAGAGGAGCCTAGAAATAGGGAAATAGGAGAACTCAAACCAAAGAGAGAAAGAAAACTTAAGAAGAATGAAGATAAAAAGGATTGAAGAATGTTCACTATTCCATGTTTGATCATCTTGGCGTTGAATGATTATCAATCACGAAACCAAGAAACAGGAAATCCAAGAGACTTTGTAGAGAGAATGAGCGTTTCATTCGAAACTTAGTTTCGTGATGTTCCACCATCAGTACGGGAACAGTTATTACGTGGAAAAGCTAAAATAAGAGAGACCACAAAACACATCAAGTGTGCATTGGAGGAAAATCGTCTCAAGACATTTCAATTCATGTTACCAAGTGAAAGTGTGAAAACCCCGAATGAACTGACAAAAGCTGGATTCTTTTACTTGGGGACAGCAGACAGAACTCGGTGTTTTCACTGTGGTATCATTGTTTGTTTCTGGGAAACAGAAGATGATGTTATAGAAAAACACAGAAAATATTCTCCAGACTGTTACTACATTCATAATTTACCACCTCAATTCATGGACGTTGAAAAAGTTCAAGAAGAAGAAATGGTCGTCAAAGAAAAAATGGACACATCATTTCAAGAAGAAGATTCACGGAAGATAAAATGTAGTGTGTGTTTATTGGCTGAAGCCAATGTCGCTCCGCGACCATGTAACCATTTGTGCTTGTGCATAGACTGTTGTAAACCACTGAGAAGATGTCCAATCTGCAGAAAGACTGTTTATGAATATCTGACAATCTACATACCATAGAAGTTTCCATAAAAAGTTGTATATTTGCTGATGAATAAAAGAAATGAAAATGTAAAAATTGTGTTGTTATCAATGAGTCTAGTAGTACAATAACAGAGTATCCTCAAATTGTATCTTTTAAAGGGTATCCTCAAATGATATATTACCATGTCATGGGTATCCTCAAATACCGAAATGAGACTAAGAGGGATGGTAAATTAGACCTCATACGACAAAAAGGGGATTCTCTTAGCTTAACTCATGTGTAATTCCATGAATTAAACGAGGATTCTGGGGGGAAGTCTGAACCAGAAAAACTACTCTAGTCCAATCGAACTTACCCCTGTGGGCCTTCTCGGTACCTAGGAGCCTCTCGGTACCATGGTATGGCGGTCCTAAATATGATTTTGGGGGAAATCCATACTAAATAAAGTGGATTTTGGTGATTTGGAGGGATTGTCGGGTTGTTTATGGTAATTAGATTTACTCCTATTCAATCGAACTTACCCCGATTGCTCTTCTGTACTATAGCACTACATGCTAGGTGGACGCACGGATGGATGGAGGATGTGTGGGTGCTTGACTGGTCGAGTGTGTGGATGTGTGACTGACTTGCTGTTTAGGGTAACAAATTAAAGAACCTCCACCTAGTTTATTTTTTATCAACCCGCTATTTGCAGTTCATGGTTTCCTTACTTTTGTGTCGGATATGTGACTTATGCCCCTCAATGGAACGAGCGCGTGCCGATGGGGGTTGTGAGCTGTGCTTCTGACGCAAGGGATGGAAGACAAATTTGTCTCTCAAGAACTTTTCTTATTCGAGTCGTCTGTTCTTCGTGCTCGAATAAGGGCTGTTATGTTTGTTAATTATCAGTTATTAAAGTGTACATTCCATGATGTAATTAAGTAATACTATTCATTAACAAATCAACTTTTAATCAGTGAAAATATACCTTGAAGTATAGCCAACTCTAGTTCGTCAATGTAGTACCAGTGAAATAACTGAGACAGTTATTTCACTGGTACTACATTGACGAATTGCGCAAGTTCGTTAAGTTAGTTCGAGCAAGATAACTTTAGCCCACAATAGTTTTTACTTGGGTATTCACCAACCGTCGGCTCTGCAAATGATCGTCATCATCACATGCAGTGCTTTCGCCCCAGTTCGTCAAGCGAGTTCGAGCAAGATAACTTTAGCCCACAATAGTTTTCACTCGGCTATTCATCCTTTGCTCTGCGTAGCGTCCAAAACCGACCAACCCTTTTCATAAATAACCAGCGAATCTTCGTGATTTCTTTCTTGTTGTTGCCTTGGAGATGTGGCTATGTGGCCTATGACCCCTTATTGGGACGATCAGGTGTGGCTATGTGGCTTATGACCCCTTATTAGAACGAGCAGGTGTTTTTTTCTCGAAAATGAGGCTTATGACCCCTTATCAAAGTGAGCCTGTTCCAGTGGGGCCGCGGGTGGTGTATCTCGACATAACGGATGGAACTTGTTTACTATTTACTAGTGTCATATAACATCCATGCCGGATGAAGGGTTATTCATTCATTCACTCATTCGTTCGTTCTTAGTGTTACTAGTGTCATTCATTCATTCATTCATTCATTCATTCATTCATTCATTCATTCATTCATTCATTCATTCATTCATCCATTCATTCATTCATTCATTCATTCATCCATTCATTCATTCATTCATTCATTCATTCATTCATTCATTCATTCATTCATTCATTCATTCATTCGTTCATTCATTGGACGGACGGATGGATGGATGGATGGATGTGTGGTTGCTTGACTGATCGAGTGTGTGGATGTATGACTGACTTGCTGTTTAGGGTAACAAATTAAAGTACCTCCACCTCGTTTATTTTTTAACAACCCGCTAATTGCAGTTCATGATTTCCTTACGTTTGCGTCGGATATGTGGGGTGGCTTATGCCCCCTCAATGGAACGAGCGCGTGCCGGTGGAGGTTGTGAGCTGTGCTTCTGACGCAAGACATGGAAGACAAATTTGTTAGTCAAGAACATTTCTTATTAGAGTCGTCTGTTCTTCGTGCTCGAGTAAGAGCTATTATGTTTGTTAATTATCAGTTATTAAAGCGTACATTCCATGATGTAATTAAGTAATACTATTCATTAACAAATCAACTTTTAATCAGTGAAAATATACCTTGAAGTATAGCCAACGCTAGTTCGTCAATGTAGTACCAGTGAAATAACTGAGACTGGGGTATTACATTGACGAACTGCACAAGTTCGTTAAGTTAGTTCGAGCAAGATAACTTTAGCCCACAATAGTTTTTACTTGGGTATTCACCAACGGTCGACACTGAAAATGATCGTCATCATCACATGCAGTGCTTTCCGCCCTAGTTCGTCAAGCCACTTCGAGCAAGATAACTTTAGCCCACAATAGTTTTCACTCGGCTATTCACCCTTTGCTCTGTGTTGCGTCCAAAACCGACCAACGCTTTTCACAAATAACCACCGAATCTTCGTGAGTTCTTTCTTGTTGTTGCCTTGGAGATGTGGCTATGTTGCCTATGACCCCTCATTGGAACGAGCAGGTGTTTTTTTGGTTTTTTGGGTTTTTTTTCTCGAAAATGAGGCTTATGACCCCCTCATCAAAGTGAGCCTGTTCCAGTGGGGGCCGTGGGCGGTGTATCTCGACATAACGGATGGAACAAATAGTATAGAACTTGTTTACTATTTACTAGTGTCATATAACATCCATGCCGGATGGAGGGTTATTCATCGACGCAAGGGATGGAAGACAAATTAGTCTCTCAATAATACTTCTTATGAGTGTCGTCTGTTGTTCGTGCTCGAATAAGGGCTGTTATGTTTGTTAATTGTTAGTTATTAAAGTGTACATTCCAGGATGTAATTATGGGCTGTTATGTTTGTTAATTGTAAGTTATTAAAGTGTACATTCCATGATGTAATTATGTAATATTATTCATTAACAAATCAAGTTTTAATTAGTGAAACTATATCTTGAAGTACAGCCAATGCTAGTTCGTCAGTTTAGTAAAAGTGAAATAACTTTAATCCCAAATTCTCACCCGGTTGATCATTGACCGTCTGCCAAGTGTAACGTCAAAACTGCCAGCGCCATTGACAACTATCCCATTTTCAAGATTTGTACACTTTTGTTTGTTTTTCTGGATTTTGCTTTTTTGCTTTGTTTTTTTGTTGCCTCTGAAATATGGCTTTTGACCCCCTCGATAATGATAGTTCATTCATTCATTCATTCATTCATTCATTCATTCATTCATTCATTCATTCATTCATTCATTCATTCATTCATTCATTCATTCATTCATTCATTGGTTGATTGATTGGTTGATTGATTGGTTGATTGATTGATTGATTAATTAATTAATTAATTGATTAATTAATTGTTTGATTGGTTGATTGATTGGTTAATTGATTAGTTGGTTGAGTGGTTGATTCATTCATTCATTCATTCATTCATTCATTCATTCATTCATTCATTCATTCATTCATTCATTGGTTGATTGATTGGTTGATTGATTGGTTGATTGATTGATTGATTAATTAATTAATTAATTGATTAATTAATTGTTTGATTGGTTGATTGATTGGTTAATTGATTAGTTGGTTGAGTGGTTGATTCATTCATTCATTCATTCATTCATTCATTCATTCATTCATTCATTCATTCATTCATTCATTCATTCATATTGATTATTATTCCACCTCGTCTTTTACAAATTCACTCACTCATTCTCTATCCTCATTGAATCCATTGTTTTACTGTAAAGTCCTTTAATTATAAATTTATTTGTTCAATCATTCATCCAAGATACCATATCACTTTGATGTGATGTTAGATAGGGTGATGTGTTGCACCCGACGTACTTGTATATAAACTACAGTGTTTTTATCCTGTTTGTACAGAATAATTTCGTTTCTAAACAAACTCCCAATTACATAGTATTACTGCAACAGACTGTGACTAGAAATGAAAAAGAAATATCGTCTCAATTGGTCCAACAGTTCAACTATGTCTGGGACTTAACCTCCTTTTATCTCCATCTTGGAACAATATATTGTATTTATGTCTTGTATATTTGTCCAGCGAGAAAGGATGGTAGTATGTTGGCGAATTATGGCGGGTAACATTACACTCGACGAGGTGCAGGTAGACGCAGAGTACGACTTTATACAGCTCTATAATGAGAAAATATGTTCCTTGGCGGAAAATGATGAAACCCCATATAAAAACCACGCAACTGACTGCAACTACTTTTCGCCTAGCGACTTTCAGTCAATGGCTTGTAAAATAGACGCAGGATTCTCAATATTCCATCTCAATTGCCAAAGCCTGAAGGCCCATTGGGATTCCTTCCAAAACATGCTATATAACCTACAAACAGGAAAGAACTTCTTCGACATAATAGGACTTACCGAAATAATCCAAATTCCTCCAGAGATGTCGTTCAGTCTGGATGGCTATTCCCCGATTATTAAACGTATGAGACACGAGAATGATGATGGTCGAGGAGGGGTTGGTCTATATATTAAAGAAGGAATACCCCATAGAGTTTGTAATGATATTTCGTTCTTTATTCCCCATGTTTTTGAATCTCTGTTTATTGAAAGTAAAGATAAATACCAACCCAGAATTATTGGCGTCATTTATAGACCCAACACTCCTCCTAAAGCCGACATCAACCTCTTCTTATCAAAATTAAATGAAATAACGAATGTTCTAAACGCCGAAAATAAAAAAGTTTATATTATGGGGGATCTTAACCTAGACCTTCTAGAAGCAACTTCACACTCAAAAACGGAAGAATTTGTTAATCTCATGTTCAGTCAAGGCTTTCTGCCGTATATCACAAAGCCAACGAGACTAACCTGTCGTTCTGCTAGTCTGATAGATCATATCTTCTCTAATAATGTTTCACGAGCAGCATTACCTGGAATAGTCATATCTGACGTGTCAGATCATTTTGGTGTTTTTTTTATATTGAGGAAAAACCCAAACCAAAAGATACACCACACTTTACACTAAAAAGAATAATAAATGCAGAAAGAATTGTTGAATTCAAAACACTTATCTCGCAAAGTGATTTTAATCCTCTGATACAGTCGAATTGTCCCAATGAGTCATATGAAACCTTTCTAAACATCTACATGAAACCCTGTGAAAAGCATTCCCTCTCAAACGTGTTCGTCAGAACAAAACATTTATTAAAAAATAGCCATGGATGACAAGGGGTCTTGTAATATCCTCCAACAATGAAGAAAAATTCTACAAGGAAAAACTCCAAGCTCCCACCGAAAGAAACTCAGAAAACTATAAAAACTACTGTAGAATCTTCAACAAGGTAAAAAAAACAATGTAAAGCTACCTATTATAGAGATATCCTAAACGAAAACAAAAACAATATGCGAAGAACGTGGCAGATTTTAAACGAAGCCATCAATAAAGGAAAACGTGAAGCCAGATTACCCTCGTTCTTCATCCAGGACAGCATCGCGATAAGCGAGCCCCAGGACATCGCAGTAGAATTCAACAATTTCTTTATCAACATTGGAAAAAACACATCCGAACAGATTCAGAAAACTAATAAGTCCTACACAGATTACATGGACAACAATGTCTCCAATAATCTTTATTTAATACCCACAAATCCCACAGAAGTCAACCGAGTAGTAAATAAAATGAAGCCAAAATTATCTAAAGACTGCAATGATATTACAACCTGTCGTCTTAAGAATACGATAACTGAAGTATTGGATCCTCTAACACATGTAATTAACAACTCTTTCCTAAACGGCAAAGTACCAGACAGGATGAAGATCGCGAAGGTGATACCCATATTTAAAGCGGGTGACGAGCACAGCTTTACAAATTACAGATCTATCAGTATAATTCCGGTATTCTCAAAAGTAATGGAAAAACTCATGGAAGTGAGGCTAGCTAGTTTCCTCAATAGGTTTAATATTTTATACCCTCACCAATACGGGTTCCGAAAGCGACATAATACTATTCATCCCGTTCTTCAGTTCCTTAAAAGCATCGCAATAGAAAATAATAAACCAGCAAAACAGCACCTTAGCACTGTTCCTGGATTTGTCAAAGGCCTTTGACACCATAAATCACGAAATACTATTAGGTAAACTGGAAAAATATGGTATCCGAGGTGTCACCACAATTGGTTTAGAAGTTACTTGTCTCAATATGTTACGTACGGAGAACACAAATCGGACTTAGCCAAGCAGAGTTGCGGTGTACCACAGGGCTCGATTTTAGGCCCTATTCTTTTTCTTTTATATATAAATGATATAAGTGACTCAACATCACTCAATCTTTTATCATTTGCCGATGACACCACTGCACACTGCCCGGGCTCCGACAATAATCCCATTACACCGTATTTCAATGACGAGCTCCAGAAACTATTCTAATGGTGCTCTGTGAACCAGTTAATGCTGAATGCTAAGAAAACCTCGTACATCATACTTAATCCAAATAAAGGTAGGAACAATAATCTTTGTCAAGAGGTAAAAAAAATAAATAACCAAAACATTAACAAGGTTGGGGCCACTGAAACAGAAAAATCTGTGAAATTCTTAGGAATTAGCATTGATGAACATTTATCCTACAAGGCTCACATATCCCGATTATGCTCGAAAATAGCACGCGCAAACTATAGTCTCAGCAAAGTTAAAAATATCCTCCCCCATGGAGCTCTGAAAACATTGTATTACGCCCTCATACATAGCCATCTGGTATACGGAATCCAGGCATGGGCAACTCAAGAGCCATCAAAAAGCTAGCTGTCCTGCAAAAACGTTCATTACGAATAATTAATAACAAAAAGTACAATTCTCATACAGATCCCCTGTTTAAAGAAAGCCAAATACTCAAGGTTGATGACTTGTTTAGGCTACATGCACTACTGTTCGTGTTTGACTGGCAGAACGGCAGATTACCGGTGTCTTTTAATGATATATTTAAAATTACCGACAATCCACCTGGTAGGAGAACTAGACAGTCGGGCCTCCTATACATAGAAAAAACACGGACCCAAACTCTGGATAAATTTCCTTTATACTCCTTCCCGAAACACAACTCGTAATATTAGCGACAGAAGTATGCTTAAGAACAACTTAACTTCTACATGCATTTCCTCATATTCCAGTTATGTCAGCTGCAACAATCCTTACTGCCCCGATTGCACTTCGTAAACATCGTAAATTTGGAAATTGTCAAAGTCGTGGTCCGCGTCTAAATCTGGAATCCTCGTCTTGTGCAACCTGTCGCGCTTCCTCCTTACAGTGGTGCTATATAAAATACTATACGGATACAATTAAGAACTTGCAAACAAAAGTCTAAACAAATAAACCATAACATTCGTCATCCTACGATGATGATGCAGCTAACGCAGACACCACACCCAAAAATCATGACCAACCTCTTTGTCGCAGTCTAAACAATACGAACTTCACGATGGGACTTGTTGCCGCCCTCGGGTGTTATGATAATAGTGGAGGGAGTCCTATAGGCAGGTTGCTTCTTGCCTACCTTGAAGCACCGTCTTTCCGCTGGCGAAAATGAAGCACCGATACTCTAATCCCAGAAAAGTAATGATTCGATCGTCATTCTCCATCATGTGTCACATAATTGGCTCTCAGTTCATTCTTTCAGCCACAGTCTGTTTGCAATCACCCCATCTTCTTCCAGGGGGTGGCAGGTAGACAGCCAATCTGGCTATGCCACTTCCCACGGTATACTTCTCATTACATTTGTGCAATATGTTTATTTGTAACCATTTTACACGTATGTGTACCGTGAATAAAGAATCTGAATCTGAACCTGCTACAATTAAAACCTACGGTATGGTGGTCCTAAAAAGGATTCTGGGGGAAATCCGTACCAAATATAGTCGTTTGGGGGGGATTTTCGGGTTTATTTGGGTAATTCTACGAATCGGGAAATTACTCCTATACAAAGGAACATACCCTCCGAATATACCCCTGTCCTATAAGAAGGCTTTAGGTCACATAGCAACCACGTGCTACCATAGAAACCAAGATGGCGGCCTCCAGTATACAAAATCGACGGCGGAAACACTATCACCCTAACAACACGCGCTGCGTATGCGCACTAACACCACGTATCACTGTGGGGATGACGTCACAAGATAGCCGCGCGGGTTACAATGGCAGCACAATATGGCGCCACTGGGTCACGTGGCTATGACGTCACATGAGATCCGGCATGAGATCAGGCAACCTAGGGTGAAAACCATATTAATTACTACTTACCACCCTCACCTCAATTCCCCTGCATACTATGTAAGGTAAATTGATTGCACTTTACATCTTGCATTCTGCAGAAACCCCTCCCCGATCTTCTATCATTCAAGAACTCTGGGGTCAAATCATTTGTGTACGATGACACACCCATTCGTGGACATCTTTTTGTTTGTCGGGGGTCCTAATGTGGAGATGTTAGATTATCAAACGGGCTTTTCTTTTTCGAAGGACAGGAAATGCGCTGTCCCATCTAAGTGGCGTGGGAGGCCACAACCACCCTCTTCCTCTGCTCAATCGACCACTGCCGAGCGAACAAGTTCACGGTACTTAAAATTAAGATACACATTTTATCTATTTCTTGTTATAAAACATTTTTTCACTATGGATTAATGACATTTCTATTTCCAAGTGGACGGGTGTACGCGTGTGGAGAGGAAGAAAAAAATGTTCCTTCTTTTAAATACACGCCCATAATCCCGCCTGTGCCAGTCCGCATACAACGGTTTCGAAAATCGCATTCAAGTACAAGGCCAATTCAATTTATGTCATTGAGGGAAATTAGTAGTGAATGGAAATTACACATCAGTGTAATTTTATTTGACCTTTCTTCACAAACAGATCCTACAAATCTCAGTGTTAATGCTCATTAATAACTATAATGACGGAAACAGAGAAATAGAACTGGTACGGAATCGTGTTGCCATAAAAATATCCCGCCCACTACTTTGATGCGTTGTGAATTGTCTGTCCCATAAATTTCAATGGCCTTCCATCTGGAGAAACAAGTCAAAATTCCAATCGTCTGTTGATTGGCAATTCTGTCATATGCATGTCTATAAAAACCAATGACACGTTTTGCTGGTCGTTAATTCATTTTGTAAAGTCACAGACGCTCAGAAGAGAACGGAAGAGACATGCGAGTTATTTTGTTCAGTTCGCCGATCACATTCTTTTGTGTACTCCTATCGTTGGTGTGGACAAGTGACGGTAAATATGCGAGACAGTCCCAAATCTGCCAGGTAATTTTTATAACTATTTTACACCTTTTCGAGAATATAGATGGAAATGAAACAATGTGTCTGAAATAGGATCGTAACTGGAGCTCGGTATTAATTAGCGGGGCGTGACTCACAGTTAACCGAGGAGATTTAATACCCAGATTTTTCAAGAAGACACTTTTGTTAACTAGTACACGCGTCATTAATTTTAAGTAGTCAGATAATTTACTCAGATGCATTTGTTTTCTTACAATTTATTACAGTGTCAGTAAGCACACTCTAATGACAGGCCTTGAAATTAAGAACTTACAACGCAACCCGTCTTCCCTTTTTTTACTTCGCCAGGCACGCTGTTTACATTTTAACATAATTTCTGCCAAAATAAATCGTTATTTATTTTGACGGAAAGGCACTTAGGATATAAACGGCATGCCTCTCTAATCATATGTTTATTACACGCCTGTTTTATGAATTCCCCATCTACAGCAACACTAAACCATGCGGAAAATGTGCGGAAAGGAAATCGTTGACTATTTTTAAACAGAAGCGAAATTTCTCTGTAATTTTCTACAAATCGTGCGCCGCAATTACAGTAGGCATATAGAACACACTGGAACTCAGGGGACGAAATAGTAACACGGGTTCCCCTTGCAAATTTGTTTGGCGATAAAATGTGTTCTTTTTGTTGATAGTTGTCAAATGAATTGCTGAGTGCCCTTCAAATAATTGTTTTTATAGACGTGAATGCGTGTAATGAATACAACGACACACGTGTGTGAATGGGTTAATCGATATGGCACTTGTGCCATCGCGGAAGGATAAAACGGTCTCTCGTTTTATCGTTCCGCGCTGCCACTCGTGCCATATCGACTAATCCATTCACACGCGTGTATCGTTCTGTGTATGTATACAACGCGCAATCTTTGCGTCAAGTTAGTTTTGAAAGGTTGTCAAGTCTGACTGGCAAAACATGCGGCATTAGGAATTTAATTTTATCTTGCTATATTTTGTAGTAAACTTTTGTTCTTTCACTATTTTACGATTGACGTAAACCCCACACAATTTAAACACTCGTTCGCGGTTTATTTCCAGACTGATAATAGTAAAACGTCAAATTCGTATGAATAAACTATTTTTGCCTTAACATAAAAAAGATGGACGTCCGCAGAATATGAAGTTTTTATTCGTGGTATTGGAAGCCTTCAATAACCTCAATAAATCACTGAGAACGTTGTGGTGTTTGCACATTAGATGCGATGCGAGCGTTCCGAGTTTTCCAATGAAGTAATAAATAACGATTATTCTACCCATTTTGGACAATTTCTATGCAGAGTTTTAGATCAGATATTTTATTTGCTATAGATGAAAGATAATAATCACATTAACATCGTCACATATGTTATATATAATATAGGGCTCTGCGAACCCCAAATTTCGGATCGAATCGAATCAGCCATCAGATTTCGACCAGAATCGAATCTCGAATTGAATCTCACCGCTTTTCAAGTTGTGGATATTAAACCTTCTTGCAACCGTAAATATTGTCAGTCTCCACTCAAGTCTTGTGTGCAAAGGCGACTCGCGCAAATCAAGCAAAAAACGGAATATTCCAGCGCGGAATCAATGTAATTTCAGACGCGGAACCTCCTTGAACTCTTTTTCTATCATCAGCTCTCCTGTACAGGAGACCTGATGATAGGAGAGCTCAAGAGGAGACACTTTGTAGAATTGTGAGCATATCTTGACGATTTGGAAAACTTCCAATCGGCGCGATTGCAATCGAATAATCGAATCGTTTTCGAACCTTCGCAGAGCCCTAATATAATCACTGAATTTAATTTTGACGCAACGATTATTTAATTCAGCATTTGTGCCACACGAGTTGTCGCCCAGCTGATTTACGTTTCTGTGGCAAGTACGACATCGCGCTGCTCCATGACAACTGCCCGGTGAAATTGGTGTTCAGAAGACTTTTGGCTGGCGACCCCCACCAGACCGAGCTATCTACACCCTAACCTAACACGACTAGAAGACGTCACTTGCAAAATAAAATTATCAAAGCACTAAACATTATCATCTTTTGCCTCTAAACATAGTTTATGACCTCTCATTGGAACGAGCTCGTTTCAACGAGAGGCCATAAGCTATGTGTTTAGTTAGAAATTGAAAAAAATAAAATCTGAAGGGGAATTCTTTTTTGACGAAGGAGTACTCTTCTACTCTATTGGAGAACATTGCTTGTAATTTCTTATTGAAATGCGTTCGATGAGCTTCTTGTAAGATGATTAAAGTCAGTGTTATAGCAAGAAATATGAAACGTAATATAAAATTCTGGCTTATAGCAAGAAATATGAAACGTAATATAAAATTGTGGCTAATATTATATACTGCAAGGGCGTCTGAAAGATGGCCAGGAAAGCAAACAACGTTATGGCGTCAACTTGCGTTTGGAATAAGCCTGCATTTCCACCCGAGAACAAGACCCTTAATTACCCCACGTCCTATATACCGGGCCTCCGATCTTCCAATGCACTAGTATGAGGGAAAATAAATACAATCACAATTTCAATACCACACCCGAGTTCAGCTCACATCACCATCATATCCGTTGTTGAGGTGAGGGAGATCAGATATTCAACCCATATAGTTCGGGGGGGGGGGGTGGGGGTGGGGGTGCATGTTAACTACGGAGTCGTCTCTTCTAAAACTATTAAAAGAAGTAGTATCATGACACTCAATGATAATGTCCCAAAGTGTGCTGGTAGTCGAGGGTATTATCCCAATATACCGGAAACATTTTGGCCAATAAGATGGTCTACAGGGGTACTTTTAGAACGGATATGTGAGATATTCACTGCTAGCGTTGTAGGTGCGAAGCTCAGGGTCGAGTTCTGGGGAATGTTCCAAAAATTGATATGTCACACTTTGAATTTGAGACGAATTTACTCACGAAAAGGCAGAGATTAATGGAGAGATTGCAAATACGTAACGACCTAGTTTTTGTTTTGCCTGAGAGACATGAGGAAAAATCACCTATAATTCTTGATTACAATACCGATATTTATGAGGGACCAAATATCGAGGGTCTCATGCAAAAAGGGACTATCTCTCACCAGGAGGGTCTATCGCAATACCAGCAAAGAGCATTGATAGCCCCTTTCTGCATGAGATGCTCTAAATGATGACCCTCGATATATGCTGCCCTCTTTTGGACTTTTTGGAGGGACTTCCTTCCCTTATCCGTACAATACACAACAGGCCCAGTAATCTGGCGTCTCTCTAATGAATAATGCTCACAATGTTGTTTGAAACTTCTGCGTGTTGTTTCAATTTTAACGGCCGCGATGTGCAACAATGCCACAGTAAGAACTCTTTTAAAAAGCGTTGTTCTGTGACAAAGGTTTCATTTTTTTTGGGATGTCATTTATTATCACAAGCAGTTAGTAGTTTATTCTTATAGATTTGTTTGGTTATAATTTATTGGAGTGTGTCTACAGACACTTTCGAATAAATTGTAATAAAACATTTTTGACGAACGTATTCTGACAACCTGGAGTTTGCGGGCCGTCCGTGGGTTAACTTTTTTCGTGTCTGGTCTATGACGTTTTAATAATTTGTGATATCCAGATGAAACTAACATATGTGCACCACCAGTTTATTACACGCCTGTTCTATGAAATCCCCATCTACAGCAACACTAAACCATGCGGAAAATGTAAATCCGTTCTGCACATATGAGCGGAACAGAAATCGTTGGCATACTATTTTTAAATACAAGCGCAATTTCACAGGCATTTTCTACAAATCGTCCACCGCAATTACATTTTGAATCCCCAGCGATAGCTAAAAATCGCTCGCTGAGTTCCAATGTGTTCTATGTGACAGTGGGCACACAGAACACGTTGGAACTCAGGGGACGAAATAGTTATATAACATGTGTACCACCATTACACTGTGTGTAGCGTCTGGACTTCAAGACCGTGCCCTCCGAGGCTAAGATCACAGACAGAGGTCAAAAGATGCAATCAGCATGCACATCAACATTTTTCATGTCCGGTTTGTAAATTTTTAATGGAGTTTGTTATCAATATAAAGGGTGTGTGATTGATACATATTCAGGCCACGCTCCCCTACTAAAGAAGTATATAAATGGGCGTTTAATGCGCCCCTCACTTGACAATGCTTTTGTTGAAAATACTTTGATGTATTGATGAAACCAATAAAATCTATATTTATAAGTATCTCAAAGTTTTATCTATCATGGACTGAAATCGCTTCTTAACATTTTACCTATCATCACTTGGAGATGTTAGTGGGAAAAAGTTATTGAATAAATATAAAATAAATGCTTTTTGTTTGTTTCAAAAACACCGATTATGACCCATCATTGTAACGAGATCGTTTAAATGTAGAGGTCATTAGTTATATTTTAGGAAAAAAAATGAAAAAATAATAAAATTTGAAGGCCAAAGTTTGCTGAACAGCTCTTTTCGAATATACTTGTTTACACCAGGTCAAAGGTTAATGTTCATCTCACAAAATCGTCAACTTCAAGCGCACATTTCCACTGAAATTCACCTTTGAGGTCAGTTAATAAAATAAATAATTAACTTAAATTAACTAAACGTAAACTGGAAAGCCAAATAAAAGGGGTTCAGTGGGAGGGTGGAGTGAGGCGGATGGTGATGTGCTTAACTTGCAACTAGGTCTACAACTAGGTACATGTATGGTGTCGATCCGAAGAATGTCGATAAAATTGTAAAGAGTGAAGAAACTGATGAAATAGAGGGTAAATACACAGAAAACTGACAGAGTTTTCGTACTTAACACGTTACCATTAGAAGGTTTGAGATCAATACAACTATCGTATAAATGGTTCGAATTTATAGCATGACGAAGAACGAACAATTGATAATTGAAAATAATTCGACCTTCGAATTTGTCCCGAGGCGCAATGGTGCCGGATAATTTATGTGCTTAGAAACGTTGTAGAATAACTTAATTGAGTTGGGCGGTGTGTTGCGAAGCAGATTTCGAAGATTTCTTAAATGATGTCATCGTATTTGGGTTATTCGAGAAGGTTAAAATCAAGAGGGCAAATATCACATGGCTGATAAAGTGTGTTACGAATATCACATTCGAGTTGAGTAAGATGAGACACTACGAGATCGAATTGGCAGAAGATCAGTTGAAGAACAGAGCAATTGACGCTTTCGAAAAAGATTAAAATGACCAGTTCGACTATTTGTGCATTTTCCGATGCCTCTCTTCGCAGGTTGGTGTGAAAGCACACCCTCTGAATCATCCATAGATCATATGTATCAAACCTTTTGAAAGATACCCAAAACAAATTCTGACCATAGGTCAGTTGCCTGACTTGGAAACATGCTTAAAGTGAAGATCCTAGCTTCTGAGCTTGTGAAAAATTATGTGCATGACCTTTTCAGGGGCAGCCAGTGCTTATGTATTTCTGCTAACTGTGTGTTGCTATATACGTTCCAACAGTTTGGGTTCTATCAAATATGAACTTCTTTTTTCTTCTGTCACTCACTCGTGGCTGGATTACGCTGGTGTAAAGGTTCGACCAGCCAGTCGCATTGTTTTCTGTTTAAGCCATAATTGCCCATATATATCTGTATGGACCACCGTTTCTCTGTGCTACAACCATGCACTCTAAATTTAATCAGTTGGGTTAAAAATCAACCCAAATTAATTAGGTTAGGATGAGTGAATATGAACCCAATTGGGTTCATATTCACTCAACCCAGTTGATTGGGGTTTATTTTTAACCCAACTGATTTTAGCGTGTGATGCTTCATGTTGCATTAGTTTGTTGCATTTCCGTTGAAGGCTTTTGGGATACATTGCCCCGTGTCTTCTTGAATTGTCCCTGTTTTCAAAAATGTTTGTACATTCGAAGCATTGATGGTTTTGAGGTTTGTTGATGGTTCGTATGTGAGACAAGGCACATTTTATTTGACTGAAAGATCGTCGGCACTCATAGCAGGTGTTACGTAAAACCATCGTTGGTCAGGGACGCACTGGCAATGTTCAGGAGAACTCTCTCTTTTTATACCCTCTAGAACTATCGGGAAGTGGTAGATCTGGGACCCCATTAGCAGTGCCCTACCTGCTATCCCCAACCTAGGACCATACTCAAGCTATAGTCCCTCTTTTTCATCGTAGTGCTAATGTGATAGAACATATTGTGTCACAATGTGTGTACAACCAGGGCAGTTCACGCGCATATACAGTCGAAACATATTGTGTCACAATGTGTGTACACCCAGGGCAGTCCACGCGCATATACAGTCGATCGCCAGTACTACGTCCCGTGGCACCTACTTACAGCACCCCTTTCAAATATCTGTGTTCATGTGATGTATCTCACACCATACAGCTCGGGCGCGTACACCATAGCAGACGCGTGGAACCTCGCTTAATGAACTTCTTCAAAGAAACACCTGTCTAGAAACTGACCGTGACCGTGGAATCTTTTTTTATGCAGATAAGACAAAGTGTAATACGAGCATGCATATTGTATTCTACTCCCGGTAAGGTCCATGGGACCAGGCATAGACGTTATCAATTATGTTAGTGATTGTGGAAGCAAACCGTAAGTATGGCAGTGAGCGCCAGTCTTGGACAATTGGACTGGTAGAAGCAAGGGTAGTAGGTCTGATAGAGACCAGTGAAATGATTTTTATGTCAGTGGAGGCATAATCAGGGTTGATGCCAATTATAACTACTGCAATTTTCAAAAGTAATTAAGTGACAATTATTTTCACATGTTGTTATATGTAACTACAATTACATTGGCGTTCTAGTTGCAAAGAAGGGAGCACGGTGGCTCAGCGGTAATCTATTGGACTTCTATGCTAGAGGTCCAGAGTTAGATCCCCGTCCAGGTCGACCCGCGTTGTATCCTTGGGCAAGGGACTTTATCCCGGTTGCCTACACGGGGGCACGATGACGCCGTGTACTAAGGCGTACTGCACGTCGATGGTGCACATGTCTTCAACCGTTGTAACCCTGCTTGAGAGGAGCTGGAATGTTGAGGAGCTGACAGTTGCTCGTCGATGCTCGGTGGTTCTCTCCGGGTACTCCGGCTTCCTCCACCCATACAACTGTCACGATTAGCCATTGTGCATACGCATGCGACCTCAAACACCAATAAATAAATAAATAGTTGCAAAGAAACAAAAGACCATTTTCGATTTCATATGTTTTAAAGAAATAAAATAGCCTGCATCTTTGTCAATATGTGTATTTATGATACTAATATTCATAGCAATAATATCAAACTGCCAGAGCATTATCAATTAGAAGAAGGTCTCATGCTTCACGTAAGATGGAAGAAGACGTTTCCTACTTTGTTAGAAAAGGTATCGGGATGTACTGAAATTGTAAGTTCTATCAAATATGTTTTGGACTAGGTTTGTTAACCCTTTACCCAACGTAATGGCCAAAACCGGCCAGCGCTATTCTCAAAAATCGCCAATTAATTTTCATTTTTTTCAGTTTTTGTCTCAAAAACATAGTTTATGACCACTCGTTGGAACGAGCTCGTCTAGCTCGTTCCAATGAGGGTCATAACCTATGTTTTTGAGACAAAAAATGAAAAAAATTAGTTATTCAAGATTTTTTTTTTTTTTTTTTTTTTTGCAAGTGTCGTCTGCTTTTCATGGCAGTTAAAGGGTTAACCCCTTAAAAATGGTATCCTTGAATGGTTATCGACCTTGAGGAGATACAATACATAACAAATAGGTGAAGAGGATTTTAACAATTCAATCTTAGAGCCCTTTTGGGATGTTGGTACTGAACCGTCCTCAGAATTCAAAGTAGATTTGTTGTTTTCAACAGGGTGCATCGTGATACCATTTTGGGACTCAGTGTCGAAACAGTTAAAACGGACTAATTTCTTTTTCGAAATTGCAAACGTTTTTGGAGACAAATATACCAAAATGATTACATCCCGGCACTACCGTACTCCAACATACCACCGTTAAATCAAGGTCTATAGCATTATTGCTACACAAGACAACGGAATGACGGCCTCAAACGTATGGGAAAACTACCCAGGAGTACACAGAAGAAAAATTCGATCGATCAAGCGACAGTATTTCCGCTGAATCGAACATACCCACACAATACACCACCCACTTCTTTGAAAATCGTCCAGTCCATAGAGAACATGTGCCGCCTTAAAACAAAAACGGAAGATTCCAACATTCCTAATGGATTATGGAAACACGTGCCAGTCCAACTGCTATAAATACCATGTTTCAGCGTCCTTGGTAATGACGTCACAGCCTGGCAACTCAGGCGCGTTACTATCACAACCCATTTCACACACATCATCCACTGCGATATGATATCCCCCCACCCCCCCCCACCCCCACACACACACACACCAGAAATGGTGTGACACGTGCGCAACCGCTCACCTCGCAAGGATAAGTATAATAGATGTACAAATAAAATAAGACGCTCGTCTCTCACTATTAATCCTTTGAACCCCAGAGGCCGCTTTTCCGGCTCAGTAACATGATACTTCATAATTTCATTAAGTAGTTGACTTCAGAGTGAAGGTGTGGTGTAGGCCAATCAATATTTTTAATGCGCAGGCCCAAGGCTGCACGTTGAAAATATTAATTGGTCTACCCCCAGATAAAGGATATGAACTTTTCCCTTTGCTGCCATTGAACTGATATGGAAGATACCACTGGGTTCAAAGGGTTAATACTCTTTATGTGTGTGTATGGGAGGGGTAGAGGTGGGGATGGAATGGGCGGGAGGGGAGGGGGCGAGACGATGATTGGTGTCTTTATTTCTCCAAATATGCACTCTAAAACTGTGGGGTAAAAATTACCCCTCCCTCAACAAAAAAAAGAAGAAAAAAATTAACACCAGACTAGTCACCGGGTTGAGTGAATATAAATCCAATTAGGTTCATAATCACTTAACCCAGTTGATTTGGGATGACTTATAACCCAACTAATTTTAGAATGTGAAGAGTACATCCAAATAATAAATTGAGTGAAAATGACAATGAACGACTATTTACATTGAGCTCACTTAAAATGCTGCATGGTGGTAGAGGGGGGTGGGGGTACGGGAAAGGGGAAGGGGGCAAAATAAAAGAAATAAATATAAAAAACATGGACAAGTAGCAAAATGCAATTATTGAGTAAATTGTAGCTGTAAAGAAAAGATAAGCCCAAAGAATGAAGTACATCGCCAGAATTAGACAGCGTGAGATCCATGCGAGCATCTTGACCAACATTCTCCATCGTCTCGAGATGTAATTCCAGTATTATTGAGTTCGAATGTTAAATCGTCCCCTGAGTTCCAATGTGTTCTATGTGCCAGTAGGCACATATAACACATTGGAACTCAGGGGACGAAATGTTGCTCACACATGTAGCCTTTTATCCATCCAATCACTTCTTTTTTAAACAAATTTATCTTTCCAACCTCTCCGACATATGCGGCTGAAGTGTCCCTAGACTTTGAGTCCTGGATAAGGACTATTTTGAGAATATTATGACCGTAAAAAATATATTATTAAAAAACAGTAGGGGATATTTGATAAAAGTGAGATATATGAAGAAATATATTTATATTTTCATCAAAAAGACAGTTGAGGCATTGCACTGTGACATCTGGTGAATGATTTCAGCGATAGTTGGGTGTCTGACAAGCATCCATTCCACGCACAGAGCTGTAGAAGACATGGATGGCCAGTCAGGGAATTTACCACATTCGGTCCAAGACCTCAATACATTTGTAAATCCGTCTCGGTTCGCAAGACAAGCGCGGATCCTACATGACATAAGACTCACCAAACGTTCAATATCAGTTTGACTGATGTTATTCCATTCTTCCTGTAGTGCAGCGGCGAGTTCCTGGACATTGGTAGGGGGTTGTTGGCGCTATCGTAGGCGCCTGCCAAGCATATCCCAGACGTGCTCGATTGGTGAAAGGTCTGGACTTAGTGCTGGTCAAAGCAGTGTAGTGATGTTCTGCTCCTGAAGGAACTCTGTAGCGACACGGGCCTTGTGTGCTCTTGCATTGTCATCTTGGAAAATGAATCGATGGCCGTGACGTCACGCAAATGGCACCACATGAGCTGCTAACATGTTGCCACGGTAGACACGCCCTTGGATGACATATAATGCTGTTCTGCTTGTCATGGTTATGCCTCCCCACACCATAACCGATCCACCACCAAAACGATCGTGCTGCCTAACGGTTACGTCATGGTATCGTTCGTTCCTCCGCCGCCACACTCTGTTTCGCCCGTCGTCGAAGTCGAGAGTGAACCTCGATTCATCGGAAAACATGGCGTTGCTCCGCCGACGATTATCCCAGCGCTGTCGTGCTCCACACCAATTACGCCTTGCTGCGGTGTGACGTTCAGTCAAACGTGGAATTATTCGAGATCGTCGAGCGTACAAATTCCAGCTGTGTAGGCGATTTCGGATAGTCTGACCACTGTCTCGCACATCTGTCGATCGGTGCAGCTGCTGTCCAATTTCTAAGGCACTTTGGTGGCGGTTACGTAATGATGTGGTTTGGATGAAACGATACTGATTAGCAGTTGTCGCCCTTGGACGACCTGACCGACGTCTGTCATCATCATTGTATGTCTGACGGTAGCGTGGCCACAACCTGCTAATCACCGATTGAGTAACGTTGAGAATTTGAGCCACTGCAGTCTGTCTGTTGCTAGCTTCCAACATGCCAACGGCACGTAAACGTTCGTCACGTGTCAGTCTTCGCATACCTCAAAAGTTACGTGTTTCGACCAGAAACTATTGATGAACGAGTTTATACCAAGAAAAGAACGACGAGACCTCCGAAAAAGCCCGTCCAGTACAAATGAAAATTTCAAAACGTACCCCACAGACATTAACGCGGCGCTCGTGCGAAAAATCTGCACAAAGTTTTCGTGGGCTGGTGACATTCATGATCCACACTAAACTTGGTAATATATTGATGTGTCATATCTCGTGTATCCAATACCATTTTCCGAAAATATCAAAATCAGTTTGGATATCCTCTACTTTTTTTGAATAGTATATATAGAGAATATCATGGCAGTAAAGTGATCTGGTTTGTGGTATTCCGTCGAGTTTATGAGGTCAGATTGCAGAAATACACGCGCGGCCGAATGCGTCGAGTGTGAACCGACTATCTGACCTCGCCAAGGGGACGGAATGTGACAAACCGGACCACTTTACTGAAGGACTGGGTGGTTTTTCGGTTTTCCGGTTCGGTTCCGGTTTTTGCTGCAAGCCGGAAAACTGAACTTGAAAGACCCAGCAAAAACCGGCCAAACGGTTTTACCGCGTTTGTGTATAAACTGATCAAACTATCTTACTGGCAGGGGCTGCACTAGCGACCATTAAGGACTCTCGTCATTTAGTCTTTCCGGAAAAGGGCCAAATACGCCGTGTGCTCTGATTGTCACAACCAGATCACAATATAGTTTAGATGAACCTTATTCATTTGTTACCCTGAGTTATGTTTTTTCTGACTGAATAGACTTAGCAACTGATCCCCCTAGAATCCAAAGGGAAGTTAGACTGAACCCAATACAGACAGAGCCTTTGTGGTGAGTGGTGTCGTACAAACTAGTATGGATTTTTCCAAGTTAACTCTTTACCCAACAAATCGCCCGCATCCGCCCGCGTAATATGCAAATTCAGCATTTGAAAAAATATTATTTTTCAAAAAATTTAAACAAAACCATATCATGTGACCCCTAGTTGGAACGAGCTCGTCGAGCTCGTTCCAACGAGGGGTCACTTGATATGGTTTTGTTGGAATTTTTTGAAAAATTAAAAAAAAGGATATTTAAAATAATAAATTTTGATATCGTCTGCGTAAAGGGTTAAGGAACCTCGAGTGTTATTTACTATCTGTTCATAACGCAATGAATTGAAGTCGAGGTTTTTTTCCTGAAACCGAACCGAGACCGAATCTGAAAAATCAAAATCTCTCAGCTCTACGTTACTGCCATAATGATATGTTTATTATATGCCGTTATGGAAATTCACCTTTCGCACGAGATAGGATTTAGTACAAATAAAAATGGTTAAGAACCATATCAGAAATTCTCGTTATTCGATAGTGTTTATTTACACAAATGAAGTGTACCTAGAAACGGTTGGTAACCTGGGCTGCCTCAATTGACGTTCTTCAGTGCCGTCCTCGCTCTGAGACCAAGCATCTGATGCGGTATCGGAAAACCACTCAGTCTGATCCGGCGATCGGGGTTTGATGGGTTATTTATTTATTTTATTTATTTATTGTGGTTTAGCGGCACTTTCGACAGACAGTGTCACCTCATGTCGGACAGTTTTACGGGTGAAGGAAGCCGGAGTATCCGGAGAGCACCACCGAGCTACTGTCATGCTCCCCAGCGTACTAACTCCACACAAGCAGGGTTAGCAGTGGTTGAAAACATGAGCAACATCGACGTGTTGCACGCCTTAGTACACAGCCTCATTGTGCCCCCACGTGGGCAATCGGGATGAAGTGCCTTGCTCAAGGACACAACGCAGTTGTCCCTTGCGGGGATCGAACCGTGAACCTTTCGATTTGAAGTCCAACGCGTAACCTCAGGGCGACCGTGCTCCCGATTCGATGGGTGAAAAACACAGCGTGTCATTGATAGGTATATAATAAATATATTTAGCTGAGCAGTTGTGTTCTTCGATTTTGATTTATTCCCGTAGTTAGAGAAGCAATTTTGTTCACAAAATATTTTATCATCAGATCATTATTGCGGGGGAGGACAGAATTAATTTGTGCAAGAGGTTTCCATTAATCTCTCCATAACAGTCTGTCTACTTCATTTTTTAAGATCTGTCATCATGTATTGACGTTAGATTCCGCGCGGACTGCATCTTGTCAAACCTCCATTATGGATTATCAATTTTGTAACATCTGATATAAAATCACATCTAAAATTTTGTTGCCTTGGTAGGTTTAATTGCCGGAAACACACAAATGATGACCATTGGGGTTGCCTGTGTCCGCATACCTTTCAATGTATGTGTTTTATCTATTGGAAAATAAGACATACCACGCACAAAACTTCATCACTATTCGTTAATGCAATAGGTAGGTAACAAACCATCTAAGTGAATCACTGTCAAAGCTGACAAATGATCACAATATCACAAACTGATGTCATAAGTTTCTCCAAAGAGGACAAGAGAATTTCTTAACTCGTACCAGACTGAGAGAGAGAGAGCGCGATTTTTTTCAACAAGACTCTTGACTTAGAAGTTGCTTCGAATTAAGTGTTTGCCTATTCTGATAGACAGTACACAGCGAAACAATCCTTTATACCATTTCGCCCGAGTCCACATCGAGGTATAATATGTATTTCGGTCACACGGTATCTTATTTTCAGGTTATGGAAAATTCGTTTTTGATCTTGCCGTTACTGATTTCACGTTGTAGAATATTTCAGACACAATGAAAATAATTCTACTTTGGCGGAAAATATAATGTTAGGAAATACTCACATACAGGACCAATTAAAAATACAGACATATTGCATCAAACATAAGAAAATTTTTAAAAAAATAGGAAAACTGGAAGTAAGCTCCCACGGACACGAAAATTAGATTGTTATCATAACTAAGTGTACTAGTATGGGAGTTTTCATTGCAGAACAAATATTACTTAGCAAATAAATGTTTTTCATGGCCAGAAAATGTAGGTATCATGTCTCAGATGATGTTCCATGGAGAAGGAACTCTGTTTTTCACTAGGCACTCATATTTTCCAAAGCACTCATATCCAGAATTCTGGATATCCCAATCCAACATGGTGAACCTCTCAAAATGGGTGACAGGGCCGGGAAGGGGCACATGGATGTTACGTGCCCCTCCCCACACACTTTTCCCCTAGCATAGGTAGATCGCACGGTGATGTTCACCCCCCCCCCCCCCCCTTTCATCACATTTTGCCTGCAGTGAAACTTTAAACTGTAAGGAAACATTCTGCTTTATTCTACATGTTCATAAGTAAATAAATACAATCGAAAGGGATCATGTACCCCCACCAAAAAAACATCCTACTAAACTCTAGAATATTCTGATGTTGACTTTCGCTCATTTTCCACCTACTTTAAAAATTACCCATGCTCGGGTTCCATAGAAAAAAGAATCGGTTCTACACCATTTGTTGGCGACCCCACCCCCCCCCCCCCCCCCCCAAAAAAAAAAAAACCCACAAACACACTTCTGTTATATTGCTGACCTGCCATATTTTGTTATATTGGTGTTGCCCCACTTGTTGTTGCCTTCCGCTGCCTCTGCCTTTGGGCGATTCGTACTCCTTAGAGTCGGTAACGAAATGGAATTCACTCTTTTTGCCGCCTGAGTGACAAACAGTTCTTGCAAATGCATTCATTTTGGTGGCGTCATATGTCTTCTCCTCTTTCGGTAAGTAGAACGTGGTTGCTCGTCTGCAGACGTTTGGATAGATTTTTCGCCTTTAACTCTTAATCTATTGAGTATTTCCAAGATATTTTTCATCATGAGGGGGCCATGACTAAATTTGATCAGATATTAATCTAAATTTAACTCAGGAAATCATTGGTGAAGAAATCCATTCAATTTACAGTGGGAAAATTTGATTAAATGTTCCTGAATCATATTTATTTCAGCGGCAAGTGAAATCCTATCCTGGCAGGAATATCTGCTGGCAGCATCAAGGAGTTAATGATGTCGTTTCTTCTAGATAATGTTCAGATCATATGTGTCTTTAAATCACGATCCGAACCCAATTAATTTTTTCCAAAGATTTTTTTTTTTTTATCATCAGTATCTTTAATAAAATGCTTCCTTTAAAGCACTTTATGCATTTTATAAAATTTCCTGTTTATTTTTATTTATATTTATTTGATGGTGTATTTTATTCATTGCAGTTATGCAGAAGGTATTGATATTTGACGAGAGCTGGGTTGCGTTGTGGTTACAGCATTGAAATTTAACCCTTTACCAAACGCGAAAAGCAGACGACACTTGCAAACAAAATTCTTAAATAACTGTCCTTGTTTATTTTTTTTACGTCAAAAACATAGCTTATGCCCTCACTGGAACGAGCTCCACCAGCCCGTTCCAATGAGGGGCCATAAGCTATGTTTTTTGTGACGAAAAATGAAAAACTACTGAAATTGAATGGCGATTTTTGTGAATAGCGCTGGTCGGATTTGGCCGTTTCGTTGGGTAAGGTTGACGGTTCGATCTCGACCAGCGATAACTGCGTTGTGTCCGAAAGATCGACGGTTCGATCCCGGCCAGCGGTAACTGCTTTGTGTTCTTGAGCAAGACACTTTATCCCGATAGCTCATGTGTGCACGGTGTACTAAAGCGTACTGCATGTCGATGTGGCTCTTGTCTTCAACCGCTGCTTACTCTGCTTGTGTTAGTAAGTTGGACAGTCTGAAGATTGCTCGCCGCAGCCTGGTGGTTCTCTACGGATACTCCGGCTTCCTCCAATAGCAAAACTGTCCGACAAGATGCGGCCCTAGCTGTTGAATGTTCTGTAACACCCCAATAAACGAAAAAGCATTGACATTTTACTTTCATTGAATTCTGAATCATAGATTACTATAAGGCGCAGTTCTTGTCTCGGTCAACAGTACCGAATGCGAGATCTGGAACAATTTCAAATTATAGCGGCGTTTACACTTCTGATATTTGGTCGCGACCATAGGGGAACACGGTGTATTTTGAATACGTTTTGTCAGCAATCTAATGTCACAACATTCGGAAACAACATGTTTATATCATTTCCCTTGTTATGGTTTTCGGTGATATTTTTCGGTAGATCAGGAAGTGCATTACACCTAGTCGCGCAGTCTGCTCGTTTCTCTGCGAACTTTTACCATATTCCTATTAATCTTACATAGTATTTTATAATACTAGTAATGTCATAAAGAAGACATAAGATTGTTTAGGTCCTTTTCAACAAGGAAAAGGAAACCGCTTGCCGCAGGACTCCATCTGCCTGACCACAACTGGGATTTCACCTGCTATCTCGTCCCAACCGACATCGAATTAACCACGTTCAATGTGTTTTGACCAGTAAGTGTATAAATTTACCAGTAATGTCGAAATCGACCAGTAATGTCGAAAAAAATTAACCAGTAATGTCGAAATCAACCAGTAATGTCGAAAAAAATCGACAAGTAATGTAAAAATCCGTAATGTCGAAAAATTAACCAGTGCTGTCAAAAAATGACGACCAAAAATGACGATTTTTCGCAAAAATTTCAATATTTTTCGGATTGCTCAAATTGTACTTTTGCCTATATTTATCGACTTTTAACCATTTTCGCGCAAGTTTAAACACATTTACCCCAGTAAATATGGAATTTTATGTTTAACAATTATTTCCCTCTTTCATATGCACAACATATCCCATCCTAATTGCTCTCTCTCTCTCTCTCTCTCTCTCTTTCTCTCTCTCTCTCTCTCTCTGTCTCTGTCTCTCTCTGTCTCTCTCTGTCTCTCTCTCTCTCTCTCTCTCTCTCTGTCTCTCTCTCTCTCTCCTCTCTCTCTCTCTCTCTCTCTCTCTCTCTATATATATATATATATATATATATATCCCCTCTCTTTCTATCCCATGTCCCATTGCCTTTCCCCCTCTCTCTCCACCATTCTCTCTCTCTATCCCCCTCTCCCTCTGTCTTTGCCCAGCTCTCTTTCCCCACCCCCTCTCTCTCTCTCCTCTCTCTCTCTCTCTCTCTCTCTCTCACTCTCTCTCTCTCTCTCTCTCTCTCTCTCTCTCTCTCTCACTCTGCCTTTGTCCTCTCTATCTATCTATCTATCTATCTATCTATCTATCTATCTATCTATCTATCTATCTATCTATCTATCTATCTATCTATCTATATGTATTATATATATATATATATATGCCCCCTCTCTCTCTATCCCCTGTCCCTCTGCCTTTGCCCCTACCTCTATCTCTCCTTCTCTCTCTCCCCTTCTTTCTCTCTCTATCGCTCTCTCCTATCCCCTTTTCCCTCTGTATTTGTCCAACTCTCTCTCTCTGTCTGTCTGTCTCTCTCTCCCTCTCTCTCTCTCCCTCTCTCTCTCTCTCTCTCTCTCTCTCTCTCTCTCTCTCTCTCTCTCTCTCTCTCCCTCCTTCCGCCCTCTCTCTCTGGATAGATAATGAATTGATACGACGCTGAAATATTTAGTCTAGTATTTAGCGCTCGCACAGACAGACATACAGTCACACATGTAGGCTGGCAAGTGTGTAGGCAGGCAGGTTAGCAGCATCCAGGCAGACGGACAGAAGTCCAGACAGACAGATAGCAATGTGGCGTGTGAAAAATAACCCCTAGACGTGGATAGACAACTGAATGACGGAAAGACAGGCAGATCTACATACAAAGATTGATTGGTTGGATGATTGATTGATTGATTTCATTTACGACACTTAGTTTAAAGCACGCGCACCATACACGTGTCATTTCGGCATGTGGCTTGGCACACGAAGTCAACGTGCACCTGGGATAAAGTGTCATTCCCATGGACACAACTTAACTGACCTCGTCAGGTATAGAATCCGGATATTCATCAAATTGAATTGCGAGGCAATTTCTCGATTGAGCTAATAGTGCTCCCCACGTACATGCGGGTACATGCGGGTGACGCAGACTGACTGATTGATGGATGTAGGTAAAATGACAGGTAGCAAATTGGTAGAACTAGATGATAGACATGTAGCAAATATCGGGTAGTGACTGACATTATAATAGTCAGTCATTAAAGCACACGACCAGGGGTGTCATCGGGGGGGGGGGTATACCCCCTCCCCCGTCGGCAAGTGTTAGTGCTCCTCATTTTGGTCGTCACTTTTTGACACTACTGGTTAATTTTTCGACATTACGGATTTTTACATTACTGCATTACTGGTCGATTTTTTCGACATTACTGGTTGATTTCGACATTACTGGTTAATTTTTTCGACATTACTGGTCGATTTCGACATTACTGTAAATTTATACACTACTGGTTGTAACAACCCTTCACCGAAATTGATAAGCGCTGAATTTTACGTTGCCATTCTATAGAGACGTGGCGCTTGGCCCTCATTGGAACTAACTCGTGGAGCGCGTTCCAGTGGGGGTCTTGGGCTTTGTTCCGTCAGCAGAAATGATTTGCTGGCTCCTTGCTCGACGTGGCGGGCAAAACCGGCTAGCGCTACTCACAAAATTCGGCATTCAAATTTTATTATATTTTTTCAGTTTTTGTATCGGAAGCGTAACTTATGACCCCTCAATTGGAGCGAGCTCGTGAAACTCGTTCTGGTGGGGGGGGGGGGGGTCGTGGGCTGTGCTTTTAGACGAGAAATGAAACTTTTTAGTTATTCGAGAGTTTATTTTGCCGGTGTCGTCTTCTGTTGGGCAGGGGGTTAATTTAATTTAACTTAGTTTAATTTGACTTAATTTAATTCAATTTAATTTGATTTATTTTAACATAATTTAATCTAATTTAATTTAATTTAACTTAATTTAATCTAATTCATAGAATAACCATAAAACAAAATGTCTGCACATGTAGTGTAATCTTTCAGTCAGGATGGGTGGTGGGCCAAATACAGGTTCGAGGTCTTTCTTTCTTTCATCAGTTGTTCTACTCGTTGAGCCATAGTCAGTGGCAATTGTAGACATAATCCAGTCTACTCCATGACAGTGTAGTTTTATTTACATATTTCCCGGGAAAACAGGAAGACAGTCAATGTGGCTATGTTGTCTCCTAACAATGTACCACTATACCTTATGTATGAAAAACTCTCTGTACAAATCTAACATGTGATTTTGGAATATTGTTGAATAAACTTCATTCAATTCATTCATTAATTAAATTTTAAACCATCTGGCCATCTTTTAATTTATGTTTGTGGTTTATTCCCCCTAGTAAACATTATAAGTATGCAATGTAGAGCTGTAGGTTTTTAAATTTCTTGTTCGGTTTCGGTTTTGGTTTTTCAGGTGGAGTAAAACCTCGGTTCGGTTCGGTTTTCGGTTTGTTCATGAGGCCAAGTAAACTTCAATAAAACTCATTCTTATGTCCGGAGTCATAACTGAATGGTAGTGAAAATGAGTGAAACTCAATGAATGCCCGAAATAAGCTATAATACATGAAGAATCAGGAAGGCCAATATAATAATTACCTAAATATACAGAACTTTTATTGTGCATGGCCATTTTTCGAGGTCTGACACCTACAAGCAACTTGAGGAAAGCTGCAAACACAACTAAACTGAAATGTCGGAAATTCACAGAATGTAGCCATCCCAGAGTAGTGAGAGTACCCCGACACTGCCATTGGCAGTGTCTGTGTACTCTCACTACTCTGGGATGGCTACATTCTGTGAATTTCTACAGCAAGAGAGTATTTAATAAAAAACGAAAAACCTTAGATTACGGGATGTCGACGGTTTCGGTTTCGGTTTTTTAAAAAAACTAAAAACATCGGCTCGGTTTCGGTTAACCTACAGCTCTAATGCAATGCTGACGTCAAGTACGAACTGAAGTTGAATTGTTGCTTTAGAAAATTCAGAGATATGTGTGAACTGTAACAAAGGAATGGCTTCAAGGCGCGCAGGTACGGTATGGGGAACAGGCCCCTTTCGACCCTCGGTGACTGTAAATGATCAGTTTTCACATGTCTATGCGGTGAGAACTGTAAAACAAGATTGTTGATTTTATAGAGAACATGAAGACTTGTTTCAAAAACAGTGCTTCATTAAAATATTCCAGCAGGTGATTTTCACAAACTTATTCTTGTCTTTGTTGCTGTTGTACGCCTATCAGTAATTGCCGATGAGAATATAAAACCCTTCAATCAGAAGTTTCAGATTTTTCATATTGTTAATGGTATGATAACATGAGTTAATTCAGGCGACATTACTTCTGAAAAATCAGAAAAATCCCTAGTAGACAACCTCTTGAAATTCAACGCCTTCAGAATATCACATTTCAAATGGGAATGTCTTCTTTATATCGTGCAAACCCTCTTGTCACTTTTCAACTCATGAGGAAAAAAGAAACCCAATTCACGAACGCGCATCTATTAGCAATAGCAGATATTGACCGAGGAAGTGATTTTCCAAAACATTGAAAAATACTTAACGTCCACAAAGGGTCTGAAATATCTTCGATTGGTCACAGAAAAATCTTGCAAATGAAACAGAGCTGTTCTTCTGAAATATTGTTTTATTATCAGTTCTGGTAAGAATACGGCAGCAGGCTTCCAGAAACTATTGATGACTGCTGTCAACTCTGCGATTTGACTGTATATATTTTTCGTGCTCGAAACGTGATATCACAACCTTCATTTTGATGTATAATTTGTGTATATTTAACCCTTTATCTTACACGAAAGGCAGACAACATTTGCAAATAAAATTCTTGAAAAACTCATTTTTTCATTTGTTACGTCAAAAACATAGCTTATGACCCCTCATTGGAACGAGCTCGTTCCAATGACGGGTCATAAGCTATCAGTTTCTGAGACAAAAAATGAAAAGAATAATGAAAATTAATGGTTATTTTTATGAATAGCGTAGGCCATTTTTGGTGGTGACATTGGCTAAAGGGTTAATTTCTGTTTATGGAATAGCAGAGGTGGGAATTTCAAAGTAAAACAAATTTCCCTTACTTATATAGCACCTTAAAAGATTTTGCCATAATATTTGATTGACGACACGATGTGCGAATGGATTATCTGCCGTTTGTCGACAATGAGTCGAGTTGCAGCACATCATCATTCAATAAAACAGACTCCAGAGAAATGGCTACAGTTTTATGACCGGTTCTATATAATAATAATAATAATAATACTTTGGCCGGCCGCTGATTTGTTGCGGTTCTCGGGTGAGAAGGCCTTGGTTACCCCTGTACTCCCGACTGCCTCCCTATTCCCACGCTTCTTCTCCCCCCCCCCCCCCCCAACACTTGGAGACGAACTGAATGATAACATCCCTTGCCTCATTCTTCCCAATCTCCCCGATTAGTATATTAACCCTCTCCTTTGAGTCTCTCACTAACCACATGTCCTTCATTCTCCCATCCCACTTCCCCATTGTACTCCCAGTGAATCTTATTCTTTTAGACTGGTATTTTGGGCATTCTAGAAGAAAGTGTTCCAGGGTCTCCACCACGCTTAAATTACACATCTGGCACTCCTTTTCACTGTTTTTCCCAATTTTTCCCCTCAGCTCCAGGGATCGCGACCTCAGATTGAACAACAGTGACCCCCTAAAGGGGCCATCAAGGTACTTTTCAAAACCAGGCTTCTCTTTATCATGCAGGCCACCCAAAGACCTCTTTGATTTGACCCCCTCTCGCCAATTAAGATTACCATCCTCCATGACCCTTTCTCTGACGATTGTTTTACCCTGGTTTGCCACAACGCCCAGGTCCGAGATCTCCAATAAGTAGTTTTCTATTAGCTCCCTCACTTGGACCATCCACCCTGTCTTGATATTTGAGCTGAAAATTCTCTGGAACATTACTTCACACCATCGACTGTCGGGGAGATTTACCAACTAATTAAGATAACCGAGTTTTGTTAAGTCAGTCCCGTCCTTGATCCTCATCCACCCAAGTTCACCCCTGATTGCCTCTCGTGCTGCGGCATTACTCGACCCCGTTATCCAACGGCCTGCATGGTTCTATGAGTAGTATTATAATACCGAAGCTTCTAAACATACCAGTATAACATTTTGGGGTGGAGTTTGGATGAAAGACACCCTGTTCTTCAAAAATGTCTCGAAAATTAAATTATTTTCAGTGTCTGGAAAATTATTCATTTAATTACATCGGGAAGAATTATTCAATTTTAACAGAGCCGTGAAATAGTCACGTGGTCCATTCTAGAACATTAACAGGGGCTTCATGTAGTTTTGCAGAGGCACACACAGGAATTTATGTTGTGGGTGCAATATTATCTATCTAAATATCTACCAAAACTATCTAAATATCTACCCACATCAACTTAGACAAACCTTCAATTTTGCGACAAAACTTTTGGTAGATACCATCTTCCCCAGCCCTGGGCCATTTGTATCTATGCCTCTAAGATCACTGAAATTTGTTAAAAAAAATTAATTTGTAAAAGTAAAACTTTTCAGTTCTTCAAAAGCTGTATGGACGTCCATTTTCAAAATGAATAAATAAATAAATATGTCTGAAAATTTACAAGTTTGCTTGAATTTCTTTCTGCGTGTGGTCTTGGTAGATTCGCAATCAACCAGATTGCATCTTTTAGACATTCAACTTTGATTTTTTTTTATATCAGGTGAGAACGCACCAACACTTAATTCACGTCAGTAGTATATTAGGTACCCGATCGTGCCTTGCGGTGCAGCTAGTGTTAAATTCCCATAGGAACCGGAGCTTTGATGGAGCATCTTCTGCCGGTGCAAAAGTACGGCTCCATCCATCTAGATCCGACAAGTGGTGTACCTACTGCATATATAGTATGCTATGATATGTATAGTGATATACATAAACACAGGGCTGTGGGTACATAGTATGAGTATGTGCTGGAAAATCGATGGTGAAGGTGGGTTTTCTTGAAAGTTTTTTTCCGCGAAACGGTTGACGTTGCTATTGACGTCGCAGGCGCACGCGACGTCATAGAAACGTTGACCGCTGCTGTTGCCCACTATACATTGCGACATAACGTTATTCGGGTCAAGGGGTGTCGGGCTTCTCGTGTGGGGGGGGGGGGGTGATATTGTAGTAGTGGTATATATTCATGTAGGTATACTATTAGCCCTTGGACCTTCATATGTTTCTATGTCTGATATAGATAAGAAAAGCAGTATTGTGGGGATGGGGGTAATGCATGGTCAATCAGTTCGTTATTGCGAGATTATCCTTGCTGATTTAGATTGGCAGTATAGGATTAATGGTCTGTTGGTCTATTACCCCCTTAGTACTATTGACCTACAGAATCCTTTGTATTATCTGATGGCTGGTATTGGTAGTTCGTAGTGCTAGGTCAGGCAGTATTATAATCGGCTGTTTAGAAAGGGTCCATAGGATGCACGGTATATACCCCTGTAGGTCCCCTGTTAGTCCTCGGTATTATTAACCAACCGATTGCTTTGAATTATTTTATGACTGGTATAGGTAGTACGTTATGGCAGGTAAAGTGGTATTGTGGGGTGGGGGGGGGGGGGGGGCGTAATGCCTGGTAGTATAGAACGGCAGTATAGTATGGTCGGTATATACCTCTGTGGGTCCCCCGAAAGCCATTGGTACTACTGATCGACCTAATGCTTTATGTCATCCCATAACTGATGTAGGTAGTATGTAATGCTAGGCCTGACGGTTTTGTGGGCTCTATGGGGATAATGCATGGTCGCCTAATGTGGTAGTATAAGATGTACGCTTTGTACCCCTACAGGTCCCATGTTAGCCCTTAGTACTATTAATCCACCTAATGCTTTGTTTTATTATATGACTGTTACTTGCAGTATGTAATGCTAGACCAATCGGTATTGTGGGTAGGGGTAATGCCTGGTAGTTTAGAACGGTAATATACTATGGGCGGTATATACCCCTGTAGATCCCTTGTTAGTGTTTGGTACTATTACCCAACCGATTGCTTTGTTTTATTATATGGCTGGCATAGGTAGTACGTTATGATAGGTCAGGTGGTATTGTAGTGGTGGGGATAATGCTTGGTTGTTTAGAATGGTAGTGTAGCATAGGCTGCATATGTCCCTGTATTTCTCTTGTTAGCCCTTGGTACTACTAATCCACCCGGTGCTTCATATTATCAAGAGGTATTGTGGGCTGGGGTTAATGCCCGGTAGTACAGAACGGCAGCAGAGTATGGTTGGTATTTGCACCTGTAGGTCCCATCTTAACCGTTGATAGTATTAAGCTACCGAATGCTTTGTATCATCCTATTACTGGTAGGGTCGTGCATTAATGTCAGTAGTTCCTACTCCATTCCAAATATACTTGTTCTTGTTTCATTTATCCAGACCATCCAATCAGTTCACTTTACGGAAGCTGATTAACCAATCAGATTGCTTTATTCCCCATAATTTATACATATCCATTCAAAGTTATCTCCATTGTGTATAACAAATGCCTATATCATTACTAAACCCAAGAATCTATCGAGTAGTTACTGATAAGTCATTGCTCGAACGAGTCGAATCCCATCGAGCAAATGAGCAATAGAGCAATTGCTGGTTCAAGTGACTCGCACATACGACTCTTAGCCTCATTTCGGTATTTGACGATACCTATGGTCTGTATTGTTTTATCTGAGGATACCTTCCGAGGATACCTTTTATAGGATACTTATCTAAGGATACTATTACCTGTTTGGCCCAGCCTTCTTGGCCACCCCAAGACATACCTATTCCAAATTCCCTTATAAGCTACCAAGCAGTTACTGAAAAGCCATTGCTCGAACGACTCGAATCGTATCGAGCAAATAAGCCATAGAGCAATTGCTCGTTCGAGTGACTCGCACATACTGCTCATGGCCTCATTTCAGAAAAAGGGATTCTATTCGTACTCGTACAATAAATTAAGTCTGGCCTTTACCAAATTTACCGAATGTCCCTTTGCTATAAGAAATGACTTTCCAGCAATGTCTGGGATATTATGCTTTCGGAGCATTTTAAAATAAAAGGAAGGACCCCCCCCCCCCCCCCCCCCCCCCCCACACACACACACATTCAATGTGCGGGTGGGTGAAACCATGTACAAACTGGCTGGTTTCCCTTCGGAAATGTTATAATATTGTTTCGGTCCCCGCAGAAGACAAACGCGGAGAGATTTGGTAATTGGTGGGGGTTGAGATGAATGGTTAAGCTTTTCCTTCCACGAAAAATAAGAAACAAACAAAGATTAAAGTACTCATAAGCCGCTCTCTTGCATTAACGTTTAATAGAATGCGCAAAACAACTGCCCAGTATCGTTGCTATTAAAGTCGCCACGGCAGTACATTTTTAAACATTCCATTTCCATCTTCATTCGAATGGACGATTTCATTTAAAAGTATTTGGCGAGGTGAAGCAAAGCGAACATTAGTGCTTGAGAGGCTGGAAATAAACAATATATCACAGTTGACTAAAGAACTACACGAATCTGGCGTTGGAAGAACCCTGCGTTGCTCGGGGAGTCAACTTTAATACCTAGAAAAGTTGAGAAACGAAAATGTATTACTCGACTTTTATCGTACTATCGAATGGAGAAACCCGGCAAACGTTTTGCAAGTTTAAAGAAGAGATCGCAAAAATATTCGTTGGAAAAATTACAAACTGAATCCACCTTATTCTACCAACATGTAACAGAGGTATATCAAATTTGAAAGCGAACGAATGATCACTTCGTGAGTTTTTCCGGCATCATGAACGCTCATCTGGATTGGGAGTTCGAACTACATGATTTCTAAAAAAAATCGATACTTTTTCCGAAAAAGAACTGAAGTTCAGAGCCCCATGCTCCACGGGTGCTTGAGCGGGAAAAGGAGCTATCCGCATCGTCACATGAGTATAGATATACGTGTCAATTAGCGAGAAAGCATTCGTTTTCTTCGATTTTTTGAAGTTATAATTTACAAGACTGGAATCCGCGATCGAAATCTTCAGTTATTGACCGAATTATCAAGCTTGACGTCTTCGGTTGGTTTAAAATGTCAAGCAACTTATTAAATTAAGCTCGCGAAAATGCGAAACATTTAAATCCTTATTAGATCTAATAAGACTGTTATAAAACTAGCACCCAGGCAACAAATCGCTGTCTAAATGCATAGATGTTGTTCATTCGCTCTTCCTACTACTCTTGCTTGTTTGTTTGTTCATTCATTTTTCATCTGTTCCTTCGTATCAAAATTCTGATTGAATCCGCTCATAGTGTAAGCGCTGGGCATTTTAACCCTTTGATACTTTTGTACGACTCAGGACGTGCGAAATAAAATAGCGCGTTGATACTTTTATTCGTCTTATGACGTACGAAATCATACAGCGCGTTGATACTTTTGTACGTCTTATGACGTACGAAATTAAACAGCGCGGTGATACTTTGTGGTCATTTGTTTTGTTATTTTTCGATTTTTCAAAGTTTTAACCTCAATTCCTATTTTCTTCCGAATAGTGCTCAGTGACAACCGTTGAGCCAAATGTTATCGCAGCTTAAAATACTAATATAATCCTGCTATCAAGACTTCTTAACAGATTAAGTGCAAGAAGCCACTATCAGGGCTTTCAAAAGTGAGGACACCAGAGCAAACGCCAATACTTCTCTTGCTTGTATTTCATATTCAGTCAAACACAAATAATATTTTGTTTATATGAATTTGTTTTATTACAAATTATTGGAGAGTGCCTGCGTGCACTCTCCAATAATTTGTAATAAAACAAGTTTTGAATAACAAATTTAGATCATCAAAAATAATCTAGCCCTCAACCAGATAATCACTAATGTAAAAAATATCTTGTTATTTGTACTTTCCGACGTTTGACGTCGCATTTTGAAAAAAATGTTTAAGAAACTGAATTCCCAGTGACGTTTGAACGTCAGTATAATTAAAGTCTCAAAGGGTTAAGTGGTCGAAATTACAGGCTTTTGCCTAATATCACAAGTTAACCGCAGCCTACTGAATCAACACCACTTTCAGTGAAAGCCAGAAAGATGGGTTGTTCTAATCTAACAATGACAATAAAATAGCCACCTGAAACATAAAACTCTGTATACTCCTGTTGCAAAAAGCCTGTTTGTTTTGTTTTTTTTGTTTTTGTTTTGTTTTTTTTTGGGGGGGGGGGCGGGGGTGGGAGGGGGCGTACGCAGCGTCAACAGTGGAAATTTTGGTGATTATTTCTCGCGTAACTTTTCAGACTGCTTCCAATTCTGACTGAAGCCAACAAGCAAATAATCAAATATTGAACATTTTAAAGTTATTTCATCCCATTCCAATATAGCAACCAAAATAACACGTTATATTATTTCGGGTTAAGCTAAATCTTCTGATTGCATGACTGTCACCGACATCTTCATACAGTCAGCCATAATAATAGGTTACTTGTGATGAAAAATGGCTGCCCGAATTAAAAACTCATATAGTCTGAGTACTAAAGCCTACTAAAACCTGCTGAGTTGTGTGGATTGGTTGGAAAGATAATCTATTTCCGTTCCCAGATTATGTTTTGTCCTGACTCCAAATACTTTTGATGGCACTTCTGGTCAACTTTGGGCCTTTTGTGATATTTAACACTGTCTCCAAGGTTGTCTCTTCTTAACATCCATTGTTGAACTCCCAAAAACTTGGGCGGATATACCCGTGTTGTTATCCGTCCGTTTGTCATTGGTTAGAGTTTGGGATAGGGTCAATAAACGAAAATGGTTAGGATGAGCTCTACCCAAAATTCACGAAGAAAGTTATTTTTCCAACTAGCTGCGTTTTTAAAGTTAGCTGTATTTGTCGATTTTTCCTCTACTCACACAATGTTGGGTTCGTTTGAATGTCAGTCAAGCCGCCATCTGTCCGCCCATCTGTCCGTTATATATGGATTTGATTTTCGCCCCATTAAAGTTTCACTTCAGTGAACGAAAACCTAACTTAACGCGTGGGTTGGGTAGGAGGACGAATCCCACCTGCGGCAACCGCGTTGTGTCGTTGGGCAAGACACTTCACCCCCATTGCCCATGTGGGGGCACGATGACGCCGTGTACAAAGGCGTACTGCACGTCGATGGTACGCATGTCTTCAACCAATCTAACCCTGCCTGTGCTGCAGTGCGGAGTTACGATGTTGGGGAGCTGGCAGCTGCTCGTCGTTGCTCGGTGGTTCTCTCCGGGTACTCCGGCTTCCTCCACCCGTAAAACTGTCACGGTCATGATTAGCCATTGTGCATAAATATGTGACCTTAAACATAAATAAATAAATAAATAAATTGGGTAGGAGGAAAGGAAGAACTCTATTTATTTTGGGGCCATTGTCCCAAAGGTCAAGGTCACAGTGATCTTTAACTTAGATTTAAATGGGTTTTTTCTATGTGTTGACTTCCGCTCTCTACTTAAAGTTTGGCATGAGGTTGGGTATGATAAGAGAAAGAATTTTACTTATTGTGGGATTCTTGTGCCAATGGCCAACATGACAGTGATCTTTAACTTCTAGATTGTGCTACTGTGTCTCACTCTAATGTAGAATGTGGAGTGGTAGTTTAGTGTTAGCTGTTAAGAACGGATGTGAAAAAATAGTATTTATAAATAAAAAAAAAACATTATATAAAATAAAATAAATATAAAACAAATTTAAAAACAAAATGTAAGACGTCTACAGACATGGATAATATGCATAGAGTGAGAAGGGAAAATATTAAACAGATGCTTTGAGGCGCCTGCAAAGTGTGTGGTTTGACAAAAACACGATTGTTTCAAAAAGGGACGTTGGCGTTGGCGAAATCCATCTTCCGGGACATCCAATCACGGGACCCAGTACGAAATTGAACAAGAGACTGAATTTCGATCTGACGTTGAAAATATGTAGGAAACCCATCAATATGGTGGATGGACCAAGTGGCTTACAGCCACGATCTCTGTTATGCAATATATCCCGATACGAAAACGCGAAATGACCTGTACAATAAGAAGATGTTGAAAGGTTTGAAAATATTGTGAATACCACGTGAATTCCACGTTGAGAAAGAAATTCTATCTCCCAGTTCGACACTCAAAGGCAGTGGTGAATACATTTGAACTAGAATATTGTTTCTCCGGCTTCTCGATGTTATAGATGGCGTTTTCTACACCGTTCACCCCAACGTTGATGATTGCCTGGTTCGCTATGTCGATAGAAGTCAAACACATTCGAATAATTTTTCCTTCAATTGGCATGAGATAACAATCTCTCCGTGCAGAAATGCACTTCCTCCATTTCCTAAGGAGAATTCTGATTTACAAGAATTTAACGCACCTCTCTCTTCGGCCTCTATCATTATATACTGTTTCGCTTATTTATTATTTCCGCAATCGTTATCATAGTGCGGGCATCCGTCATGTGTATGGTAGATTCGCGATTCGATGACCTACCTTGTCCAGCGTACCTTCCATCTGATCACCTGTCTTTCACGCCTTGATGTTGTTCACATAGTCTCTGCCGCCGGCACTCGATACGAATTCTGGGTCGGCCTCGAGACCAAATAGTTTATGATCGCCTTTGTTAATTTCGGACACAATCAGTCCTCCCAATTTTTTTCAGATATAAATCATCTTCGTGCATTTCGAGTTAGGTCTGAGCTTTGCGTAGCCATTATTGACCACGGTCGATTCCGAATCTCGATTTTCGATACATTAACAATCTTGTTCAATCTGACATCCAAATCGATCTTCAACCCATGCTTGGCCTTCTTTCTTTCCTAACTTTCGTCCGTAAGCATCCGCGTGCATCTTAGACGCAAGACGTGGCATCTCTGGGATCCGTGGGTTTGGCTAGATTCCATATCTATTTTGCATTCACATCCAGTTCTGAATTCATGGTCTTGTCAATGTAACGATCTCTCAATTGGTTATTGAAACATGCGTGGGAAGAGCACACATAACATTTCGTGGCAGCTTCGGTCAAATTCATGGGATCGGCGACATTCACCAATTGTTTCGATTCCAAGTCGAGATCTACGTTCATGTTTTTATCCACGTTATTATCTCTCAAATGTCTGTAGGAATCTGCATCTCTCTTATCTGAATAGTTTGTAGTTGCGAAATTGCTGAGATCTACTGGTTCAGGAATATTATAACGATTAGCAGAATTCATATTGAATGGTTCTTTTTGAGGTTCGTATCTCCTTTCGAAATAATTATTTGACTAAGTCTTCCAGAGATTCTAGCACCGTTACCTTCGATGCTAGTTGTGGTCTTTCTCTTTTTCATAGGAACTTCACTTCTTACATCTTACAAAATTCATTTTTTTTTTTTATTATTTTTTTTTTTTTTTTGTTTTATCTTTTTCCCTATATTTTTAGTGGTGAAAGCGCTAGCAGGAATAAATTCAATAATTCCGTTGTATGTGTTTTGAACTTTGATGATTTTTTCTTATAACTACCAGCACAAGGATTTGTTAAAAAACTTTTGATACATATATATATAGAACAAAAGTTTGTCCACACAAGTATGACATATACGAAACAGATTTTAAAAGATACCAGTTTCAAACAATTCTTTATATGTATGTATTATTCATTGTGATCCACATTTACATAAAAAAAAAAAATCTTTGGTCATTTTTACACTATGTACAAAAACTTCGGTAAGTACTTTCGACACTTCGTGCTCCCGCGTTGTGTGCTTGGGCAAGGCACTTAACCCCGATTGCCTACATGGGGGCACGACGATGTGTACTAAGGCGTACTACACGTCGAAGGAGCTCATGTCTTCAACCAATCTAACCCTGCCTGTGCCGCGGTGTAGAGTTCAGAGTTACGAAGTTGGAGAGCTGGCAGCTGCTCGTCGTTGCTCGGTGGTTCTCTCCGGGTACTCCGGCTTCCTCCACCCGTAAAACTGTCACTGTCATAATATGACCCTGGCTTTTAATGTGTCGTTAAACCCTAATAAAAAAAATTTAAAAAAACTTTCGACACTTAAAGTCTCATCAGACCGACACTCTCTCGAAACACACGACTGTATGTTTTCAACAATCCTACATTTGTATGAAATTAAGGGCACATTAACCCTTCAACATAGTTTATAACAGAAAGAAATAAAACTAGTCATAGCAAAATAAATATAATTATAAACGATTATACAGCCCAATGTGTTAGCGTGTTAAACGATGAAGGCACAGTTTTTTCAATCAATGAGAATGGGGAAATAGTCCTTGTTTTTACCTTCGCGTCAGTTCCCACACACGATAGTGTGGCGTAGAAAATAAGAAACATCTTCATCTCACCATACCAATGTATATCTTAATCATTTTTATTGGGATTTGGAGGTGAAAACCTTGTACCAACTCGTTTTAAGATGGCGGGTTTGTTTTTACAACGGTTTCATGCGAAGAATCTTTTATCATGATTGAATTCGTTGTATATTTTCAAATCACCATTCCATCACGATTCTCCTCAATTTTTAAGAACTGAAGTAATTATTTATGTAATCAGAAGTGCAAGCCCTATACCCCTTTTTGGGCGATTTTTAGACAGGATTGTTTCCCCATGGGAAAGTGAAGTGAAGTGAAATTACTCATGCTTTAATTGAAGACAAGAAGTATTTTCTCTTGTAATAGGTTATCCGATCTGAGTGAACATTTGGCCCGCATCATTCACTTCTCTTAAGGAAATAGCTAGATCACAGCTCTATTATATGTAACTTGACACCCCCCCCCCCCCCCCCCCGGTATATTATATTTTATTTTAAAATGTCGGTCTGATGAGACTTTAAGTGTCGAAAGATTGTTTGTATCCTATGTAAATGTGGATTACAATGAATAATAGACATTTTAAGAATTGTTTGAAACAGGTATCTTTAGTCTGTGTGAAACACACAGACTATTGTTTTTGTACAGTTCCTTTTTCTTTTTTTTTCTCCTTCTTCTTCTTCTTCTTCTTCTTCTTCTTCTTCTCCTGTCTTCTGTCTTCTCATCACTTTTTTTGTCCGCAAGAAAACGAATTGCCCTATCTCGGTGTAAACGAATTGCCCTATCTCGGTGTTTTTGGCTTGGCATACTGATGATAGACTGTCATAATTTCCGGCCATCAATGTTTTTCAGATTTCTGGGGCATTAGTGGTGTCCGTGGGGGTGTTTTGAAAGTGGGTTACGCCCATATCTCAGGCGTGGTATGACGTATGGACCTGGGACCAACACCAAATGAGTCGACACTTGATGGAGATTCAAAATACGGGTCTAGGTCACGGAGGTCACCTAGGGGTCATTGAGTGCATTTTTCATAATTGCTGGAAATCACATTTTTTGAACCCCTAAAGCATTCCTGACGTACACAAATGAATTTTTACATTAAAAAAGTGGGCGTGGCCAAAATTTTTGAAAGTGGGTCACGCTCATATCTCAAGCGTGGTATGATGAACGGACCTGGGACCAACTCCAAATAGGTCGACCCTTGATGGAGATTCAAAATATGGGTCAAGGTCATGGAGGTCACCTAGGGGACATTGAGTGCATTTTTCATAATTGCTGGAAATTACATTTTTTGACCCCCTAAAGCATTCCTGACGTACACACATGCATTTTTACGTTAAAAAAGTGGGCGTGGCCAAAGATTTTGAAAGTGGGTTAAGCCCATATCTCATGCGTGGTATGACGTATGGACCTGGGACCAAGCCCAACTGAGTCGACACGCGATGGAGATTCAAAGTATGGGTCAAGGTCACGGAGGTCACTTAGGGGTCATTGAGTGCATTTTTCATAATTGCTGGAAATCAACATTTTTTGACCTCCCCAAAGCATTCCTGATGAACACACATGCATTTTTTTCCTTAAAAAAGTGGGCGTGGCCAAAATTTTGAAAGTGTGTCACACCCATATCTCAGGTGTGGTATGACGTATGAACCTGGAATCAACACCAAATGAGTCGACAATCGGTGAAGATTCAAAATATGGATCAAGGTCACGGAGGTCACCTAGGGGTCATTGAATGCATTTTTAATAATTGCTGGAAATCACATGTTTTACCCCTAAAGCATTCCTGACGTACACACATGCATTTTTTACATTAAAAAAGTGGGCGTGGCCAAAATTTTTGAAAGTGGGTCACGCTCATATCTCAAGCGTGGTATGATGAATGGACCTGGGACCAAGCCAAAATGAGTCGACACTCGATGGAGATTCAAAATATGGGTCAAGGTCACGGAGGTCACCTAGGGGTCATTGAGTGCATTTTTCATAATTGCTGGAAATCACATTTTTGACCCATCAAAGCATTCCTAAGGTCCATACATACTTTTTACGTTACAAAAAGTGGGCGTGGCCAAAATTTTTGAAAGTGGGTCACGCTCATATCTCAAGCATGATATGATGAATGGACCTAGGACTAACACCAAATGAGTCGACACTTGATGAAGATTCAAAAATATGGGTTAAGGTCACGGAGGTCACCTAGGGTTCATTGAGTGCATTTTTCATAATTGCTGAAAATCACATTTTTGAGCCCTAAAGCATTCCTGACATACGCACAGGCATTTTGCCGTAGAAAAGTGGGTGTGGCCAACATTTTTGAAAGTGGGTCACACTCATATCTCAAACATGGTATGATGAATGGATCTGGGACTAAGTCCAAATGAGTCGACACTTGATGGAGATTCAAAATTTGGGTCAAGGTCACGGAGGTCACCTAGGGTTCATTGAGTGCATTTTTCATAATTGCTGAAAATCACATTTTTGACCGCCCCCCCCCCTCCCCCAAAGCATTCCTGAGGTCCATACATGCATTTTTACGTTAAAAAAGTGGGCGTGGCCAAAAGTTTTGAAAGTGGGTCACGCTCATATCTCAATCGTGGAATGATGAATGGACCTGGGACTAACACCAAATGAGTTGACACTTGATGGAGATTCAAGATATGGGTCACGGTCACGGAGGTCACCTAGGGGTCTGCCTGAAAGAGGTCACCAAAGTCATCAAGTGCATATTATTCAGAAAGTCTGGGAAATGCATTTTATTACACCTTAATGCATTCCTAAAGTTTATGAACGTATTTCATCCCTCCAATTAGTGGGCAGAGCCAAAAATGTCCATTTCTGATTCGTGTATCGAACCCTTTGAATGCTGGTCACATATATGCCTTTCCTGGTTTCTTATAAAAAATTGTTCTGATTCCAGTATGAATATCTGTAAATACTATTAACGAAAATCCATTTGTGATTTGTTTAAAAATATTTTACTCCTGAAAATAAGCCTCCATAAATTCTCTTTCTGTATAGTTTATTCCTGATACTTTAACCCTTTTCACACAGACTTGAATTTACTGGGTGCCGTAAATTCTGTTTCTCTAGTTTAGAATCTTTTTCGTACATATATAAGAAGACATGAATCCTGTATCTCTGTTAACCCCGGTATTAAGGCTATCAAAAGATGAAATATTTTGTTCAATTATTCTCCCCCGGCGAGTATCTTGTAGATGATCATCTAATACTTGAACCCTAATGTCTTTTGCCGAATGGTTGTCTGACGTGATGTGATTAGCTACCGGTAAATCATCGATATTATTAATGTTTTGTCGGTGTCCCGTGATTCGCCTGCATTTCGCCGATATAATGTACACCGGGGCACCGCGCACAAGTTATGAGATACACAATATCGCTACTACGGCAGTTAAATTGTCCTCTAGGGGTGAAGATGTTACCGCCTGCTGTAGTTACTTTCTTGTCACAAATAAGTATGCATGTAGCACATCTATTCACTTTACAGGGTAAAGTTCCGCAGACATTTTGTGATGCTTTAGCGTGGCATTCTGCAGAGACGAGCTTCCGTCGAAAGTTCGGTGGTTGCCTAATGGTCAGTACAGGTGTATCTGGGAATACCTGCTTAAGGCGGTCATCTCCGTCAAGAATGTGTTGCGACTCGCGGAGGATTTGTCCTATCTTTCTATTTGTTGGATGAAAAGTTACAACTAGCGGGAAGCGGTCGCGTGGTGGCACACAAGTATATTTTAACAAGTCCTCACATTGGTGCGAAAGCGCTCTGGACATTTCTTTAACGACCACACGTCTATTGTACCCGAGTTTCTCAAAAGCCGACTTGAGTGTTGACAGTTGTTGTGTCCGTAATTCAGGGTCTGAATTGATGCGGCGATATCGCAAAGTTTGACTGTATACAACTGATCTTTTAGTGTGTTCTGGTTGAAAGCTTTGAGAGTGTAAATAATTAAATCTGTCCGTCGGTTTCCTGTAAACGGTGGTGCCCAACTTTCCATTTGTTTGAAAATTTTGATGTCTAAAAAGTTTTTTTCCTCGGTAGAATATTCCATGGTGATTTAAGTTTAGGATGTGCATTATTAATTAATGCCATTGTAGTATTTTTCCAATGCGGGAAGTCCATATTCCCATATTAAAAAAAAATTCATCTATGTAGCGAACAAATAGTTTGGATTTAGCTGGGATGCGGTCCGAGAAATTCTCCTCAAAATCCGTCATATAAATATTAACAAATTGAGGGGCCATGGGCTTGCCCATAGCAGTTCCCATTTTCTGCAAATATATCTCACCTCCGAACTCAAAATAGTTGTGTTGCAGAATGAATTTTGTGAGTTTCATAATAGTTTCGCTTTTTACAGAAGTGTTTTTGTGCGCATTTAAAGATGATTCCAATGCTTAGATACAGTTAAAATATACTTGTGAGCCGCCACGCGACCGCGTACCGCTAGTTGTAACTTTTCATTTAGCAAACAGAAAGATGGGTCAAATCCTCCGTGAGTCGCAACACATATATTTAAAACTAAGAGGCATCACACTGCTAACTATTAGGTTAAAACAAATATCCAGTGATACGTGGATTCATTTAATTTTCGGTCGTCAAAGCACCCTTCATCAGAAACACATATAACTACATTGATTGAGAGTAATTACACGAGACCATAAATACTAAAAAAGGTGTGACAGAGAGTGTGCAAAGTAAACAAACAGTAATCATAAGGTGAAATATAAAAACAAATGAGAAGGTAGAGATTAATATACAAATAGCAGCTCGCCAAGAAGTGTTAAACGGTGTCAAACACCCACAGTATACAAATGAAGGTGTAAAAGCAAACAGTAATACACGCAAAAAGCAGAAAACATAGCCAGTGGCTAACCCAGTCACTAATCACTTGCTAAATTATTTGCGTTGTTTGCGTGTTTGGGTGTGAAACATATATATATATAAACGCGCGTCCCACTTTATAATTTTTTAAAAATGAATTCAGTTTTAAAACAATAAAAATTTGGTAGACTTCCCAACTTGAATGACTACCCACTCGTGAAAAGCGTGCATAGGGAATAAAAAAAAATTCTCGAAAATCACTTGATCTGGATTCCAAATTCTTCCTAAATTCATCAGGTGATACGATCCTGTAACTATCGAAACAATACTTTTTTGGCATTTTTTGGAACCACCAGCAACCCATTGAGTACCGCCGACTAAGATTTCTTCTAGATTCAAAATTTCACATTAATCTTCTCGTAGAGGACCGTCGCTAGGAAATGCATCTCCAGTGAAGATGCCTCGAAAATGTTTTATCCTTAATTCGTTGGATGAAGGTTCGTTTGGTAAAATAACACCTTCTACTGATATGTTCATAGTTTTCTATTAATTTGTTCCTTTCTCTTTTTTCTATAATACAATTTTTTTTTCACTTTTTTTGTTGGTTATTTTTGTTTATTTAATGTTATCTTCACGGACGTTTTCTGTATCCTTAAGATAAGATAAATTTAAGATAAATTTAATTGCATTAAAACGCCCATAGGGACAGATTGCATAACAACGATGAACATATACATATAGAACAGAACATATATATATGTGAATTATAATTCAAATACGTGACGGGTAAATCCCAATGTGCAACCGATTTTTAGGTACTTAGCAGCAACTGCCGGGTATCAAAGAACTGTCGGATTACGCTGCTAACTTTCGATACAATTTCTGGACAATTATTTGATATAATTAGATTCATTTGTTCATCTATATTTAATTAACCAAAGATCGTATGATATCTCTGCATGGTGTCAAATAATATTATTCTTAATTCGACATATCCAGAACACTCCATTATGAAATGTATCTCATCTTCAATTTTTCGCACTGAACAAACACAGCATAACCTATTTTCAAGTTCAATTGGAGGCTGATGATGCCGTCCCTTTTCGATAGCAAGGCAATGATTATTTATTCGGAGACGGGCGAATATGGACCTATCATCACTTGAATTCGTATACACAAGATATGGTTCAAGCTCAAACTTGCTTTTAAAGAGACGATATGTTCTTAGTTTACTGTTATCCGCGTGTATTTGAACATTAAAATCATTTGAATGCTTTGCATGAAGTTCATTTCTGTATGCTGATACATTTATCTTACAGGATGATAAACTATCACCACTAATATGCGTATTAATTCCAAAAGATTCCAAAGTTTTGAAATTGATTTGTTCGAAAAAAGTTAGATTCATATGTTCGGTAGCAGCATTTTGCAAAAGTGTGTTATTTGAGACTGATGCTAATTTGTTAACGTAAGATTCCATATGCCAAAGAATATCAGTGTATAATGGGTAACTACCCAGTTCAGCCCTAACAACATTATTGCATGCACGTTTTCTAAATCCTAATAATTGTTTACAAAATTTAATGTGTAGTTGTTCACAGTCAAAACGATTAGTATTCTTCTCGGTTATTTCCGTACCCTATAACTCACAACCATATAAGACAATAGGCTTTATTAGTTTGTGAAACATTTTCAGAGAAGCTGCGGCAGGAAGCGAGGCAGTTCTATGGCAAGCGCTAAGTAAGGAAATTGAGTGAACGTTCCTGAAGTTTTGAACATTATTCCAAGATAATTATATGCATCAACATTTTGTAAGGGGTTGTTATTTACGGAATATGTAGGGTCTCGTTTTGCGGCTCGCGCCCTAAATACCATGCATTTTGTCTTATTTGTATAAATAGATAATGCATTAATATGGGTAAAATTTTGTAGCTTCTCCAAACATCGTTGAAAACCGTCAGGACTATCCGAAACTAATACAAGGTCATCCGCAAACATGATGTGATTAACGGACACGTCACCTATTTTGACTGGATCACAAGTTGCATCGAAGGAATGTTCGATATCATTTATGAATACTTTAAATAAGTTGGGTGATAAAATACATCCCTGGCGAACACCTATTGTCGATAAAAACTTTTCAGACTGTTTCCAATTCTGACTGAAGCCAACAACAAAACAATCAAATGCTGAACATTTTTAAGTTATTTCATCCCATTCCAATATGACAACCAAAATAACACGTTATATTATCTCAGGTTAAGCCAAATCTTCTGATTGCAAGACTGACACCGAAATCTTCATACAGTCAGCCATAATAATAGGTTACTAGTGATGAAAAATTGCTGCCCGAATTAAAAGCTCATACAGTCCGAGTACTAAAGCCTACTAAAACCTGATGAGTTGTGTGGATTGGTTGGAAAGATAATTTATTTCCGTTCCCAGATTATGTTTTGTCCTGATTGCAAATACTTTTGATAGCACTTCTGGTAAACATTGGTCCTTTTGTGATATTTAACACTTTCTCCAAGGTTGTCTCTTCTAAACATCCATTGTTGAACTCCCAAAAACTTGGGCGGATATACCCGTGTTGCTATCCGTCCGTTTGTCATTGGTTAGGGTTTGGGATGGGGTCAATAAAGGAAAATGGTTAGGATGAGCTCTACCCTAAATTCACGAAGAAAGTTATTTTTCCAACTTGCGGCGTTTTTAAAGTTAGCTGTATTTGTCGATTTTTCCTCTACTCACACAATGTTGAGTTCGTTCGAATATCAGTCTAGCCGCCATCCATCCGCCCATCTGTCCATTATATATGGATTTGATGTTAATGTGCGGGGTACCAACCCTAATTTGCTTTTTAATTTTTACGGCATTCAATTGGTCGAAACCAATTGGCAGCGATCAGTGTCACGGTCACGATGATCGAACTTCAACTATTGACTAAACTGCGGGGAATAACACAACAAAAACTTTTTAAATAGCTAATAAGTTTAGCACGCTCCATCATTATATGACCAGTTATATTTGGTAAGGAACAAGCAGTCAGAATGTTATTTTTATTTTGAATTTTTTTTAAACGAATCTGATTGTTTGAATATCCCTGGTAAACAAATCTAAATGAGGAACTTGGAATTTCCAAGCGATCTCGACTCTGGTGTATTCGACCAATGATGACGTGATTTATTTAGACGGGTTCCTTTTCTGTTTACGTTGAAAACGAAATCGAACGTGTTTTGTATCACCACATGTGCGATACAACTTTATTTTTATCGTACATGCAGAACAGTGGAAACCCCGTGTTTCACATCAATAGGTGTGTGATAAAAAGTTATAGTGCCTCATGGACCGGACCCTCTCACTGCTTACTATGAATAAAATAATCTTTATGAAAATGAGCACACTTTCACCAGGCCCCAAATCGTTTTTGATATTTAATAACGCATCTGGTTAAGTGTATCACATTAGTGGTTATTGCTCTACTGGATAATTTAGATTACATTACTTGTTGCGTTTTGCACAAGTTGTCAATTTCTGTTACATTACTGGTTAATATACTACTCAAAGTTTGCTAAGCACCAAATATTTGACACATCATTGTGAAATTTGCTGTTGACATATTTGCGATATTTTTGGTGGATATGATTGAGGAATGATTGAGATGGTCCCCAGTGTTTACATAAGCTCTCCTGACAGGCAGACTTATCGTGACAGTCATGGAAAGCGTGTACCCCTTGATTTTCATGATGTTTTCGTGTACTGTCTACATGTACATGACATGTGTAGGGTATTCAATCTTCATTTCAACACAAACCCTTGTGATTTAATGATTGAATATGGCAAATGCAAATGTAAGAAGACATTTGTCTGAAGCAGAAATGTGACGGGCTGTAGGGATGGTGGAGCAAGGGGCTACCCATCGTCAGGTTGGTGAAGCCCTTGGTGTGCACCATACGGTGATTACCAGAGCCTGGACAAGATTTCAGCAGTATGGCACACCAGTAAGACGGCATGGTGGTGGCAGAGGCAGGGCAACATCTGCAGCTAAAGACCGGTTTTTGATCATTCAGGCCCGTAGGAACTGCTTTTGTACGTGTTCGTGTTGCGCTACTCGGTATGTGTTGGTAAGTGCCTTTGGGTACGTGTATTCTGGCCTTTAGGCTGGTAAGGCTTGGGGTTCGTAGGGCGCTTGGGTCCTGTACTCCTGCGCTGTTTCAGTCCGTGTAGTCGCGAATAATAATTTTTGCCGTATGTGCCCATCATGTTGGTTCCTTTTATTATTTTTTCTCCTTCGGTAATTAAAACAGTTCTGTGGTGAATTAACCACGTGGTAAATAAGGTATTTTCCTGTTTAGATTTTCGCAATGATGTCGCTAGTTAGCAGTTGACCCATTGTTGAATCCTTATATTTTAGAAGGGAGGTTCAAAGAATGGATAACCTGAATGCAGTACCTGTATGATGTGTCTATGGATCGCCAGTAGTAGTTTTCTGTCATTCACAGAACTTAATCCCGAAGCTGTAATGTATTGTACCTTACTACTTCTCGTGCAAGATACAAGGATTCTTATGATTGTGTGAAACAACGTTGCTGCTGTTTTTATTTAAGAATTGAATGCAATTTTTATGATCTTTATTGGAGTATGAACGTGTTGGAATGGGTACAAATTATGCATGAATCCCGAAAGGATTCATACAATTTGTACCCATTCCCACACGTTCATACTCCAATAAAGATTATAAAAATTGCATTCAATTCTTATAATTACATTCCGTAACTGTTTAAACTACTTTTTACCGAACAACAAAGCAGAAAGGCGAGAGGCACTAACAGTTAAAAACCCGCCCAAACACCGCCCGAATTACATTCTGTCAACTGTGCTCTACCGTAAATTCGGGTCGAAGTTCGACCAAATGTACTCATTGGAAAATGAATTACATTTGGTCTTGACGTTTTCATCCAGCTGACCAATGGGAACTGAGTATTTGGACCCAAAACGTATAAGGACATCAACGATGTAATTATTTGTACATTTGAAAGGCTCTGAACTTTGTTACTGTGATTAGTGACTGATTATATTATATCCAGGAACATGAGTCCTGTATTGAACACCTCCTGGTGTATTACTGTATATATTGACCCTCCTATTTGCATTTAAGACAACGTGTAGTTTTCACTGTGAAACAAACATTTGGGGAGGGTTATGGGCATTGCGTAAAAACACTGGACGTCAAATATGATTTGACTTTTAATCCATCTTAATGTCATTGTTGTTTCGATATCTTCAGCTCGTCTTTTTTATCTTCATCTTGTGGTGTTTAGGGTGTTTTAGGAGTGGTTTGTGGATACAAATGTTTGTGCTTACGATTTGTACATCTTTTGCATGTATTCAATTTCTTCCGTTTTCTTGTTCATTAAATTAAGTCAATTTTACTTTTGTGTCAGACTTGGTGTTCCTACGCCTCCCGATCGGGGGTATGTCACTCCGACTTCCTCCACCGTTAAAACTGTACACCACAAAGTGACCCAGGCTACCGAAACTGTAGGTAAACTCCAGTATAAGAAATAAATATAACTGATTGTTGCAAACGTGTACCAAACTGATTCACACAATCACTACACTCAAATATGATCGAATAAAAAACTCCTCCCATTCGGAGACAAACAAAGGAGTGGACTGTTTGGATCCTTTTACACAGCGCCTGTTGCGAAGATGGTCGATGGGACGTTGGGAGGCCGTAAGCCTAATACGTCCCACATATAATGACTCGAGTCCTGACTGATAAAATATACCAACTACATCATCAACCTATGCCTTCGTTAAATTTAATTAGCCCATACCGTACTCCAGATTGATCTGGCAACATGGAAAATTTGTCTGGCCGATTGTGTGTTAAACCTCTACCTAACATGAAAAGCAGACGACACTTGGGAAAAAAATTCTTGAATAACTAATATTTCTCATTTTTAGTTTAAAAAACATAGGTTATGACCCTTATTGGAACGAGCTCGACGAGCTCGTTCCCATGAGGGGTCATAACCTATGTTTTTGTTACGTTGGGTAAAGGGTTAAATAAGTCCGACTATCAAATCTTGTCTTGTAAGAAAGTGCATGATTACGAGCAAGAGCAAACTGATATCTAACACTCCAAGCCAGAAGAAAGTGTTCAACTGAAAAAATACTGGAACGTATCACTTCACCCTCCCCCCCCCCCCCCCCCCCACTCCCCCTCTCGCCCCCGCTTAGTAACGTCCCTTGTTCTGGAGATTATTTTAGAATTGAACCAAGTCACATCACATCTACATTCAAAAATAAACTACATGCACTGGAATGTTTGTGTCAAGCTACATATCTAATAACAGACTAATCGTGTAATATAAATTATTGTTCACTTTGAGATTCACAGTACAAATGAAATACAGAAAATGTCAACACATCTATATCATTTCTCGCCAATTTGCTATCTAATCACTTTCATTTGTTCAGAGTGAGGTATATGCCACTAATATTGACCCTCCTATTTGCATTTAAGACAGCGTGTAGTATTCTCGAATTTTCCTCCTGATGTATAACCAGAAACAGTAGCATAATAACCTTTTTTCTCTTGAGGTGGGCTACTCGACAGGTGGCCCATAAAAATTAGCAATGCACTGCATCTCTGTGTATAAAATGTTTCTAGCATCGGGGAATCATGATATTTGTACCTGGTTGCAGAAAATGTCACCGAGAGCCTTGTCGCAGACTGTGGTAACTTCCCTCTACTTGATCAGCAAATGAGTATTCGGTAACAAAGAACAAACACATCGACGTTCAGTACTGTTCAACAGTTTATTCGGATTCTCATTCTATCTTTATATATATGGAAGTCGTCGTGCACATACAAGATTCAAAACATCCATGGCACGGAAAATGACAAGATGTGTCACATCGTACTAACTGTGGTAGCTCGGTTTTATGTCAGTGCCGTTATTATTGAGATTGGTTCACATCATGGGTTGGTATTCATGCACTTCATAATCTCGAATGCTCTCATCCATTGATATGCCTACCTTTATGGTAAATTTGTCCATTTATTTTCCTTTATTTTTTTCACTTTCTTTTCTTTCTGTCTTTTTTATAAAGCAAAAATACAAACACAGCGATGTAGTCTGCATGCATAGCACGCACGTAAACATGTCCAGTTGTTTCCGAGTTTCCAAAGTTTTGTGTGCATTCCATATTTGATTTGTTACCATGTTTGTGAAAAAAGTGACAGCGCACTATAGAAGTATTTTAAACAGTTTTTTTCAATTTCGTGTTTGCACAAAGTACTCATAATCTATTCACCATCGAGTGCCTCCAGCTTATAAGTGATCGGCTTGTTATTGTAGAGCACAGCGACAGAGATGTATCCAGACTTCTTTTTTGTTTCACTTCACGCTAGCTCCCACGGGTGTTATATTGTTGTGTTGTTGTAAAGGTCGACCAATTCGATCACGGCAACCACATACATTTTCATCGAGTTTGCCATGAAATACTAATATATCTTTTCTTTCGTGGTTATCTTCCATCGTTCGACGTTTTCTTTTGCGTCGAATGGATGTCCATTGACATCGAGCAAACATTTGAATGTATAATTCGTATTTTTGGTTATCCACAGTTTCCTAGGGCATCGCCCGCTGCAGCAAAAGATAATTTAAAAAGCTTCCGTGATTGTCAGTGATTGTCATCCCGTATTTATTTTTCAAAGGCACCATCTGTTCTTCTTTTAAGAAGACGTCTATGACAGTCAAGAGATATTTTATACATCTTTCTAAGATGGCAGCAGCATAAGATGTTCATTGTGTAGCTCTCTGAAACTTTTCAAAGCTTAAGGGAATGAGTTAACGTACATGATTGTTTCCACATTGGAATGTTAAAGAAGGGTGTCAACTGTATGGTGTGTTTTCTTTTGCCTTATTTTGGAGTATATTTCTGGAATTGTCTACTGTTTTTTGCAATCGGAAAACTGCTATGTAGATTTCGCGGTAACTTTCTTTGTTTCCGCCATTTCGCCAGCGAAAGAATATGTCCTCTGGGGATTCCGAGTCCACATCCAATGCTTCAATAGAGCCCATTTTATCTCAGAGTGACAATGAAAAGAACAGGAAAAGGAAAGTGCCAGAAGAGAGGTTACCAGTGGAAATTAGGACCCATCGAAGAAGAAACTCCCTCGGAGATCTTTCACAAACTTTCCCTAAATTCGATGCAGTGCAGTCAGGTAAACATGTTTATAACTTTCCGCAGCTCGTCTTTTCAACTCTTACAAATCCTGAATTTATGAAAATGGCCACACCACACTTAACTCAGAATCTCACAATACCAGTATTGGATGAGATTTAGGAATCCTTTCTCGGCGATGTTGAAAAAGTGATTCAGAAATTTATCGAACAGTCTGTAGCCTCCCAAATGGGAAGTGAATTCAAGAAGGTCATGGGAGTTATTGGTGATATGAAGGGTTTACTTGCCTCACTTCATTCGGAAATCCAACTTTTGAGGGAGGAAAAACTTGAGCTCGAAACGGAGGTTATGTCACTTCGTGAAAAAGTTACCAAGTGTGAGGCTGATATGGAAGATGCCGAGCAGTATTCGAGGCGTGACTGCCTGGTGTTTCGAAATGTGTTGGTCCCTCCTGACAACTCTCAAAGAGACACTGATACAATGATAGCTGATATCTGCAGCTCCAAACTAGGTGTGGACATTGTTGCTGACAAAATCAGTAGATCTCACCCTCTAGGGAAACCTATCACAAAGAATGTCATTATCGATGGCCAACCTACCACCGAGAAGAGAATGAATGTAATTGTACGTTTTACGACCCACAATATAAAAGAACAGTCTACAGGTCCAAAAACCTACTTAAGAATGATCCAAGCAAAATTTTTATCACAGAATCATTAACACATTTTAGACAAAACATAGTGACTGAACTGATCTCTTTGAAAAAAACCAAGAAAATACATACTTACTGGACGCAGGATGGGAGAATCTTTGTAAGAAAATCCCCAAATGGCCCCAAAATTATGATCAAGTCTAAAGAAGATCTTGCTCAGTTCCCAGTTTAGAGAACATAAAACGTGAAAAAAATAATAAAATAAACTAGACTTTATGATTCTGGAGAATCATGGCTTTTCCCGATGAGATTCCATGATTCTTCATGACGCAACAGTGTCTGATGAATTGTTTTTAACTGTCTCACTGAAGTTCCTCCATTGATTTTAAGAGAAAGGTGAATATAGTAGTCTCAAATGAGTTTGATAAAACATTGTTTACGTAAAAAACATCATTAACGATGGAGGGGTTAATATCGATATTGTCGTCCTACGAGTCAATATCTGACAAAAGGAGTTATGTTTGTTTGACACATACCCACTGAGTGCTGTGTCTGTTTGAAAATGGTCCATTTTATCTCAAATGTATCAAAAATATTGATGTCTGGTCCTGTATCAATTATCTCCTATTAGACCACAGTTGTTATGCATTATTATGTAATTTTTTCACACCTTGTAGAGCTCACCTATCACATGTCTGTTGATAGCAGAAGTAAATTTCTCTCCAATTGGTTTTTCCCCGTAGGATTAGTTTTATTTATTACAATGAAGATATCCATACATACAACGACAAACATGAAGTTATCACATATAGGAAGTGTTGTTTGTACATATGTGTAGATAAAATATACCCAGGGACGGAGAAGGGGAGTATAGCCGTCTTACAAACTAGTATATATCTAGCCCCACTGCCGGGGAAATCTTGGCGCCATGCACCACTGCATTTGATAACCGCCTTACAGAGTAGTAAATATACCTGCCCCCCTTCCCATATTGGGGACCCCCACCTTTTATTGTAAGGTTCCTTAGGCACAACATAGCGTCAGTAAGATAGATAAATACTGCCACTTCGCCACCGTGGGGCGGAGGAGGGGCAGTGTATAGCCGTTTTACAGACTAGTATATACCTGGACCCACTGTCGGGGAAATGCTATAGTGTCAACACTATTTGATATTATAAGTAACTGATCCCATTGCAGCTAACGTTATTTACTGCTTTCTTATCATGCAGTGGCGGGGCGCGGTGGCATTGTGGTAGCCGGTTCTCGTCATTTCACTGAAGTAAAGCAACGTTGAGCCTGGTTTATCATTGGATGGGTGGCCGTCTGAGCGATCAATTCGGACTCCCATGCTGTGTCCTTGGGCAAGGCACTTAACTCTGATTGTCCATATGGGGGCATGATGCCGCCATGTACTAAGGCGTACTGCACGTCGACGGTACGCATGTCTTCAACCAATCTAACCCTGCCTGTGCTGCAGTTCGGAGTTACGATGTTGTGAAGCTGGCAGCTGCTCGTCGTTGCTCGGTGGTTCTCTCCAGGTACTGTGGCTTCCTCCACCCGTAAAACTGTCACGGTCATGATTAGCCATTGTGCATAAGTATATGCCCTTAAACACCAATAAATAAATAATAAATGATATCATGCAGGGCAGTGTTGAATACGAGGGGAGGCGTACCTTTCAATGTGTGTTTGGTTGGAGAAAGAGGCAGGGAGGATGTGGTAACCTTGGTAATTTTGTTTGGATAAATCGACCGCTGGCGTGGGACACCGTGGAATTGACCGATGAAGCGGGACACAGTGAGAGTGGAACTTATGGGTAGTTATTCTTGATGATAAATAACTATACACTTACTTTTGAGATCATACAAGGTGAGTATAGTTGTCTCAAATGAGAATGGCCAATATTTGTCTTGAAAACCTACGAGAGGCTTTTAGAGAAATCCTCGGAAAATACGAATTTTTAACCTTTTGAGGGGTATCGCTCTGTAACCAGCCCTAAACGGATTAATGCTTGGTTTTATGAATACCTTCATTACTTACAAAAATGATCCTCAGTGAATTTCACTTCCAATGAGGAAGGTTATGTTTATCACGCAGGTACACATTGGGTGTTATGGGTGCCCCAAAACAGCCCATTTTCTCAAAATGTCTATACTTTGCAGGCTCTGGGGGGTTAATAATTGCTTACCGGAATATTTTGTCCATGCAACTTGTAATGTCACTCAAAGACCTGCAAATGGTCATTTTTTCTTGAAAACGTGCAAGATTTTTTTGAGAAATCCACAGAAAACGGGAATTTTAAGCTTTTGAGGGGTATATCTCCTTAACTAGTCGACAATGGGTTAAGACCTCGATTTTTGAATATCCTTACTACTTACAAAAATGTTTCTCTATCAGGTTTGCGTCCAGTAAAAGAAGTTGCGTTTCTCTGTGGCATTTCCATTTGATGTTGTCAGTGTCCAAAAACAGACTATTTCTTCAATTTTTTTGACATTTAGCAGCCCATGGAGGGTTAACAAATACCTACCAGGATAATGTATGCAACTGGTAATGTGATACCAAGACCTATCAACGGCCATTTTCTCTTGAAACCCTACAAGATGTTTGTAAAGAAATCCAGAGAAAACGATTTTTAAGCTTTTGATGGGTATCCCTGTTAACCTCCCCAACAGGGGTTAACGCTTGGTTATTTGAATACCCTTATTACTTACAAAAATGGTCTTCTGTGAATTCCACTTCCAACAAAGGTGATTATGTTTATCTCTCGTGTATACTTTGGGTGCTGTGGGTGTCCGAAAACAGCCCATGTCAACAAAATTACGATGCTTGGCAGCTTGTAGATGGTTAATAAACGCTCACCGGAGTATTTTGTCCCTGCAACTTGTAATGTCACATAAAGACCTACGAATAGTCAATTTTTCTTGAACCCCTACAAGTCACTGTTAGGGAAATTCACAGAAAATGGGAATTTAAAGCTTTTAAGGGATATCTCTCTTAGCCTACCCAAAATGGGTTAAGACTTCGACTTTTGAATACCCTTACTACTTACAAAAACGTTTCTGTATAAATTGTACACTCGATAAAAGGAGGAGCTTTTCTTTGTGGTGTACCCATTGGGTGCTGTTGGTGTCCAAAAACAGCCCATTTTATCACAATTTTGACGTTGGGGAGCCCTGGGAGGGTTAACTAATGCTGAACGGAATATTTTGTCCATGCAACTTGTAATGTCGCACCAAGACCTGCAAATAGCCGATTTTTTCTTGAAAACCTACAAGATGTTTTTCGAGAAATCCACAGAAAATGGATATTTTAAGATTTTAATGGGTATCTCTCTTTAACCAGCCCAAAATGGGTTAAGACGTCGAATCTTGAATACCCTTACCACTTTCAAAAATATTTTCCGATCAATTTTGCGTCCGATAAATGAAGGCCACTTTCTCTGTGGTATACCGTTTGGGTGCTGTTGGCGTCCAAAAACAGCCCATGTTATCACAATTTTGACTTTTAGCAGCCCGTGGAGGGTTAACAAATGCTCACCGCAGTATTTTGTCCATGCAACTTCTATTGTCACATCAAGGCCTGGGAGTGACAATTTTTTCTTGAAAATCTACAAGACTCGTTTGGAGAAATCCACGGAAAACCTGCATTTTTTAGCTTTTTGGGGGTATTGCTGTTTAACCAGCCCAAAACGGGTTAACGCTTGGTTTTTTGAACACCCTTATTACTTACAAAAATGATCCTCGGTGAATTCCACTTCCAATAAATGAAGTTATGTTTATCTCTCGTGTATCGTTTGGGTTCTCTGGGGGCCTAAAACCGGCCCATTTCATCAAAATTTCGATGTTTGGCAGCCTGTGGAGGGTTACCATATGCATCGCCAGATATGTCATGTGTATCAAAGGTCGTGGCACAGGCAGGTCTATCAATGATGAAGGTTTAAAAAAAATCTACAAGACGTGTTTCGAGAAAGTGCCGATAAACCCCAATTTTGACAGTTTTTTGCCAATTCTGACGAAATAAGGGTTAAATCGAAAATTCCGCTTCGGTACATTTTTAGATTTTGTGCCCCTCTATGCGTGTGCAAAATTTTGTGAAAATCGGTCCGAAAATGGCTTCGGAATCGTGCGGACAAAATGTGTGGAAAAAAAAAAAAAAACCCAAAAAACCCCCCAAAAAAAAAAAAAATAATAATCCGTAGAAAAACAATAGTCTTTTCCTGAGGGAAAAGCCTAATTAAAACACATCAACCATATATATACCTCAACCATATATATATAGATATCTCATGAAATATATGTACGTGTATGAAAAATATATATATATGTATGTGTATGAGGTATGTACGTACATATGTGTGTATATATGTAGTTAAGATTTCTCCTAGAGATTATTCCCCTCCCAAATGGACCCAAAAATATGATCAAAACAAATGTAAATCTTGCTCAGTTTCCAATCCAGGGAACATCAAACTTAAATAAAAAACAAATAAATTATAATAAAATAAACTAATACACTTCAACAATATTTATATAAACCTCTCTAAACTAAATGTTGGGTTCAATACATAGGTTGAGAAATGCACCCTGGCGGGGGGGGGGGGGGGTATTAAACAAATCTTGCTCAGTTACCAACCAATCCGGAGAACATTAAAGTTAAATAAAACATAACTAAATTAAAAATAAAATAGATTAATACACCTCAACCAGACTTCTATAAATCTCCTGAAACTAACGGTTTGGTTTAATACATGAGAAGGGCACCTTGGCTGTGGGAGGGATGTGTATTCAATGAATATACATCTCTTCCACAGTCATGGTGCTCTTCTTTATGTGTATGTCAATATATATATATATGTACATTTGATTTCTCCTATGGATTCCGCAACCTGCTCTATTCCACTGGTATTTCTCACAATACGTATATCTATATACAGAAGATTTCTCCTAAGTATTACACCCCTCCCCCTCCAAATGGACCCACAACTATGATCAAACTAAAGAAAACCCCGCCCATCTCTCAATTTAAAGAACATCAAATATAAGAAATAATTAATAAATTAAAATAAAATAAATTAAAACACCTCAAGCATATATATATATATATATACATTTCAAATATATATATTTAAAAGAAAAAGAAAAAACTTTTAAAAAATATTCATATGTGTGTGTATGAAATATGTATGTACATGTGCATGCATATGTATATTCAAGATATCTGTAATGATCCCCCCTCCATGGACCCGAAATTATGAACAAAACAAAAGAAATTCTTGCTCAGTTCTCAATCCAGAGAACATCAAACTTAAATAAAAAAATAAGTAAATTAAAATAGCTAATATACTTGTACCATATTTATATAAATCCCCTCAAATTAATTACTTTGTTCAATACATGGGTTGAGAAGGACACCTTGGCTGTGGGAGGGATGTGCATTCAACGAATACACATCTCTTCCATAGCCATGTTGTTTTTCTTAATGTGTATGTCAATATATATATATATGTACATAAGATTTTTCCCGTGGATTCGCCACCTGCTCTTTTCCACTGTCATTTTTCACAATACGTATATCTGTATACATAAGATTTCTCCTGAATATTACACCCCGCCCCCTCCAAATGGACCCACAACTATGATCAAACTAAAGAAAACCCTGCCCGTCTCTCAATTTAAAGAACATCAAATATCCGAAATAAATAAATTAAAATAAAATAAATTAAAACACCTCATGCATATATACATTTCAAATATATATATTTAAAAGAAAAAGAAAAAACTTTAGAAAATATTCATACCTGTGTGTATGAAATATGTAGGTACATGTGCATGCATGTGTATATTCAAGATATCTCTAAGGATCCCCCCCCCCCTCCATGGACCCGAAATTATGAACAAAACAAAAGAAAATCTTGCTCAGTTCTCAATCCAGAGAACATCAAACTTAAATAAAAAAAAATAAGTAAATTAAAATAACTAATATACTTGTACCATATTTATATAAATTCCCTCAAATTAATTACTTTGTTCAATACATAGGTTGAGAAGGACACCTTGGCTGTGGGAGGGATGTGTATTCAATGAATATACATCTCTTCCATAGCCATGTTGGTTTTCTTAATGTGTATGTCAATATATGTATATATGTACATAAGATTTCTCCCGTGGATTCGCCACCTGCTCTTTTCCACTGTCGTTTTTCACAATACGTCTATCTGTATACATAAGACTTCTCCTGAATATTACTCCCCTCACCCTCCAAATGGACCCACCCCTGTGATCAAACAAAAGAAAGCCCTGCCCATCTCTCAGTTTAGAGGACACCAAATATCCGAAATAAATAAATTAAAATAAAATAAATCAAAACACCTCAAGCATGTATAAAAACAATTCAAATATACATATTTAAAAGAGAAAAAAAACTTTAAAAAAAAATATTCATATGTGTGTGTATGAAATATGTATGTACATGTGTATGTATATACATATTCAAGATAACTCCTAAATATCCCCCCCCCCCCCCCCCTTCATGGACCCGAAATTATGAACAAAACAAAAGTAAATCTTGCTCAGTTCTCAATCCAGAGAACATAAATTTAAATAAAAAAAATAAGTAAATTAAAATAACTAATGTACTTGAACCATATTCATATAAATCCCCTCAGATTAATTACTTTATTCAATACATAGGTTGAGAAGGACACCCTGGCTGTGGGAGGGATGTGTATTCAACGAATATACATCTCTTCCATAGCCATGTTGTTTTTCTTAATGCGTATGTTAATATATATATCTATACATGTATATATAAGATTTCCCCTGTGGATTCCGCCACCTGCTCTATTCCACTGTCATTTTTCATAATATGTATGTCTATATACATAAGATTTCTTCTAAGTATTACTCCCCCCCCCCCCCCCCCAAATGGACCCCAAATTATGATCATGTCTGTAAATGTATGTATATATGAATTTTTCATAAAGATTACCCACACCCCTCCCAATGGACCCAAAATTACGATCATGTGTGTATATGTATGTATATATGAATTTCTCCAAAGTTTACCCCCGCCCCTTCCCAATGGACCAAAAACTTAGATTAAAACAATTAAAATATTGCTCTGTTCTCAATTTGGAGAACACAAACTAAATATATATACATAGTAGCTGAATAATACCTTGGCTGTGGAAGGAATGTGTACTCAAAGAATATACATCTCTTCCATTGCCATGTTGTTTTCCGTAATACCAGTATTTATAAATTTACGTATTCGAGATCTCTTTTCAATAGAGCCCCCCCCCCCCCCCCCCCACACACACACACACACACACACTTTACCTGCATTACAGATCCCCAGCCACCCCTCCGTTACCTGCACTTGGAAAATGATACCTATCACAGGGGGAAAATACGTTCGAGGCTTCTGTCAACAAAAAATTAATTGGCAGGGATGAGCCCCGAACTAAACATAGAACTCGTGACTAAACTGGACCCTGATCTTAAAATAACCAAAATGCACAAATCCAAAACAATCGAAACTGGTAAGCATTCTGGACCATAGTATGCATCTTATATGTCTCAGCGGACCCGGGATTCTCTCTCTCTGTCTGTGTAGCGGTAAAGCTCCAAGCAAACGTTTTTGTTGACACAAAATGCGTTACCCATCTCTGTGAACTATGGAAATGGCTTTCCAAAACATGTAAAAATAATAAGTTTGAAGAGACCATATATATCCTATGCCATCGGAAACGTTGAAAACATATGTAAATATTAATAGTTTACTGTGCCCTTGCGGGTATGTTGTAGGTTTGTTGACCCTCGGTTGGAAAAACTTATTGAATCAATCCACTTGAATTACAATAATGTCGATTTGTAGTTATGTATGCTCCAAGTGAGATTAATCGCCCCCCCCCCCCTACCTTTCCCACCCACCGCCCAATCCCCGTCCGAGAGCACTATAATACATTACCGTCGTCTGGACCTGAATGCACCGTGTCCCTTTTTGGAAATGCGGCAACCAATCACTAGGGCAATAATATGTCTTAGATATGCTAAATCTCAAGGAAATGAAAAATATGTTCACGGTCATATCTCTCCCGTCCCTCGATCAAATTAGAACTGGGGTTCCGGGAAACGGACCCAGACCTAGTCATATTTGTATATAACTACTGTGCGCACCTTATATTTTAAAGTTTTAACTTTTCTCCCCATTTTTATGTCTATCCACAAGATACTACCGGGTAATCCCTTATTTTGAAATAATAACATTCCAAGCTCAAAATCTACATATTGAGATTCCACATCTCTAACAATTAATACTGACTTTGCGCAGTGCTTTGCAATCAGCTTGAATCCAAGTTCCGTGCTGCCCATGGCAGACCCAGTTTAAAACCTTTTGTTATTCGGTCTGAAGATTCTATTCTATTAACCTGAACTGTGACGCACGCTTTCGTGAAGCCAGTCTGTATTCAACTCTGCAGTCTGACCCATCTTCCTAAAAGTCAACAAAAACTGCCCCAGTTTTCTGTCAAGTTCTGAATAATGATTGCTCTACGCAGTCCACAAGACACTACCGGGTAATCCCTTATTTTGAAATAATAACGTTCCAAGCTCAAAATCTACATATTGAGATTCCACATCTCTAACAATTAATACTGACTTTGCGCAGTGCTTTGCAATCAGCTTGAAGCCAAGTTCCGTGCTGTCCATGGCAGACCCAGTTTAAAACCTTTTTTATTCGGTCTGAAGATTCTATTCTATTAACCTGAACTGTGACGCACGCTTTCGTGAAGCCAGTCTGTATTCAACTCTGCAGTCTGACCCATCTTTCTAAAAGTGTACTATAACTGCCCTAGTTTTCTGTCAAGTTCTGAATAATGATTGCTCTACGCAGTCTGAGATGATCTTCAGAATACAGTAAACGCCGAAAGGCAGTAATAAAACAAATTTGTTAACCCATCAACCAGTATACTAAATCGAACTGCAAGCTATGGGCCCAAGGGGGTGCCCTAACTTCAGGTTACTAACTGATTTTCAATGTTGTGGATGAACATGCCTGGGATGTCTGCAAGAACCTGATTCTCAACCCGTTGATCCCTGAACCCCGCGTATGGAAATACATATTCTGAGGATCTCGGAGAGATCGTGTAGGGTATGTGAGAGGGACCAAATGCCAGCCGTAGTGTGCGGCTGATGCATGGTCCATGTATAGAAACTGTGTTCTTCATAGCGCGGAACTGGATCCAAAATACCCTTCTGTTAGAGATGGGTCCTGATGACGTGAAAGGGATAAACATCAAGCTACAAATCAGCTTCCCCATTCTGTAAACGTCCCGTCGAAACTTCCCCATCATAGCCCAAGCATCTGATAACCTCTTTGTGCCAATCCATAGATTTCTTGGTACAACGCCCTGAAAGAAATCATTTCTATCGAGATGTATTGAATGAACAAATTAACAGTTGAACACCTGGTACTCATTGCCCTTAAGCTTAAGATAAAATTTCATTTCTTACTTTGCACTAATGCTATTTCACATTGTTAAATCCTTGAATTTTTTTCTTTTGTTACTTAGCTCTCTATCTTCTCTACTTCATTTTGCTGTATACAGAAAAAAGTCTTCGTTGAACAGATTTGGCTCAGGACGCTCTGGCGACCAGGTGGCGGACAGAGATTGTTGTGACATAGAGCTTTGTGCGGAAACTGAAGCTACTTGTGATGAAGAAAACGACCCATGGCTATTCCTCGCGTTATATCTTTCGGTGAATTGCCATGGCGGTTGATACAACTCAATACCGCATTACCGTGGGTCTATTTTATAATGCTGTTCATTGTAAGAGTCACATGAAGCAAAGCACAACTTGTCATTTTGCTTTCCGTGTCAAGGGCGTATCAAGTAGGAAAGTCGCAATTTGTTTAATTGGGGTTATGTTTGCTATGAGGCTTTTAGTCCTCCTTTCTGGGGATGTAGAAGAAAACACGGGCCCCTACACAACCGATGGTGAACTCCCTCTTCACTCATTGTCTGTACTCTATTATAATATACAAAGTATCCGAAATAAAATTGACGCATTAAACGACATATTAGATGAGTATGATATTCTCTGTTTTACGGAAACCCACCTTGACACGTCAGTCAGCGATGACGATATTCGCATCTCAGGTTTTCAACTACCAGCTAGACACGACAGAAATCAGTTTGGTGGTGGTATCGCAGTTTACTTTTCCGACAACCTGTTTTTCAAATCTTTACCCAGCCTTCGGTTTGATGACGACATTTTATGGTTCGAAGTCGGCACAAAATCGCGTTTTATCCTATGTGTAACGTACAGGTCAGAGAACTTTTGTTCCGCAAACTATTGGGAAAATCTCCATGAGAAAACAGAACAAGCCCTTGCTTGGAATTCTTCGGTAGTGATTGTAGGTGATCTTAACAGCGACCTACTAAAGTGCAGGGGCCCTCTATATAATATGATAATAAGTTTAAACATGAGAAATGTCATTAAAACCCCCACCCGAGTCACACCGAGAAGCCAAACACTCCTTGATCCGATTATTATAAGTGACACCATTGTCGAAATATTCTCTGGTACCATAAATTTTGAACTTTCCGATCACAAAGCCACATTTATAATCTTAAACCAAACCCACCCCGAACACACTGTAGTACAAGATATGTTTGGAACTACAATACAGCCAATTTTGGTAGACTAAACAACCTGATACACGGCACGGATTGGGAAACTCTTATCTGTGAACCAGACAATATCAATGAATCAGTTACAAATTTTCGATGTAAACTTTCGGAACTAGCGGAATCCTGCATACCCAGACATAAAGTAACACTAAGGAAAAATGATAAACCTTGGTTTGACAATAATCTTAGAAAAATAATCCACCAAAGGGATAGGGCAAGAAGCCTAGCATTAAAATGTAAGACTACTTCGCTTTGGGAAAAGTACAAGTCTCTTAGAAATAAGGTTAACAATATGAAAAAAACAGCGAAAAAAAAATTTCTTGATAAATTAGATTAGTCCCTATCTGTCAACACCAATTCCAACCAGTTCTGTCACGTAGTGAAGAAATTTCTTAATAATTTCATAGACAATTCAGGTATTCCCTTACTACAATATACTAGTGAAGTGGGACTGAAAGTTGTGGATGACGACGGGGAGAAAGCGGAGCTCCTCAATAACATATTCTTAAAGAACAGCAAATTGGACAGTCAGAGTAAAAATCTACCCCCTTTCGCGACTAGATGTGATAATATATTAACGGATATTGAATTCACGGAAATAGATATTGTGAATATCATAAAGACACTACCTGTCAAAAAAGTCAGTGGGCATGACGATATAAGCCATAGACTCTTGAGAGAAACCCGAAATACAATCTGTTTGCCCCTGTTTTTACTGTTTAGAAAATCCTTGTCATGTGGCACTTATCCAAGTGACTGGAAACTAGCAGATTTAACTCCAATATTTAAGAAAGGTCATCGACTCGATGCCAACAATTACAGACCAATATCCCTCCTATCATGTGTTGGCAAAGTTATGGAAAGAGTAGTTTTCAAATATGTACTCACACATTTTGTTGAGAAAGACTTATTTCATAAGTACCAATCTGGTTTCCTTCCTCAAAATAGTACAGTGTTCCAACTAATCGAAGTATATCACAATCTTTGTAGCGCCGTTGATTCAAGACAGTTTACCTGTGGTGTGTTTTGTGATATTTCCAAGGCTTTTGATCGAGTGTGACACCGGGGACTGGTATTCAAACTTGAATGTTATGGAATATCTGGCACCTTGGTAAGTTGGTTCTCTGATTATGTATCCAATAGAAAACAACGTGTTTTAGTGAACCAATGTCATTCCGACTACGGAACTATTGAAGCAGGTGTCCAACGGGGTTCACTGCTTGGTCCCTTCCTGTTTTTGGTGTATATCAACGATATAGCAGACAATCTGGACTCTCTCGCAAGACTCTTTGCTGATGACACGTGCCTCAGCAAAAGCGCACCTTCGGCAACTGATGTAGCTAACATCCTGAACGAAGATCTAAATCAGATAAACCTATGGGCTGATAACTGGCTTGTTAGGTTTAATCCCGATAAAACAAACCTAGTTAAATTTACGCTTCAGAGAGATGTTTCCTGTCCAGATATCGTGTTTTCGAACACTGTTCTGACATGTGCTGAAACACACAAACATTTGGGACTAACCTTACAGGGTAACCTGTCCTGGGATCACCATATCGACAATATCTGCAAAAGAGCGAGTTCTAGACTGTCCCAGCTCAGAAAACTAAAATATACCCTTAACAGAAAAACACTTGAACGCATGTATCTATCTTTCATCTTGCCTATTCTGGAATATGCAAGTCCAGTGTGGGGTTGCGCAAGCGCATATCTGCTGAAACGTCTTGATGACATTCATTGCGATGCAGCTCGAATTGTTAGTGGGCTGACTAGGTCCGTTTCACGTCAAAATTTATTGTTTGAACTTGGTTGGCAGAGTCTCGAGAGCAGACGATATGCCCAAAAGATGTGCCTATTTTATCGAATTGTAAGTGGCTCTGCTCCCGATTACCTTGTTGAACTGTTACCTCCGCGCTTTAATGAAATTCCCCCTTACAACCTCAGGGGGGCTTCAAATTTTGTACCCACTAGGACACGAACTGAACTGCTAAAGCGATCCTTCATCCCGTCTTGTGTTGATATCTGGAAAATTCTACCCGAGTCAGTAAAGACTTCTACTTCAGTGCTCGAATTCAAAAAGAAGTTAGGACCTCCAATTTATAAGCCTCCCACACATTTTAATGTGGGTAGAAGAAAACTTAACATTCTTCACTGCATGATTCGAAATGAATGTAGTGATCTCAATGCACACAAGTTCAAGAACCATATATCGGAAACATCCTCGTGCTCATGCGGGGAAACCGTTGAAGACGCTCATAACTTTTTTATGACATGCCCCAAGTATCACGCGATCAGAAATGTATTATTTGAGAGCATTCGACCGTACCACATCACAGAAACGTCCCAACTGTTGTATGGCGTTGCGAGTCTGAGTAATGATGTAAACACATGTTTGTTCAAAAATGTCCAAAGATTTATCCGCGATTCAAACCGTTTTTAAATTATCGTATAAATAAATAATTTTCGGTACTTTTCTGTGTGGTTAAGGAACACAAAGCTTAGTCCAGCTCGCGAAGCTCGAGAAGCTCGAGAGGCCTAGGTGGATGTGGTCCGGTTTCTGCAGGCATGAACGTTATCCAAACTTCGTAGGGATAACCTGTTTTCTACTGTTTTCTACTACTTGCACTCCTTCCGGACTTAAAAGATGTCTAACCAGCTTTGAGTTGTGCTGCTGCACTTTGCTCTCTGTTCGCTGACCTGTCCGAGCCGCAGTCAGAATAGAAGAAGATCTGGATGTATGTGAGTGTGTAAGTGTGTGAATCTGCGTGTGAGAGTGATTTCTGTGTGGTTGCCCGTGGGGGTCCGTGAGTGTGTGCATGCGCCCCTGAGCCAGCCCAACCCATACAAAATGGACCTAGCTTAGTGGAAAGTTTTATATACCAATTATTTAATCAATGTATCTAAATGAACTAGAGCCCTTTCCACTTCGCTTTTGCCTTATCTTTCTGCTACACATCTGTTCGTTAATGCCTTTGTTCTTTTCCTTTTCTCTTTTTAATCTGCAAAAAACATTATTATTTTTATACATTATCAACTGCTACCATAACATACTGGATTGTTAATGTAATGGAGAGGAGGCTTAGTTAAGTGTTGAGCACTTGTCCTCCAATCCCTTTGCTTTCTTGTTTGCAAATAAAATATGTTTAATCTAAGAGATATTTCACTCCTCAAGTGTGCCAGCGATGTTATGCCCACTAGATCAGTGACGTTTTGGAGCTGCGATCAGCGTCTCCACTAAATCCGCAGTTCTCTTACCGGTCTCGACCGCGACTCTTTTGTCACATTCACTCGCCTCGTCCTTACTGACGTCCAAGGCAGTCTTCTTAGCCACATTTGCGACTCACGCGTTCCCGATGAAGAGAGACATCCAGTCATCGAATTGAAAACATCCAATCTTCCACGAGCGTAAGGTCATTTATTGCGAACATGTTTATTTTACTTCTTTTTCTCTGTATTTTTTAATATTCTAGTCTTTTAAACAACTTTCTACATCCCTCTGTCAAAGATCTTTCATCTCAGCAATTCATTGCAGATGCTCACTATCTCGTTCCTCACACCCTTATTACCAGTTTGTCTGGTAGCTGCGTAGAGTATCAATCTCTCAATCAACGCATTGTGATCACAAGGCATAGCGACTCCCTTACCAGGACCAATTTGACAACGGCCTTATTTTATTCCATATCGGTTTTCACTATCTCCTCACATTTGTAAGATCTGCTCGACCTAGGTTTCGTCTCTTTGGGATCATTATTCCTCTTCATGGAATTCATCTTGAGTAGAATATCACCATAAGACTGGACATCTTTTTCCTCGTAACCATCTTTCATGAGCTTACTTAACTCGAGCAAATGATACAGTCCTGGGGTGTTTCCCTATTCTTGTCCTTCCATGATAAGATTATCACGGTTTATTTGTACTTCCTTATTAATCATGTAGAGTTTTCAATCTTTCTTCTTTTCCCTCTTCAATCCTTCCCTTGAAGAAAAATGTACGTCGATTCTGTTTTTACGGGATTATTGTTATGTAATTCGAGGTAGGTTTGACTTAATATGTCTCCAGTGAGTCGGGATCGATCTCGAATCTCCTGACTTTGCCGGTCAAAACACTACTGTAATCGTCGTCTCGATTCGTGAAGCAGTGAAAGCCGAGAACCTTTCGGCGTCCTTAATGGAGAATCTTCTTTGATGGATCTCAATTCTTCAACAACGATGTCTTTCTTGCTTTTCAGTAGTATATAGCGCACACTTCTGCCCTCATCGTGGGGACCCCGCTTGGGGACCCCGCCGTATTTATTGGTTTCTATTATAACACATGGTTAATTTAAATAGGTTGTATTCTGAATTTATGTTTGCTTGTATACGCCGAATTATCTAAACCCGCCATACATCTGAAACTATCGGCCAAAATCCAGTGTTATTTTTTTTTTTTTTAAATATTTACCCAGTGGCCTTCTGACATTATGTACTGACTTGGAACAACAAAAGACTGCTCAAGGTTCAACACATTTTAATTTGTCTAACAATATTTACAAATCATTAATTTGACAATATGATCGGTAATTTGGGGAAATGTTGAGCCTCAGATGTTATAAAACTTGCACCCAAATTGCGGTAGATTGGAAACACAACGTGCAGAAATTGTTCAAATCATGGAAACGGACTAAACCCGTTGTCTCAATGAACAATCTCAAGCCAGATGATTAATTTGCGAAAAAGCAATAAATATCACAAAGTTGAACGAATCACTGAACGGTTCAATGAATGCGAAAAGCACACGAGGAGCGAGAATTAAGAAATCCATTTCAACTCGGATAATTCAAGTACAAAACTTTGAAATTAAAAGTGGTCACGGACTTTGCACATTGTGAGTGTCCGAAAATCGAACTTGGAAAATCATTCACAGAAATAGGAATAAGCATAAATTCCCCCTAAGCTACTATGGAAATCCTCTTTAAGAACTCTATTTATTTTATGGTCTAATAAAAAAAAATACATTTTGTCAAACAGAAAATATATATGATAAAAAAAATGCACAGTAGTCTGATTGTAGAATAAGCCGCGAAACGCGAGAATTACCTCCCTTGCCGCAATCTTTGAATGTTTTTGACATGTTTGCGCAACTTTGTGTTGGACCGTGTTATGGTTTTCTGGAATTTTTCAGATAATTTTCCCAAGCCGTTATGCATTATTATCCCTTTATCTAAAAGTATCAGATAAAAGCTTTGGGTTTCACAAATCAACGAGGAACACCCACAAACCTAATTCTGCTATGCAGGAAACAACGACACTCATAGACTTGTAATCCGAAATTCGTACGTTATGGATTTATTTCTGATTTAATATCTGTGGTGGCATCAGTTTCAACACTCACAGCCATATCTCGACTACAGCTCAAGCCAAAATAATATCCCATTTTCGAGCGATTTATTCCTGGAAATTAATAAATATACTCCCCTCCCCCCCACCTCCTCCCCGAAAAAAGTACCAATCTCTCGTTCAGGTTTTGACTGTGCCTATGGAGAAAAACAGCAGTAATCGTCTTAACATACCCCTCTTACTGTAAAATTGGTATAAGCGGTGTTATCCAATTAGCCACAAACTTGGAAAGACTCTGTATTATCCACCCAAAAATACGAGTTAGGTGTCGACTTGGAAAAAATAATAATAAAAATAATACGGACAATGCCGGGTTTGAAAGCCATTGCGACCTGATTAATCTATGAATCGTCAAGAGTTCTTTGGTTCGAGTGTGTGCATTGGCAGCGAGTTCAGGACTTCGAGCTGGAAGGAGGACTAGGAATTGTGCCTGACTACAAAAATTCTGTGTTTTAATTAGAAATGTGGGTACGTAATTGGGGATCTATTGTGTTTGCGAACAATGGGTCGCTACCCCCTTTACATTTATATATCGCTGAAATTTAAATGATGGAGGTAGATTGTTTTCTTGTTCACCATGGTCTGTCGTTCATCAAAACAGCCCTTGAGTGTTTAACAGTTAATTGTGGACCAGTGCGATTAAAAACGAAAAATTTGGATGATAGCACTACGGACTGTGTTTAATCATAGAAAAATCACACCCGTGCTATTACTAACCCGTATGATTTATTTTTGAACGTTTACTGAAGAATAAGCCAGCCATCTAAGTGAAAACATGAAAGAAGTACCATTCTCTAATTACACATGTGGGGAGCGGTAGCGTTGTGTACTAAGGTGTACAGCACGTCGAGTGTGCACTTGCCTTCAACCAATACTAACCCTATGTGGAGTATGCCAGTTGCTTGCCTTTGCTCGGTGGTTCTCTTTGGCTTCTTCCAACTCTCCGACATGAGGTAGCACTGACTGTCGAAAGTGTCATTAACTCACCCAATAAATAAATAACTACCATTCTATCATAAACGTTTTGCCCTTTATCCAAAAATTTATCATAACTGACCTAGTTCCCCTTCCGAGTTTTGCGGGGAAAATCAGCAGCGCTCTCCTTTGAACACCTCTCACACTGTAACAGTGGTATAAACGCTGTTACCCGATTAGCCTAAAAATGATAAAAGGATACGCGACTCTGTATACGGACACAATTCGGACTCCCGCGTTGTGCCCTTGGGCAAGGTAATTTACCCCGATTATCCACATGGGGGCACGATGACGCCGTGTGCTAAGGCGTACTGCACGTCGATAATAAGCATGTCTTCAACCAATCTAACCCCGCCTGTGTGGCAGTGCGGATTTCCGACATTGGTGAGATGACAGTTACTCGTCGTTGCTCTGTGGTTCTCTTTGGATATTCCGGAGTCTACCCGTAAAATTGTCACGTTTAATTATTACTTGAACTTGATGTCCGGGTGTATTGAAACAGCGTATTTTCTGCAGACATTCTAAATAAACGCAGCTGGTTTACAGACCTGCACATATTTTTTTTTTTCAATTGAGTAGAAATATAGGATAGTTACTAATGTAACACGCCGATTAGTATGTTTAATGAATCTAACTACGCCAGTCCGACCGACCCTTTGCCCACCATGATCACAACAAACGTTTCGATTCTCTCTCTCTCTCTCTCTCTCTCTCTCTCTCTCTCTCTCTCTCACCGATACAGTACGGGTGGAAACTAATTGCGTTCAAGCTGTTGTTTTTTTTCTAGGTTTTACCACCTCCCTTACAGCGCAAATCGAAATGAAATCTGATTCATTGAACCATACTACAGTGCATGTCAAAATTAATTTTTGAACGCCATTTTTTCTATGTGCCGCTATCAGCAGCTATGACCATAGCGTAACTTTGTGGTAAAATGCTTATTTTTGTACAAAACTCAAGACCTTTCTCTGACAAATGCCTATATAAAACAAGATAATACGTGAGAATGCGTTGTGTACCTGCATTTTGTTGATAAAATATGGCATGACCACATTCCCAGATATTATTAATGTACCCGCTTAATAACAGCCGAATATTTATCGGATCACAGTTTTTTGATTTGAATAATTGCCGATTTTTTTATTAAATCACATTCAGTAATTTATGTAGATTTCCTGAACTGGGCGAATGTCAAGAAAGGCAATCTGTAGTTTAGGAGACACCACAAATAAAAACAAAATAAAAAATCTGAGATATATTGCATTTTTTTAATTATCCATATTAACCAGAGGTCAAAACTAGTCAAATTAATTAGTATTAAATTACAAATGGTTATAAAATTTGCAGTAAAATGAACACTGGTCTATGCTGCTGGCCGCATTTTTAGTTGTCTGTAATGGCTGTTGTTCAGAATGTCACCCTATTGGTGTGAGTTTTCGCTTTTTCGTCCAGTTTCATGAGAGCTTCCACGAAGTCCGTTCCACATTCGCAATCTTTCCCAGGGGCCATTCTTCAAAGGCTGGTCCATCGCAGCTTTACAGAGATATTGTTTTCTGGACGACAATGTTCAAGGCGTTCTGGGTTTCCGATGAGACCCCTTGGGATATTTCGATCTTTAAGGATGTTTGCCAAAATTTTCCACCCTGTCGGTTGAAAATCTTTTCTTTTTCGCAGCAGATCATTTATTAGATCACACATATTGGAGCCCGAAATTGTAATACCGTTATACACGAGTCGATCTGTCTCATCCCAGGATAAATTGGGTATATTCTTTATTATCTGGAGTAACAAAAGCGCCTTCTGCTGCATGGAATTTGGTATAACGGCTAACCAGTCCGGATGATTTTCCACTGAAAAACTTGTCGTTAAGGAGTGTGGTTTGGTGTTTTCTTTGCGTAAATTTGATTGGCGCTGAAAGATTGTCTGGTTCAGCAGCCCTTTCTCTTCAGAACCTGATGTTGAAGATTCAGGAATTGGTCTCATACCCTGGTCTATGGGCGGGACAGCTACAGCATTCAGGGGTGCGCGTATTTCCTGCAACTGTTCACTCCCCCATGGTTCAATACACTGAATTCTGCTTGAGGGTAGGTTGATTGAGTCATCTATAGGTTTTGCCCTCAGTGATTTCCCCATCACTAGCGATTTTACTGGCTCTAGCTTATTTGCAAGCCCCAAAATATTTCCACTTGTTAATGCATTGTTCCAACTAAAGGCTGATTTCATATGCACTGGAGGATAGGGTGGCTGGTTACAGACAGATCTGGTTGTTAACTCGACTGTATTTGGGTTCGCTCCCCCTATAGTGTGTTTAAAATTTACATTTTTGTGTAATTGTCGTCGGTGTCGATAATAATGAGTTTTATGAGAGTAAGATTTTTGACACAATTCACAGACGTAGCGCGCGTTCATCCTTTTCAGAAGCGAGTTAATAGAGTGGCAATACAGTTCCAACACTCTTCCATTTATATGTATGAATAGGATGGATCCCACCCCAACCTGTTAATCGCTGATTGGCTAATTATATATCAAGATAAGGTGGGTTCTACCCCAACCTGTTGATCATTGGTTACTTCGAATTCTCACACAGTGCATTGTGGGAAATTCCAGTGGTAGAGCTCTGAGGTAAAATAAGTTACAAATTGATATAGTTTACTTCAAAAAAAAAAACAAGAAACATCAAAGTCACATTCTTGACAAGCCGAGGTAGCACATCTGAACCACCAACTCTACACTGTTTAATCAGATAATCCATTTAATCAGATAATTACATGTGCATATCGGTTTTTCATTGGTTTTTCATCAGTTTCCATCGGTTTTTTATTGGTTTTTATCGGTTTTTCATTGGTTTTTATCAGTTTTTATTGGTTTTTATCGGTTTTTATCGGTTTTACAATTCAATAAAGCGGTTTTTAGTGATTTAAATCACGTAAAATGATCACTAATTACCACTAATTGGTCACTAATGGTCACTAATTGCCACTAATTAGTGACCAATGGTCACTAATGGTCACTACTTGCCACTAATTAGTGACCAATGGTCACTAATGGTCACTAATTGCCACTAATTAGTGACCAATGGTCACTAATGGTCACTAATTACCACTAATTGGTCACTAATGGTCACTAATTGCCACTAATTAGTGACCAATTGGTCACTAATTACCACTAATTGGTCACTAATGGTCACTAATTAGTGGCAATTAGTGACCATTGGTCACTAATTAGTGGCAATTAGTGACCATTAGTGACCAATTAGTGGTAATTAGTGACCATTAGTGACCATTGGTCACTAATTAGTGGCAATTAGTGACCAATAGTGACCATTGGTCACTAATTAGTGGCAAGTAGTGACCATTAGTGACCATTGGTCACTAATTAGTGGCAATTAGTGACCATTAGTGACCAATTAGTGGTAATTAGTGATCATTTTACGTGATTTAAATCACTAAAAACCGTTTTATCGAATTGTAAAACCGATAAAAACCGATAAAAACCAATAAAAACTGATAAAAACCAATGAAAAACCAATAAAAACCAATAAAAAACCGATGGAAACTGATGAAAAACCAATGAAAAACCGATATGCACATGTAATTATCTGATTAAATGGATTATCTGATTAAACAGTGTAGAGTTGGTGGTTCAGATGTGCTACCTCGGCTTGTCGTGAATGTGACTTTGATGTTTCTTTTTTTTTTTTGAAGTAAACTATATCAATTTGTAACTTATTTTACCTCAGAGCTCTACCACTGGAATTTCCCACAATGCACTGTGTGAGAATTCGAAGTAACCAATGATCAACAGGTTGGGGTAGAACCCACCTTATCTTGATATATAATTAGCCAATCAGCGATTAACAGGTTGGGGTGGGATCCATCCTATTCATACATATAAATGGAAGAGTGTTGGAACTGTATTGCCACTCTATTAACTCGCTTCTGAAAAGGATGAACGCGCGCTACGTCTGTGAATTGTGTCAAAAATCTTACTCTCATAAAACTCATTATTATCGACACCGACGACAATTACACAAAAATGTAAATTTTAAACACACTATAGGGGGAGCGAACCCAAATACAGTCGAGTTAACAACCAGATCTGTCTGTAACCAGCCACCCTATCCTCCAGTGCATATGAAATCAGCCTTTAGTTGGAACAATGCATTAACAAGTGGAAATATTTTAGGGCTTGCAAATAAGCTAGAGCCAGTAAAATCGCTAGTGATGGGGGAATCACTGAGGGCAAAACCTATAGATGACTCAATCAACCTACCCTCAAGCAGAATTCAGTGTATTGAACCATGGGGGAGTGAACAGTTGCAGGAAATACGCGCACCCCTGAATGCTGTAGCTGTCCCACCCATAGACCAGGGTATGAGACCAATTCCTGAATCTTCAACATCGGGTTCTGAAGAGAAAGGGCTGCTGAACCAGACAATCTTTCAGCGCCAATCAAATTTACGCAAAGAAAACACCAAACCACACTCCTTAATGACAAGTTTTTCAGTGGAAAATCATCCGGACTGGTTAGCCGTTATACCAAATTCCATGCAGCAGAAGGCGCTTTTGTTACTCCAGATAATAAAGAATATACCCAATTTATCCTGGGATGAGACAGATCGACTCGTGTATAACGGTATTACAATTTCGGGCTCCAATATGTGTGATCTAATAAATGATCTGCTGCGAAAAAGAAAAGATTTTCAACCGACAGGGTGGAAAATTTTGGCAAACATCCTTAAAGATCGAAATATCCCAAGGGGTCTCATCGGAAACCCAGAACGCCTTGAACATTGTCGTCCAGAAAACAATATCTCTGTAAAGCTGCGATGGACCAGCCTTTGAAGAATGGCCCCTGGGAAAGATTGCGAATGTGGAACGGACTTCGTGGAAGCTCTCATGAAACTGGACGAAAAAGCGAAAACTCACACCAATAGGGTGACATTCTGAACAACAGCCATTACAGACAACTAAAAATGCGGCCAGCAGCATAGACCAGTGTTCATTTTACTGCAAATTTTATAACCATTTGTAATTTAATACTAATTAATTTGACTAGTTTTGACCTCTGGTTAATATGGATAATTAAAAAAATGCAATATATCTCAGATTTTTTATTTTGTTTTTATTTGTGGTGTCTCCTAAACTACAGATTGCCTTTCTTGACATTCGCCCAGTTCAGGAAATCTACATAAATTACTGAATGTGATTTAATAAAAAAATCGGCAATTATTCAAATCAAAAAAACTGTGATCCGATAAATATTCGGCTGTTATTAAGCGGGTACATTAATAACATCCGGGAATGTGGTCATGCCATATTTTATCAACAAAATGCAGGTACACAACGCATTCTCACGTATTATCTTGTTTTATATAGGCATTTGTCAGAGAAAGGTCTTGAGTTTTGTACAAAAATAAGCATTTTACCACAAAGTTACGCTATGGTCATAGCTGCTGATAGCGGCACATAGAAAAAATGGCATTCAAAAATTAATTTTGACATGCACTGTAGTATGGTTCAATGAATCAGATTTCATTTCGATTTGCGCTGTAAGGGAGGTGGTAAAACCTAGAAAAAAAACAACAGCTTGAACGCAATTAGTTTCCACCCGTACTGTATCGGTGAGAGAGAGAGAGAGAGAGAGAGAGAGAATTGAAACGTTTGTTGTGATCATGGTGGGCAAAGGGTCGGTCGGACTGGCGTAGTTAGATTCATTAAACATACTAATCGGCGTGTTACATCAGTAACTATCCTATATTTCTACTCAATTGAAAAAAAAAAATATGTGCAGGTCTGTAAACCAGCTGCGTTTATTTAGAATGTCTGCAGAAAATACGCTGTTTCAATACACCCGGACATCAAGTTCAAGTAATAATTAAACGTAGCAATTTTACGGGTAGACTCCGAAATATCCAAAGAGAACCACAGAGCAACGACGAGTAACTGTCATCTCACCAATGTCGGAAATCCGCACTGCCACACAGGCGGGGTTAGATTGGTTGAAGACATGCTTATTATCGACGTGCAGTACGCCTTAGCACACGGCGTCATCGTGCCCCCATGTGGATAATCAGGGTAAATTACCTTGCCCAAGGGCACAACGCGGGAGTCCGAATTGTGTCCGTATACAGAGTCGCGTATCCTTTTATCATTTTTAGGCTAATCGGGTAACAGCATTTATACCACTGTTACAGTGTGAGAGGTGTTCAAAGGAGAGCGCTGCTGATTTTCCCCGCAAAACTCGGAAGGGGAACTAGGTCAGTTATGATAAATTTTTGGATAAAGGGCAAAACGTTTATGATAGAATGGTAGTTATTTATTTATTGGGTGAGTTAATGACACTTTCGACAGTCAGTGCTACCTCATGTCGGAGAGTTGGAAGAAGCCAAAGAGAACCACTGAGCAAAGGCAAGCAACTGGCATACTCCACATAGGGTTAGTATTGGTTGAAGGCAAGAGCACACTCGACGTGCTGTACACCTTAGTACACAACGCTACCGCTCCCCACATGTGTAATTAGAGAATGGTACTTCTTTCATGTTTTCACTTAGATGGCTGGCTTATTCTTCAGTAAACGTTCAAAAATAAATCATACGGGTTAGTAATAGCACGGGTGTGATTTTTCTATGATTAAACACAGTCCGTAGTGCTATCATCCAAATTTTTCGTTTTTAATCGCACTGGTCCACAATTAACTGTTAAACACTCAAGGGCTGTTTTGATGAACGACAGACCATGGTGAACAAGAAAACAATCTACCTCCATCATTTAAATTTCAGTGATATATAAATGTAAAGGGGGGTAGCGACCCATTGTTCGCAAACACAATAGATCCCCAATTACGTACCCACATTTCTAATTAAAACACAGAATTTTTGTAGTCAGGCACAATTCCTAGTCCTCCTTCCAGCTCGAAGTCCTGAACTCGCTGCCAATGCACACACTCGAACCAAAGAACTCTTGACGATTCATAGATTAATCAGGTCGCAATGGCTTTCAAACCCGGCATTGTCCGTATTATTTTTATTATTATTTTTTCCAAGTCGACACCTAACTCGTATTTTTGGGTGGATAATACAGAGTCTTTCCAAGTTTGTGGCTAATTGGATAACACCGCTTATACCAATTTTACAGTAAGAGGGGTATGTAAAGACGATTACTGCTGTTTTTCTCCATAGGCACAGTCAAAACCTGAACGAGAGATTGGTACTTTTTTCGGGGAGGAGGTGGGGGGGGGGGGAGTATATTTATTAATTTCCAGGAATAAATCGCTCGAAAATGGGATATTATTTTGGCTTGAGCTGTAGTCGAGATATGGCTGTGAGTGTTGAAACTGATGCCACCACAGATATTAAATCAGAAATAAATCCATAACGTACGAATTTCGGATTACAAGTCTATGAGTGTCGTTGTTTCCTGCATAGCAGAATTAGGTTTGTGGGTGTTCCTCGTTGATTTGTGAAACCCAAAGCTTTTATCTGATACTTTTAGATAAAGGGATAATAATGCATAACGGCTTGGGAAAATTATCTGAAAAATTCCAGAAAACCATAACACGGTCCAACACAAAGTTGCGCAAACATGTCAAAAACATTCAAAGATTGCGGCAAGGGAGGTAATTCTCGCGTTTCGCGGCTTATTCTACAATCAGACTACTGTGCATTTTTTTTATCATATATATTTTCTGTTTGACAAAATGTATTTTTTTTTATTAGACCATAAAATAAATAGAGTTCTTAAAGAGGATTTCCATAATAGCTTAGGGGGAATTTATGCTTATTCCTATTTCTGTGAATGATTTTCCAAGTTCGATTTTCGGACACTCACAATGTGCAAAGTCCGTGACCACTTTTAATTTCAAAGTTTTGTACTTGAATTATCCGAGTTGAAATGGATTTCTTAATTCTCGCTCCTCGTGTGCTTTTCGCATTCATTGAACCGTTCAGTGATTCATTCAACTTTGTGATATTTATTGCTTTTTCTCAAATTAATCATCTGGCTTGAGATTGTTCATTGAGACAACGGGTTTAGTCCGTTTCCATGATTTGAACAATTTCTGCACGTTGTGTTTCCAATCTACCGCAATTTGGGTGCAAGTTTTATAACATCTGAGGCTCAACATTTCCCCAAATTACCGATCATATTGTCAAATTAATGATTTGTAAATATTGTTAGACAAATTAAAATGTGTTGAACCTTGAGCAGTCTTTTGTTGTTCCAAGTCAGTACATAATGTCAGAAGGCCACTGGGTAAATATTTAAAAAAAAAAAAAATAACACTGGATTTTGGCCGATAGTTTCAGATGTATGGCGGGTTTAGATAATTCGGCGTATACAAGCAAACATAAATTCAGAATACAACCTATTTAAATTAACCATGTGTTATAATAGAAACCAATAAATACGGCGGGGTCCCCAAGCGGGGTCCCCACGATGAGGGCAGAAGTGTGTGCTATATACTACTCTTTTCTCCTGCATTTTGATCAGGGGTCCGAATATTTGGTTTCGATGTCGTTTCTCGAATTCACTATCTTGAATGACTCTCTTCGATTTGAGTAATTGACGAACCATCTCATCTCTCTTCTTGGGATCTTTGACTTTCAAAAATGATATTTTTTTCAGATGTTTTCTTTTTCTATTGTTTTTTTTATCTATTTTACTATTTTATTTTTCTTATTAAAGGGGAAATCCAACCTAACTTTGGGAATTTTTTTGAAATTTTCACCTGCGCCCAAAATACTGATAAAAGAATTAAACTAAGGCATATTATATAGCAACATAATGACTTGAGTGCAAGGAAATGGAATATATTCACTTTTTCACGAAATGTTTTTTTTTTTACGATTTTGACGATAAACAATTTTCCAATTGCATAAGTAACGAATTGCAAAAATCACGATTAGACCGGTAATTCCGATGACAGAGTTTCAAATAAATGACTTCGAACTCCAGACTCGGAGAAAGCACATATTACCACCATTGTGTTATAAACGCCCCAACGAAAAATGCACGAAAAATATACTTTCATTTCAAAACCATGTGAAAAAATCGGTCACATGACCGCTTGTAACCATATAAGGCAAATGGTGAACTTGGTTAAAATATTGTTTTAAAAGATCTAAGAACTACAGAAACAGTCACACCCTTCTTAAATCGGCAAGGCGATAAAACTCTCAATACATTCACAGGGGGAAGTTACATTGACAATTCCATTTATGCGAGATAAAGTCGAAATTGTAAGACAAATTTGCAGTTTACTTATCCAGGGATGTCATTTTTAGAAATGGACCACTATGCCTCTATTTCGTAATATTATAATTTAGTTGTTGTAAAAATTTTAAACTCCATATATAGGTTTCAAAACAAAAATATATCCACATAAACATTATTTGTAATTGTCATACTTGAGCTTGTACGAAAATATCATTTGATTGAAGGTCTAACTATTTTTCTCACAACTTCCTGTTTCCATTTCCATGTTTGTCTGCTACCCAAATGATTTCAAAATAAGAGAACAACAAAGCTTTTAGCTGTCCATCTTCAGTGAAATTTGGAAACATAGTATCATTAACCTCCTTTGCCACGCAATTATATTCAGTGTGAAATCGATCTACACCGATCTTATTGTTAAGCCTTGTGATACAAAAAAGGTGCTATCGAATTATAGGTCAAACACTCTATTGCAACAAAACAACAGCTCCTCGTGGTTCGAACCGTCAGATTACCGAAATGAGGCCGAAACGGTTACGGAATTACAGATAAATGGAATAATTAACCGAAATAATCATGGTTTTGTTCATACCTTTAATTGATTGCCTCGCAAATTGGATTCAATCAACAAATAAGCTATTATTGCTGTAAAATCGGCCGGCTCTAATAACAGTCCACCTTCCCAGAAATGAACAACAGAAGGACGGTAGTTTCAAAACAAATTATGCAAAGTTAAGTATAGAATGAACAATCACACACTCTTAACCAACTCATTGGTTGACACAATCTTTTTTTTCAGTGTGGGGCTGTCAATATTGGTGGTTGTTTTAATCTTTGTTGCTGAAGTCCACTTTATTTGTGCATTTAAGTAGCAAGTGTCAACTAAACACCAGAATTGACACACATGAGACCAGATAAATAAATTAGTGTAATTTTTTCCCTGATTTATCAATGGAATCATTTTTGTGAATTGGCCAAGAATATTAAACCATCTTCAACATTATTATGAGGTATAATTACTACAAAATGTTCACATTACGCAGTTTTCATTCATGAAGTCACATGTGCCTCCATACCTGTTGCTCTGAACTGTATGGCGTTGGCCCCTGCTGAACTTTTTCCATCAAAACAACAACAAATCAAAATGGCAGCATTTGGGAATTGTAGATACCGTGGATTGGAATTAGTGTTCCTGCTCATTCTTGTCATGAATGACAAAAATATTTCTCCGAGTCTGCACTAAAAGGATTGCAAAATACAACCATTCAGTTATTTTAAGGTAGTTTATAGTCAAAATTTTGGTCTCTCACTTATGCCATGCAGTCCTTCAGGCAGTGCTCTCTACCACATGGCAGCAGCTCATGCCAAATTTCAGTTTCCACGTGTTCTATGTTTCTTTCCAAACATTTTGGTATGTAATTTACTGGGGTTATTTCTTTCTAACCATTTTTGGACTTTGGAGAAAATGTCCTGACATTTGACCAAACTTAGGTTGGACGTCCCCTTAATAAAAAAAAATCACTCAATTTGATTGTCTATCCATCAACGGTCTCTAATGCGCTCTCGACCTTTCGTAGTGAGAGCTCTCAGAAATATTTGCGAAACTTCGCTCTTGGAAGTTAGTAGTATGTCATGTAAGTTTCACCCCTTTTTGCAGGAACCCGGAGTCATGACCTCACGTCGAGGTCATGACCCCGGCTCACTACGTATGCGCGAGCCTAGGGGCCCATTTTCAGCTCCCCTTACCACTCCATGCCCATAATCCCCAGGCTTTTTAAGCCCTTTACTGCTCTGTGTGCCCAATTGTCCTCGCCATTTAGGCACCCATTCCCAACCCTCTGAGCCCGAAGCCCTTTTATGACCTGACTCATTCCCAAAGTGCCTATGGTCAATAGGCCTCCCCACATTCTGATAGTCATCCCTCATCCTATGTGTCCAATCCCAAAGTCGGCCTCCGCCTTGTGTTCTCAAATAAATTAACTTTCCCACCTAAACTTCTGTCGCCACCGGTTTCAATTTCAATTTCAAGTTTAATTTTTGATTCTATAACAGCATACATGGCTTCCCTCAACTAACTAAGAATGGAGACTCCCTCCAATACCCCGCCATCATCACTCACCCCATCTAAATAACAGTCTTTTGTGTTTTTAAAGCCTATTTTTTTTAATTTAAATTTCAGGTTTAATTTTTTGATTTTATAATTTCCAACGTGATTTTCCCCAACAAATAAAGAATGGAGACTCCTCCAACACCCTCCATTATATTTTTATTTCTTCTTTAATTTATTATTATTATTTGTTTCCTATTTTCACCTCTCTGATGCATTTCGACCCCATATTTTTTATCTATCAATATGTCCATGATGTGATCTCGGGCCTCGGTTCTTACTGGCTTTTGAAAAATCGTGGAGACTTCACTTTCGGGAGGTTGTGGTAGTCCCTATACGGCACGTTTTCCGGTACCTTCCAGCGGAGACGTCTCGATTCCGTAACACATTCTCGTTTTTTTTTCTTATTTCATTTTTTAGTATTCTGTATAACTTTTTTAATCTTGTTTTTTATTATTGCACATACTTTTAAGAAAAAAACGAATCTAAAAAAAAAACAAATAATAAAACAAAACTAAAAGACCTCATTCCACAGCTCGAGACCTCTTTTTCCCCTTTCATTTTTGATCCAGAACCACCATGATTTTTGTTTACCCCCAATGGATTTCCCTCATGCGATCAACAAATGGAAGACGAATGTCAGTTCTGACCCACTCAGTGAGAAATACTTACGTCTGTAGTACAGAGTATTAGAATGTCGAAAGGAACACCTCTCAACTACCGATACGTGCGATACCTCTATATTGACGGATGGATCTCCCATCGTCTGGTGGACATGTGGATCGTTCGACGAAAGCACCCGGTCGAAGGAGAGATACCCCCGTCAATGATATCGTAAGGCTCCTTGTGATATAACTAGAGGTGTGAAAGTACCGTAGGTTAAAAGCAAAAGACAGGAGATACCTCTGTCGATGGTATCTTCAGACCCCAGAGGGTATCTACAGAGGTAAGTAGCCCGGGTCTACTGGTTTGATGGAGGGAATGAGAGTACTCTTGAGCCAGAAAATCCTGGACGGGAAATACCTCTATCGTTGGATTCTTTATATCCCTGGGGATATCAAGTAGGTATCTCTTGTCTACTGAGCCAGAACTGCCATTTTTACACTACTTATGAACGAAAACATTTCAAGCGTATAATACATGGACCCTTTTGAAAGAACAAATTTTCATTTTGAGGGAAAAGACAACTGTCAACTTTTCAGAGTATTGTCTCTTTCAAGAACGTGTTGTATTTACTGCAGTTTCCCACAAATTCCCTCCCTCCCCCCCCCCCCTCCACTCCTGTACTTGAAATATTTAAACATTTATAGGTAACATTTGTAGCCAAATTATTTCGCTTGTTTAGTACTGTTGTGGAATATCTTCACTTTGATTGGATGCAGAAATTATTTTAATCGCGAGGACAAAAATGACATATTTATTTTTCGACCTCACAGGTGAAGTGATCTGGATATTCTCTCAAAAGATTTATTCAACAAAAACACCAATACTAGGCAGATAGCAAGACATAGGTAAAACACAAAAATGTGAAGAAAAAAACATTTACACATTCGTAAACTATTCACATGCATATTGGGAGTCATTACTTGTAATTTAAGGATAGAAACCACGAGTTGAAGCTTTAACTTTTATTTTTCTCCTTTTACAAAATGGCAGAATCATAATGCAAATGATTGTGAACCAGTGTTTGGTTTCTTATATGATAATTTAAATGTTTCCTCTACATTCATCATAGCTAAATCTTGATGTTCAAGGTCAAGACAATGATAAGTGTAATTTTGTACTGGCTTTTATCGTGTAAATTCTATCATAAAATGAAATCCTGTTTCTATTTGAGCCCTAGAACAACATAGTACAGGCGTTGAACCAAGTAAAGTGGTCGTACCCGGAAAAAATTGGAGACAAGCTGATTTTTGTGTCATTTTGAAGAGGAATGTATCCCGAAGAACATATCCCAAATCCGCTTTGGGGAATTTTTTCTATAGCTTTTATACTGATGGTGGTGTAAGAGCGAATTTCGATCAATTTTCCGAAACCAGCATTCCAACGTTTGCGAACTTGAGGACATGGATTTGTGTGAATCCAGTTTTTTCTACTCACTATAGTATGATAGGTTCTTCTTTGATGGTTTCCATGCTATACGCCGGAGTTCCAGGGTTTGGGCAGGCCTTTCAAGTGACCTTGTGATTGAACAAGTCCTCATTCGCTCAATTAAAAGTCGAGGTGGACTAACGCGAGGTCGTGGGGTGACCGAATCAGTGCGTCAGGAGTGGATTTACACCTTGCATAAATGCGCTGAAATACACGAAGCTATGACAACGCTGACTGACATGAAACTTAGTACCAGTGAACAACATGTAAACATGGGCACTTCTCGTCGTAAACGAGACAACACCGACATGATGAAAATACTAGAGTGTTTTGACTTGCGCGATTCTTTCGATGAGAATGAAAGATTGCGCTCCCTGTCCTTCGGATTGTCAGCTTCCTTGGGTGATGGTATTAACTGCGACAATACCGAGTCGGTTGGGGCGGAGATACACCCTAAACTACACAGTGTTGTTGTTTCTGATGCCTCCATCAAAAAGAGTGATCAAATTCGCACTTTAGACCATTTGAATCCCGGGGTGAAGTTGGATAACCAGAGGATATCAATAGACCCATCAGCTCTGTTCGCTCGATTGATAGCTATTGCTCAGAGGGAGCGCGACGTGGCACAGTTCTTCGAGTACGAGCTGACTATGATGCCAACAGCCCTCTTCAAAGACTTCTTTCTCAGAACAGCAAACAAGTCAAACCTAGCAGCTGCTATAAAAGATCGAGTAGCACTTTCGAAGCCGCCATCTGATTCGTGTACGTGCTTGACGGAGGGGCTCTCGTCCACAGAGTCAAATGGAAGGCGGAGGCTAACTACTCGGAAGTAGCCCATCAGTATGTTGGATATGTGGCCAACAAATATGGGCAGAATTTTTGTGTCGTCTTCGATGGTTATGGACAGCGACCAAACACGAAGAGTCATGAGCATAGAAGCAGAGCTGTCAACGTGTGTGCCGATATCCGTTTGACAGACACCATGACTGCACACAAGAACCAGGAACGGTTCTTATCGAACGCGAATAACAAAATGCAGTTCATAAGATTGCTGTCCACATTACTGAGAAGGGGCTGACATACTGTTAACTGCAGTTCGGGCAATGCTGATACCCTGATTGTTGAAAGTGCCATCAAACTTTCATCTCAAGGGAATTCAGTTGTCATTGCCGCGGATGATACTGATGTACTAGTGCTATCCGTTCACCATTGGAATCATACTTCAACTGATGTTTATTTCCAATCAGAAGCACGGAAGTCACATAGGGGTGGGGAGGCATGGAATATCGCAGATATAATAGCGAAGATCGGAGAAACAACTAGGCGACACCGCCTCTTCATACATGCATGGAGTGGGCGTGATGTTACTTCTGCAACGTTTGGCCATGGGAAAACACAGCTTCTCAAGAGGTTAGAAAGGTCAAGGAAGATTCAGAAGATATCAGCAACAATGCACGACAGCGCCGTATCTCAAGCAGAAACTGGAAGAATCGGCGCTGAGCTGTTTGTAATGCTGTACTCTGGCAAGCAGTCAGAAACATTGAATGGCTTGAGATACTCAAAGTTCATGACAATGGTCACTTCCAGCAAGACAGGAATCGAACCTCAGAAACTACCTCCAACTGAACGCGCGGCATACTTTAACAGCTTGCGAGTACACCAACAAACGGTGGAATGGAAGCAATTGGATTTTGATATCCTTGATCCTCAGAAATGGGGCTGGAAAATTCTCGAAAATAAGTTGATACCCGTGATGACTGACCTGGATGCAGCGCCTGAAGCTGTCCTGAAATTTATACGTTGCAAATGCAAAATGACCTCCAAACATCCCTGCGGGACGAATATGTGCTCTTGTACAAAGAACGCAATCAAATGTGTCTCTCCTTGTGGAGACTGTCGAGGGGACAATTGCCTGAACTCCGAGCCGGTTGAGATTGGAGACGAAGCAGGCGACAGCAGAGTGCCTTGAGGAACACTGGCATGATTTCGGTCAGATCTCATCTCTGGATTTAATCATTGCGAAGAAAGTTGATCGATATCATTCTTCGCCATCTTGGGAGTTATGAAAAACATCGGCAGCAGAATTATAGCTCGTTTTTCTGTTCTATTCAGACTCAACTTCGTATGAGTGTAAAAGTTGAAGAAAATGGTATTTTGGGGCCATTTCCCTAACAATTGTGAATTTTCTCATTCATTTTTTCCGCTTTATAGGATTGGCATTCGTGCTTAAAGTACGAATGACGCACAAAACTTCTCCAGATCTCACACAAAATATCAGGACTATTGAGAAATTGATGCCACCAAAGATTTTTTTTCTATGAAACCCCTCATTGTGGCCATCTTGCATGAAAAATTTTCTCCAAAGGGGATTTTTGCGGATTTTTGATATGTTGTTCCCAGATAAATTCCGTGTCGAATGACACCAAAATCAGCTTGTCCCCAATTTTTTCCTGGTCAAACCATATTGCGCCTGGACTAACATGCGTGTTATGAAATTATTGTGATTCTAACTGAATTGGATTCATTTCAATATTTTATTTTATTACACACCCGTAACTGTATTTGTCACGATCACATGGATTTTAGGGGTATGTGGTAATTTTAACCAGAAAGCTCTAGTGCGATCCGATAAAAAGTACCCTTCGCGTGCACAAGTTCTCTCGATAGACTGGTTCTTAAAGTTTGCAGCGTTCAGTGGAACATAACCAATGAGAACCATCGGCAAAATTTATCTGTCGGAATTACCTATTCTCATACCAAAATGTTTGATGCACAACTGTGCTAAAAACAAGAGAAAATCATGAAAGACACTGCCAAGAAATTGACCAGTGAATCTCAACCTTTGCTTCGTTATTGAAAACCGAGGAAAACTTGATTAATTTTTGGGCAAAAAAGTCCAACTGGGTTCGATATTGCAGCCGGCCACTTGTACAGTTCCCATAAAATTTTGTTACAATGTTGCCCTCACCGCTGCGTGCTGCCGACGAGTCGACACTAGGTCTACTGTGTAATCCTATTCGTTTCACACTTCGGCAACGAAACAGCACGTTTTCCAACGCAAACATACTTTGAAGAGCATGTTAAGCTGAAGTAGTTCTCAGGAAGCAAGACTAAATCAATCTTGAAAACTGGTTGCCATGAAGCGGTAAAACAGACGACGACACACCGAAAGCGCCTGGAGATGTTTGGCAGCTAGTACATGCAGTTACTGATTAACTATCACCAATTCCACCCTTACCCCCCCCCCCCCCCCCTCCCCCAGCCCCACACTAGCTCAATAAAGAAAATAAATTCGGAAGAATGAAAAGCCTGGTTTTATAAGAAAAACTCAGTAGTTTACATTTGTGGAACCAATGTGTTTTTTTTTTTTGCGGGGGGGGGGGGGGGGGTAGGGGGAAGCAGTATTGCTAAAATATGACTTTTTCTGGAGTTTGTACTGTGGAAATTAAAAAATGTTACCAGCTACCCACTACTGAAATTCTGAAAAAGTCTTGAGTAGGGTGGGAATGAGACCACGAAGAGGGGAGGAGTGGTAAATACATGTGGTCTGATGAATGCAATATATTGTCAGTTTTATGAGATGACTTCCGTGAAATTCAAAAATAATTATTAGAATATTTAAAACACAGACAATATGACAATATTTTCCAGACACAGATTGATGTGTATTTTTAAATGACCAATTAAGGATTATTTGCTAGTATTTCTGTTTTATACAAGGATATTATTTTGCTTTAATTATCAGCAACAGAACTTAAATCGAATGTCACCTATATGAATTAGCTACATGGGTATATGAGATGGGATGGGGGTTGCGGCACTTTCATCCCCCTTCACCAGTACGCAGCTAATTTTGCAGTTTTCATTGAAAGAGACTGGTATTTTCAGAACAGATTGTTCAGATGGAGGGGGTATTTTTATAATTTTGGCAAATATCAGGGTAGTGAGCAGAGTATTTTCAAAGGCAAATTCGAGGAAAGGGCCTGCATTTTGATTTTGAAACAATAGTTCAGGGCAGTTTGATTGTTCAGCCCCCATCCCCAAGAAAATGTCCAAAAGCCTATCATTAGTCACATTCTATCAGTCCTCTTTAAAACTTCTTACTAAATCGTTGCCTGAGTGCTAGAATGTTCTATGTCCCCTATGGGACATAGAACATTCTAGCACTCAGCCGACGAAATTTAAATTCAGAATACCAAATTTAAGATTGACAAGATATTGGAGCAGACACATAAAAAAATATTTTTGTTTTGAAACCAGATACCAAGACAAAAATATTGACAGAACCGTTCAGATAACAAACTGAAGTATAGTTTTAGTACTAGCACAAAATAATGTAAACATTAATCAATCTTTGAAAATATTATCAACCAAAATAAGTTTGAGCTTACTGGTGAGAACCACCCCCCCACCCCTCCTCCGCCCCCCTTATTTCTCTTTGAGCCTCTGACTAAGACTGTTGGATACTCATTTCGTGAGCTTTCGAGAAAATGCTGTCAGGTTATAGATGGGTGGGTGGGGGGGGGGGGGAGGTGTAAAAAAGGTGTACAAACTAAATTACTTGTGGAGACAAGACATGACATTTTCTTGCAGTTATCGTGCAATATATTTCTCCCTTTGTAATAGTTTGTATACAAACTAAATGCGGACAACCTAAAGCCTTTATTTGTAAGTGCAGCCCATTTCAAACAAAAGTTATCAGGACTTGAGGTAAATAAAAAGAAGGCTAAATTTCAAGTCAGAAACTTTATAATGTTGAAAAATAAAGTGCTAACTTACCAAGACTGTAGAGTTCACTCAGAATGGAATCTCAAACTGCCTCAGTTACCTTGAACGATCGAATGAATGCCCCGGAACATATTGCACAAAATGTCTTTTCTTGTCCAATGTGTACTTTTGTCACAATGCAGAACAGAAATGACCGATGTCCACATGCGATAGCCTGGTGGCAGTAGTGCATGAAAAGTCAAGCCGAGTTCAAACTTCTATTTTACTACAGTTTAAAAAGCAGGAGATTTAAACAGGGCGGCCAGTTCGCATCGTATTTAAATTAAAATCCTTGTACATTTTCCATCCTCCAGATATAATGATGCTTGCACACACACTTTTGAAAACACATTTCAGACCTCATAATTTGTGACGTCTGGTATGATGAACGCAATCTTTTGAGTTTTAAGTGGCCGGACCGACATTTTTGGGAAACAAAATGAATCAAAGGCGATTTTACAGGTGGCAAGGTCAAAGACTTAAAACTGGTTCTCTGGCAAAATTGCCCGTTTCTCTCTAAAATTCTTTCAACCGTTCAAATCGTCGACTATTTAATTAAATTAGCGATTAATTACAATGAATTCTTTTTCAGGGTTGGGTGTGTAATAAATACAGAACCACACTTATGTTTGAATGGGTTATCCATTACTGGACTCGAGCGTGTGGCGCTGGGATAACCACTCGAGCCTACCGGCTCTCGTGGTATCCCCACGCCACTCGCTCTCGTCCAGTAAACGTTAACCCATTCAAACATAAGTGTGGTTCTGTATATATACAGAGAAAAAAGAATTTTCTTTTTGCATTTTGCCCTCATTGAATCAGTTTTGAAATATTTTTTTTTTGGGGGGGGGGGGGTACAATTCTACGACATCTACTAACAAACTAACAAGTCAGAGGACGTTTTATTGCATGACATTTACTAAATGCATTTTAACATCAATATATATATGACAACGTCCGTATTCCTCTGAGTGTAACATTGCTTTTTTGCAAAAGTATTTTCGAGGGACAGTTTGTCGGCATGCTCTTGCAGTTTGACATACAATTGATTGGCATTAACTGTTACATGAAAACAACACGTTTTCGATCTCACACATAATTATCTGTTATTTTTTCAAACTCTCCAATTTTCCGTCACTTCTCTTTGGAAATGGATGTACTCTTCCATCGCCCTATCGAATATTTTCTCTTATAAAATTTACTACCAGATGCCGGTGTGACAGGAATGGAAGTCCGTAGGAAAATTAATCCCTCCGGACTATTATTCCGCGGAATTATAGTCCTAGGTCTAACATTTCTAGGAATAGTAGTCCGCCGGACTACTATTCCTAGAAATGTTAGACCTAGGATTATAATTCCGCGGAATAATAGTCCAGAGGGACTAACGTTCCTACGGACTTCCATTCCTTTTACACCGGGACTGTTGACTGCGCCATAAAGTGAAGACACCAGACGTTCGTGTGTGTCTTCGCTAGTGAATAAAAATCCATATGTATTCAGTGATGAAGATGGGATGTTTAGCTCATCAATATTTTATCTAATCGCATTGTATTTTAAGGGACAGCGTATAAAATATTTATAACACAATTTTTATTCGAGATTGAATAGCCAATGAAAATTAATACAATTTATATATTTTTTTAACAGGGAGGTCTTGATGTTAGGAGCGAATATGGTATACAGGTTGAAAATACAATGCACAGCAGAATACAGTTAAAACTTGCATCAAAAAGCTTTTCATTCGGGTAAGTTCGTCATGCACTCCCTTTCCAACATTGCACCGCCAAAGTATTCCTATCGGTTGATTGGTTTAGCTATTTGGTGCGACTATTAGCCTGTCCTTTCACAGAATAACAATTTTCATTCCATAAATAAAGATATAGTTTTTATCATCAAGCTCTTGAAAAAGCACATAAAGCCTCTATCGGCACCACATGACCTCCAAATAGTAACGGAATAGGGCAACGGTATCGACAGTGGAAGGGTCAGTGGGCCATGAACTACTAACTTTTCTTATCATATGCACCCCTAAAGTTTGATGAATAAAAATTACCCGCGGAGATTTGTTAATCAACATTTATTACATGTCTGTTCTATGAAATCCCCATCTACAGCAACACTAAACCACGCGGAAATCGTAGACGGAATATTTTTATGTCGTGTGTCGTTCTGTGTATTTATTTATTATTATTATTTAACCCTTTGCTCAACACGAATGCCGCACGACTATTCCCAAAGAACAGTAACTACTGAAATAAGTAAAACAAATATAATATTTAGACCTCAAAAACAATAAAATAATAAGTGCTAATGCTATCAGGAAAAGGACAAAGAAATTAATGTAGGTACTGAGAAAATGTGGATTTGAATTATGCTAGCACTCACCACAGAAGTTACAGATCCATGTTTACACAAATATTGCTTTGTTGCGTTGTTATTCAGTGTGTGGAAGTCCACTAATATGTTACTTGTGAGTCTGAAAGAAACTGTTGTTTTCTTTTCTTTCCTTTACTTTGGATAGGGAGTTTGCGAACCAAGATCAAACATTGACAGTAAGGCCATAGGCCCTAAGTTAATTCAAGGGCATGGAAATGAGCTTACGATATGACCAACCAAGTTTAATCTAGTGCAACTCAAGCTTACTTTCCATTGTATTTTAAGGTTTCTTTTCGGGGGAATGAACATTTGAAACATGATTTTGTTTGGGCTATTTTAATCTCTTACAAACCTCGAAACTAAGAGTAAATGTATTGAGCTTTATACACTGCGCAAGGGTCATTACCCAGCGGATCTGTCTAGTCAAGGGTTGTCTGCCTCTATTATCCGAGCCGTTAGTGTCAATTCGTCGAGTAGACTCGACTTTAGGGCTCCACAGGTGTAACTCGTGTTTTCTATGGAAAATCGTTAACATCTTATCTGGTGTTTATCTTTTTACACTTTGCGTTCGTCATTATTTGGTTTACAGTTGTATTTTTGTGCTTTGCATCCATCATCATATTTTGTACATTGGTCTCTTTATGCTTTGCACCTTTTTCATCATTAAACCATTCAATGAAGCTGAAATGTTAAATTGCGGCTGTAAGCCTTTTCCTCCTCTGTCAGTCTTTTTTGGGCGCTTTTCCTTCCCTCACAATGATGAAATTTGGCACAGTTCTTCCCAACGGCCATATCTCTAGACATTTGTTTTTGTTTTTCGAATTTCGACTCATATTTGGAATGAGTCGGATTTTAGGTGGTGTTTCTAAACATTTTAGCTTCATGCTCATTTTTAGTCGCAACCTTGTGGCATTTTGGAAATGTGATCTCCGTAAAACACATATTTAAAAATGTATTGCCGTCATAGGAAATTCTCAACGCTTATGGTCGAACTTGCCAGTGACCTTATAGTGGTCATAGGCAAACAAATACAGTTCGTTAGATTTTCATGAAAGTTTAGTTTGTTGTAGAGCCCCTAAAATTATAAAATACTTGTTTTTTACTTTTTCGACTTATCGGCATTTTTTTACGTTTTTACGTCACTCGAAGTTTCAACCATTCTTTGGCAATTTTTTTCCCCTTTTGAACCTACAAATTCCACATTTATGGCACGAATATTCTCCTAAAGCTACATCCATGAAACTTTATCCACCACGGGCTACATGCAGTTCTAACACATATTTATAATTTCCTTGCTTATGATGTCACAGGTTTGACATTCTCACTTGAAAACGCCATTTCCAAAGGATTTCTGGTTGTCATATATAAAGAGGTCTATGCATATTTTATTTTATTTTTTTAAATATAATATTCCATAAATACATAGAATGACACGCGCGTGTTAATGGGTCAATCGATATGGCGCGAGTGCCAGCGCGAAAGGATAAAACGAGAGGTAGCGGGCCTCGAGTTTTATCCTTCCATGATGGTACAAGTGCCATTTCGATTATCCCATTCACACGCGCGTGTCGTTCTGTGTTTATTACGGGCCTTCATGTTTATAAAAACAATTATTAGAAGGACATTCAGCAATTCATTTAACAACTATCTACAAAAAGTACATATTTAATCGCCAACCAAATTTGCGTACTCATACTCTTCTTCTTCTTCTTCTTCTGGATATTCATTATCCCCTTCATATATAGACTATATTTCTTTTTCGCTATTTTCGTACACATTAAACTCGCCATATCCTTTAATTTTAGACATTTTATTTCGTTATTTCGCAGTCGGTTCAGTTTCGGGTGATCAATCGTCTGCTCAACGATTTCCGTTGGGCACATGTGTGCGGAACGGATTTTCATTTTCCGCGAGGTTTAGTATTGCTGTAGATGGGGATTCAAAGAACAAGCGCGTAATTAAACTATATCCAAAATGCAATCAGTTTTTGGGCTACGCAAAAAGTTCGCCGGTGCAGAAATTTTGGAATTATGACGTCATCGCCAAAAAAATAAAGTTCGTCCAATTTTAACGAAATTTCAGTATATTAAAGAGCTCAAAAATAAAAGAAAGACCAGTATTTTGTTTTTTCGAATTAACGTCATCTCCGATGGTTTTATGTCATTTCAAATTCTGACGTTTTTAAATATCTGCCATTCTGTTACTCACAGAACTTCAGAACTAAAAATGATACCATTACAACATTTCATAGACAGCCCACTTGACGCTTGAATTAGTGCCAATGTAGCACAATATAGGTTTGGTGCCAATCGGCTTAATATGTTTTACTATAGCGTTAAAGGCAATCGGGGTCGCCAAACGTCCAAAATTTAATTTCGCTGGATAAAGGTGAAATCAAGGGGCATTTTAGTTTATGTGGCCTTTTAGTACTCATTGTACCAAATAGAAAACTATAAAAATAACTTTGAAAATCGGATTTCAAATATCGGATATATGAGGTAAATACCGAAATTTTAGGGGTGTTTTGAACATTTTTCATTCAAACACACGGAGTTTCGTGTTGATAAGAACACATATAGGAAACAAATTGAATCACCACTTGCTGTGTTTCCATTCTAGCAAATAGTTTTAATTTCGTTGCTAGTGACGACATTATTTTCATATTTTAACGTAATAACGTCATGTCTAAACAATTTAGATTTCTTTTGTATTTCAAAGGTCTTTGCTCTGAAATTTGTGTACTATAATCTATATCTGTAAAGCAAAGTTGTGGCTATGTTTGTATGTATGTATAACTAGTAATATAATCTTTATGAACTTGACATGTTCATTATACATGGTAATGATATTGAATGGCTATGAAACTACAGCCCAATGAACCTATACGTCACCTAAAGCTCAAGATTAATAAAATAGTTGTGCCCATATACAACAAGTCTGAAAGGCAATGCAACTTGCACTCGTGAAATCATAGACATTCGCACGCACTTACGTATACTGCCATACTCACATGGACACGTTGCACCCTGTACACACATATCCTTACATACACACATACACACACCCTTACCCTCACACGCACGTACACCAAAGATAACTTGCCGATACATACACAAGCGCGCACGTTCAAGCAAATGTAAGCAAAACGCATCGAGATGGACGGGTAATTTTCTACCATTTCAGAAGGCTAAACCAGTTCAGGTATTTTCTCTATTAGGTAATATCTCAGTTTATAATTTTCATTTATTTCACTCCATTCCATCATTTTAATTTTTACTTAGTTCATCTACTTCTTCTGCAGTGGCGAAAAAGGGGCAAATGCACCAGGGACAGACAGCTGTCCGACATGAAAGGGGTCAGGAAATTCGTTCCAGGCCTATTCCAAGATGAGCAAGGCTCGGTTTAAGGTGCTTTCGTGCTTGCATCACATTGGGCTTTTAAAGCAACATTTGGAGAATCGGTGTTTGCCAAAGAGGTTGGCGAAGAAGGCGGATGTGTTGCGGGGCTTTTTTAAACCAGCTTTATCCACAACTGGCATTTTTTCTGTTTTTCCACAGATAAGTTTGGGATCGGCCAACCGGACGTTAAATGCTTTAGTTGAGCAATTTAAGAAAAACTTAAATGAATTGAAGTCAAAAATCACTTGGGCAATGCAACCACCTCCTGGCTTTGAAAAAAGTTGACTTCAACTGCGCATCTGAACTCTGAAAAAAACTGGAAACTCTTTCGGAAATTACTGATGTCGAACGACTGAAAATTGAACACAATAGATCGTTACTTTTATGCCTGCTCAGAAAGGGGATTTTCCTCTGAACAAACGGAAATTCATTATCAGATCCGAAACTCCTCCCACTGTGATTCATCCAATATAATTTACTTTATCACTTGTAAATGCTGTCGCAAACAGTATGTGGGCTAAACTCAAAATCCTTTCCGAATGCGTGCTATCCGACACAAACAGGATATACAATATAAAGGTGATGCCCCAGCAGCACAACATAGACTCAATACAATAAGATAGCCCACCATAAATTACAATGTGTCATGTGAGAAACACCAGTTCTCTGTGACGTTTGGAAAGTGGCCGAAGTTAGATCGAAGTATTATCACATGAACGATGTGATAAGCAACCTAAACGTCGCCCCTCGCAATTACAAAATGCTCCAACTTCTGTTCGTGTTCATTGTCAGAGCAGAGCGAAAGACTCGAGAACAGAACCTTGAACATTCAGGTTGAAACTCAGTTCAATCAAAAAAATCGCCAGCAGAAATGAAAGTCTCCACTCTCTCTAATTCTGATCGAATCTTATCTTTCCAATCGAATGGAAATAAAATGTCCGTCATTAAAGAGGGAACTTGGAGATAATTGAAACAAAATAAGAAAAATAAAAAAAATAAAATAAAAAGTGTTCTTGTTAGAAATGAAACCTGTATCGACAGAGAATCACCTGCGTGTTGTTTACATTACAATAAAGCTAAAATGGGGAACTCTTACCAGTAAAGGGACTGATCGACAAAAAAAAACTCTAGAAAAACGAAATATCAGATATGGAAGGAATCCAGTATTGACCAGTAGATCGTAGGGTGACGAGTCTCATTTGTATGGACAAGCTCTGACTGTGTTTTGTGATACTATTGATATAAGCAGTCAAACAAATCATGACAGCAAGTAAACTTTTGTAGCCTCCAATGACATTTTTGGGTAGGAAATGTTAAAATTACATTTCATTTATATATTTTCAAAATTTTGTTTTACCCAGTTTTTAAAAATACTGATTAGATGTTTGCAGAATTCCAGATGTATTACACGATCATATTTTTATATATTGTGTTGTGTTAGAAACAAAATAAAAACCTTTCTGTTGCCATGGTAACCATTTGACAAAATGGTTAAAATTTTCACTCTGTTTTGTTAAGTGGTTATTATGGCAGCAGCAAAGTTGAGAAAACTTTTGTGACCAATCCAAAAAATCAAGGTTTCGTGATCGGAGTACAGCGAGACTCACATAGTTGCCTAATGAATATTAAAATAACCATTGTAGCTGCTAACATTTGTCAAAGACAGAACTATTGGCTACACTGCCAATATAAATTGACCTATTAATTGGAAGTGGATTATATATACATTTCTATGAACTAAATAAATATTCTGATGGCCAAATATTGTACTCGTATCTTGCATAAAGATCGCATTGACCAAAGTAAATTCAATGCAAGAATTTATGGATGTCGTTGCAGGAGGTTTTAGGGGTGTGTTCCCCCCCCTCTCCCGATCCCAATAATATTTTTTCAATAGGGGGATTTTCCTGTGGATTGGAGTCTAAGATATCGATTCCGTCTTGCTAGTAATCATGTGCTTTCTTACATGATTCGATGTTAGAGTTGAAATGGTTAAACGATAAATGGATTAACCAATGATCAACATCTTGATTGATCAAAAAAGTAATTGATCGATTAACCATTACTTTTGAACTACTGTATTTTCTGGGTTAACAAAGGAACAAACTTGCTCCAAAACAGGCAAACATTGTCACACTGACTCACATCAATTATATGAGACAGAGTAAAGCATGTAAGTTACGTGATGACATACTTGTTCAGTTGTATGATCATTATACTGTATCAGTAGCTGGAACTGGTCAATCTTAAGTTGATCTTTACCCAATGCGGATAGCAGACGACACTTGCAAAACAGATTCTTGAATTACTAAAAAAATTCATTTTTTGTCTCAAAAACATAGCTTATGATCCCTCATTGGAACGAGCTCAACGAGCTCGTTCCAATGGGGGATCATAAGCTATGTTTTTGAGACAAAAATTGAAAACGTACTAAAATCTGAATGGAGATTTTTGTATGTAGAGCTGACCGATTTTGTCCTTTACGTTGGGTAAAGGGTTAATGCTACTTCATCAACGGTACGGCAATTATTCAGCTACTTATAAGGGCAAGTGATTAATCAGTTAACCAAGGTTTATCCATGTGATTAATCGATCAACAAAACCCTTTTACCGTTTCAGCTCTAGCGTTATTCGTGAGTAATCTGTCGAATATGACCTTGGCATCTTGAAAACGTTTTTAACCTTAAAAAACTTGACGTTTTGAATAAATATGTGAAGAATGATCAAACTTTGAAGTGACGTAAAAACATCAAAAATGGCAAAAAATCGAAAAACTAAGAAATTGGTATCTCATAATGTTTGAGCTGTGCAACATAGTAAAATTTCACGAGAATTAGACCTGAAACGGTTAAAGGGGTTTCTTGATCGATTAATCATATGGATTAATCTTGGTTAACCAATTAATCACTTGTTTTAGTAGGTAGCTGAATTATTGCCGTACCGTTGATGATAGTAGTAGGAGATGTCGGTTTCATACCAGTTTGCCCTGACCCCGCCCCTGACCCCCTGACCCCGCGCCCAGGCCTTTTTTAGGCTCCCCTCACCCCTCCCTGTGCCCACGGCCGTTAGGCCCACCTCACCCCCACTGCGCCCAAAGCCCCTTAGGCACCATCCCTGCGCCCAAACCCAGTTAGTCCCTCATTCGTGCATAAAACCTGTTAGGCGCCCCTCCCCATGTCCAGAGGCCTTTTAGGCCAGTCGTACCCTCTTTGTGCCCAAGATGGCGATCCAAGATGGCGTCTTCCCCATGATATCTGTGACGTGTCTACCATAATACACACAGTGGGAGGGCTTCCCCTCCCTGTACCCAAAGTCTATTGGGATCCAAGGTGGCGGCCCAAGATGGCGGATGACAAGATGGCGTCTTCCCCCATGATATCTGTGATGTGTCTACCATAATACACACAGTGGGAGGGCTCCCCCTCCCTTCCTGTACCCAAAGACTATTGGGACCCAAGATGGCGGCTGAAGATGGCAGATGACAAGATGGCGTCTTCCCCCATGATATCTGTGACGTAACCAAGCTACTCTGCCAGTGATTTAAGTATTAAAATTAAAAATTCAAAAATTCAAAAATCTCGTTCCTGTTTTCCGAAATATACAAAGTGTTTGGGTTAATATTGTACCGAGATATTTTCAAAGTACTCAGTTAAGAGGATTATCTTGTTTGTGTAAACACTTATTTTGATAAGTAGATTACCTAAGCTCCACAGGTGCACCTTCTTATCTTCAGGACGTGTCTGAACTTGTTTCTCGAAACAGCCTTTTATAAACGAGGGCAGAAAATATTCACTCACTACACGATTGTCATAAAGTGCTCAGTTAAGAGGATTATCTTGTTTGTGTAAACACTTATTCTGATAAGTAGATTACCTAAGCTCCACATGTGGGCATTATCTTCAGGACGTGCCTGAACTTGTTCCTCGAAACAGCCTTTAATAAACGAGGGCAGAGAATTTTCACTCACTATACGATTGTCATATCGAGAAGAAGTCACGGAAAAACTCCAGATCGGATTGAGAAATACTTTTGTCACCGTTGCTCCATTTCAAGGTCCACTGAAAATTCATATTCGGTGTTATACCAAAGAATCGACAACACCGACTAAGACGGGGATTGCAATGGATGTGAACGAATGGCGAGATTTGAAGAGAATTATTGATGTCATAGACAGGCAAATAGACGAGGAAGAGTGGAAAATGCCCAAAAAGAGAAAAAGAGATGATGTATCCACCCTTTCGGCGCATGGCAAGAAAAACATTACGACAGAGCTGCGAAAAAGACAGGTCGAGAAAGAATTAGACAGAGCGTATGCGGTTTTAATAGCAGAACACATTCCAAAAGTGGTTGAAGAACTTTGTTATGGCTATAGCGTGGACCATCCCTCCCAAATACAGCATGACGTATGCCTGATGATGATGGACTCGGATTAGTGCGTTGACAAGTGCTTCGGAGAGGCACTTGTGAGAGTAGACACAGAGAAACTTATGGAGCTATGGCGGAAGAATGTGGATACCATGATCCCCTCACCAAGGTCATGTGAGTACAGCGGCATATCAGATAGAGAGAGAAACTGGACGCCCTGAAAAGTATCATAAAAGAGAACATATCACCAAAATGGTAGAAAACTGCACACTCCAGAACAACGACAATGGCCCTTTTAAGGGCCAACCCAGATCTTTAAAAAGAGAAGCTTTCAATCACAAAACAAACACTATTCAAGTCTTGTTATCAAGACACTTAAAAACAGTTCCCATACCCTCACCCCTCTCTCATAAAAAAGGCTTACCCTCATTTTCCCTATCCAAATACCCTCTCCACCACCCACGCGACCCTCCCTCCCTCCCTCCCTCCCCACTCTTCCCCTCCCCTGCCCAAAGACCTTTCCTATGCCCATTTAATAAAGAGTTACCTCCCCTTTGAGCGTCGTGGTGTATAAAAGGCGTTACAGCTATAATGATATAGAATCTTTTAGAGATGCACTCACGTAAAAGAATACAACATAGCAGTCATTGATTTGGGAACATAGTGGTCACTGATGGGGGACTTGGGTACGGGGAGGGATAATGTGCGCTTCAAAAAGCATGGACGCTTTGTGCTCTTAGTTTTTAATATGTTTTGGGGAACCAGTCAGTACTTTTCATGTCACAAACAAAGTATTAGATTACATAAACTTTAATCAAAATTGAAGTTTATTTTAAAACCAGGCTTCCCTCATCTAACACAGATTGTGGATGCTTTCAAATACATCTATGTATGTATGCATCTGGTAACGTTATCATAAAGGGTCTCGAGTTAATCCTCTTATGATTGCGTTGTAAATAAACTGTGTCTGGAGGTTTTATCTTCATTCGTGTAACCTTTATTGACAAAGTTACCCTGACTTGGCTTTATCAAGCGTTATTATTGCCGAGAGCGTATCTGGGCAAGAAGAAGAGTATTAATCTGTTATACAAATACGTAATCAGTTTTCTTCTGTTGGGTATAGAGTTACATGATGCCGTCTACAGTCAAAACGGAATGAACAACTCTAAATTTTTCTGTCTATTCAGTTTTTTTATTTTCACATAAAATCAGTTTTTCACAAAGTAGTTAATTGGTTTTGCAAGTAAGCAAACAGTTTTAAAAGTGATTTTACAATTGCACCATAAGTAATTTTTTACAACAATAAATAGTTTTTACAATAATTTTACTGGTAATCATACAAAAACACATCATTAAATGTTCAGTAACTGACCCGTGGTCCTGAAAAAGGGCAGTTTTTGTTGTTGTTCTGGACTTTCTCTAGTTATCATCTAAAGCTGTCTGCGCATTCTATTCCACTTTCGCAGGCTTTTCCAGTGGATTTTCTTTAAAGACTAATCTATCGCAGCTTTGCAGAGATGTTGTTTTGGGGAATAAAAAAGCCCATACGCTCTTTATTTGCGATCAGGCCTCTTGGGATATTTTCACCTTTAAGGATATTTGCCAAAATTTTCCAGCCTGTCGGTTGAAAATCTTTTCTTTTTCACAGCATATCATTTATTAGATCACACATATTGGAGCCCAAAATTGTAATGCCATCATACACAAGTCAAGCTTTCTCATTCCAGGATAAATTAGGTATATTCTTTATTATCTGGAGTAACAAAAGTGCCCTGCGCTTCATAGATTCTGGTATACAGTCCAACCAGTCGATAGCTAGCTCATTTTCCACTGAAAAACTAGTCTTTAAGGAGTGTGGTTTGGTGTTTTCATTGCGTAAGTTTGAATGGCGCTGAAAGATTTTCTTGTAGAGCACCCCTTTCTCTTTAGAACTCGATGTTAAAGATTCAGTAATTAGTCTCATACCCTGGTCTATGGGTGGGACAGCTACAGCATTCAGGGGTGTGCATACTTCCTGTAACTGTTCACTCCCCCATGGTTCAGTACACTGAATTCTGCTTGGGGGTAGGCTGGGTGAGTCATCTAGAGGTTTTTCCCTCAGTGATTCCCCCATCACTCGCGGTTTTACTGGTTCTAGCTTATTTGCAAGCCCCAAAATATTATCACTTGTTAATGCATTGTTCCAACTAAAGGCTGATTTCATATGCACTGGAGGATAGGGTAGTTGGTTACAGATAGATCTTGTTGTTAACTCAGCTGTATTGGTATTCGCTCCACTTATAGGTCGTGTGGAATTTACATTTTTGTGTAATTGTCATCTGTGTCGATAATAATGAGTTTTATGAGAATAAGATTTTTGACACAATTCACAGACATAGCATGAATCCATCTTTTTGAAATGAGCTAATAGATTTGTGGGGTGGGGACAATGCTCTTCTATTTATATACAGGAATAGGCTGGGTGCTACCCCTACCTGTCAATCGCTGATTGTGCAATTATATATGAAGATAGGGTGGATTCTACCCCCACCTGTTGATCATTGATTACTTCAGATTCTCACATGTGCACATCGGTTTTTACTCATGTGCACATCAATGGTCACTTTAATTGGTCACTAATTGGTCACTAATTGGTTGCTTTAATTGGTCACTAATTGGTCACTAATTGATCACTAATGGTCATTAATTGGTCACTAATTGGTCACTACTTGTAATTGGTCACTAATTAGTGACTAATTAGTGACCAACTAGTTAGTGACCAATTACAATTAGTGACCAACTAGTGACCAATTAATGACCATTAGTGACCAATTAGTGACCAATTAGTGACCATTAGTGACCATTAGTGACCAATTAGTGACCATTAGTGACCAATTAGTGACAGTGAGTGACCATTAGTGACCAATTAGTGACCAATTAAAGCAACCATTAATGTGCAAATGAGTAAAAACTGATGTGTACATGTCAGAATTTGAAGTAATCAATGATCAACAGGTTGGGGTAGAATCCACCCTATCTTGGTATATAATTGCCCAATCAGCGATTGACAGGTAGGGGTAGCACCCAGCCTATTTCTGTATATAGATAGAAGAGCATTGTCCCCACCCCACAAATCTATTAGCTCACTTTGAAAAGATGAATTCACGCAATGTCTGTGAATTGTGTCAAAAATCTTACTCTCACAAAACTCATTATTATCGACACAGATGACAATTACACAAAAAAGTAAATTTTAAACGACCTATAAGTGGAGCGAATACCAATACAGCCAAGTTAACAACCATATCTATCTGTAACCAACTACCCTATCCTCCAGTGCATATGAAATCAGCCTTTAGTTGGAACAATGCATTAACAAGTGGTAATATTTTGGGGCTTGCAAATAAGCTAGAACCAGTAAAACCGTGAGTGAGGGGGGAATCACTGAGGGAAAAACCTCTAGATGACTCACCCAGCCTACTCCCAAGCAGAATTCAGTGTACTGAACCATGGGGGAGTGAACAGTTACAGGAAGTACACACACCCCCGAATGCTGTAGGTGTCCCACCCATAGACCAGGGTATGAGACCAATTACTGAATCTTTAACATCGAGTTCTAAAGAGAAAGGGGTGCTCTACAAGAAAATCTTTCAGCGCCATTCAAACTTACGCAATGAAAACACCAAACCACACTCCTTAAAGACTAGTTTTTCAGTGGAAAATGAGCCAGCTATTGACTGTTTGGACTGTATACCAAAATCTGTGAAGCGCAGAGCACTTTTGTTACTCCAGATAATAAAGAATGTACCTAATTTATCCTGGAATGAGAAAGATCGACTCGTGTATAATGGCATTACAATTTTAGGCTCCAATACGTGTGATCTAATAAATGATCTGCTGCGAAAAAGAAAAGATTTTCAGCTGACAGGCTGGAAAATTTTGGCAAATATCCTTAAAGGTGAAAATATCACAAGAGGCCTGATCGCAAATAAAGAGCGTATGGGTTTTTTTATTCCAAAAAACAACATCTCTGCAAAGCTGCGATGGATTAGTCTTTAAAGAAAATCCACTGGAAAAGCCTGTAAAAGTGGAATGGAATGTGCAGACAGCTTTAGATAATAACTAGAGAAAGTTCAGAAAAACAACAAAAAACTGCCCTTTTTCAGGACAACGAGTCAGTTACTGAACAGTTTAATGATGTGTTTTTGTATGATTACCAGTAAAATTATTGTAAAAACTATTTATTGTTGTAAAATTACTTATGGTGCAATTGTAAAATCACTTTTAAAACTGTTTGCTTACTTGTAAACCATTAACTACTTTGTGAAAAGTTGATTTTATGTGAAAATAAAAAACTGAATAGACAGAAAAATTTAGAGTTGTTCATTCCGTTTTGACTATAGACAGCATCATGAAACTCCATACCCAACAGAAAAAAACTGATTACGTGTTTGTATAACAGATTAATACTCTTTTTCTTGGACAGATACAGTCTCGGCAATAAAAATGCTTAATAAAGCCAAGTCAGGGTAATTTTGTCAATAAAAGTTACACGAATGAAGATAAAACCTCCAGACACAGTTTATTTACGATGCTATCGTAAGAGGATTAACTCGAGACCCTTTATGATTGTTGATAACGTTACCAGATGCATACATACATAGATGTATTTGAAAGCATCCACATTCTGTGTTAGATGAGGGAAGACCTGTTTTAAAATAAACTTCAATTTTAATTAAAGTTTATGTAATCTAATACTTTGTTTGTGACATGAAAAGTACTGACTGGTTCCCCAAAACATATTAAAAACTAAGAGCACAAAGCGTCCATGCCTTTTGAAGTGCACATTATCCCTCCCCATACCCAAGTCCCCCATCAGTGACCGCTATATTCCCAAACCAGTGACCGCTATGCTGTATTCTTTTACGTGAGTGCATCTCTAAAAGATTCTATATCATTATAGTTGTCACGCCTTTTATACACCACGACGCCCAAAGGGGAGGTAACTCTTTATTAAACGGGCATAGGAAAGGTCTTTGGGCAGGGGAAGGAGAGTGGGGAGGGAGGGAGGGAGGGTCGCGTGGGTGGTGGAGAGGGTCTTTGGATAGTGGAAATGAGGGTAAGCCTTTTTTATTCTAGAGGGGTGAGGGTATGGGAACTGTTTTTAAGTGTCTTGATAACAAGACTTGAAAAGTGTATGTTTTGTGATTGAAAGCTTCTCTTTTTAAAGATTTGGGTTGGCCCTTAAAAGGGTCATTGTCGTTGTTCTGGAGCGTGCAGTTTTCTACCATTTTGGTGATATGTTCTCTTTTACCATACTTTTCAGGGCGTCCAAGTTTCTCTCTCTTTCTGATATGCTGCTGTACTCATATGGCTGTGGTGAGGGGATCGTGGTATCCACATTCTTCCGCCATAGCTCCATAAGTTTCTCTGTGTCTACTCACGCAAGCGCCTCTCCTAAGCACTTGTCAATGCGCTCATCCGAGTCCATCATCATCAGGCATAGGTCTTGCTGTATTTGGGAGGGATGGTCCTCGCTAAAGCCATAACAAAGTTCTTCAGCCACTTTTGGAATCTGTTCTGCTATTAAATCTGCATACGCTTTGTCTAATTCTTTCTCGATCTGTCTTTTTCGCAGCTCTGCCATAATGTTTTTCATCCCATGCGCTGAAAGGGTGGGTACATCATCTCTTTTTCTCTTTTTAGGTATTTTCCGTTCTTCCTCGTCTATTTGCTTGTCTATGACATCAATAATTCTCTTCAAACCTCACCATTCGCTCACATCCATTGCAATCCCCGTCTTGGTCGGTGTTGTTGATTCTTTGGTATAACGCCGAATATGAATTTTCAGTGGACCTTGAAATGGAGCAACGGTGACAAAAGCATTTCTCAATCTGATCTGGAGTTTTTCCATGACTTCTTCTCGATATGACAATCGTATAGTGAGTGAATATTCTCTGCCCTCGTTTATAAAAGGCTGTTTCGAGGAACAAGTTCTGGCACGTCCTGAAGATAACGCCCACCTGTGGAGCTTAGGTAATCTACTTATCAGAATAAGTGTTTACACAAACAAGATAATCCTCTTAAATGAGTACTTTATGACAATCGTATAGTGAGTGAATATTTTCTGCCCTCGTCTATAAAAGGCTGTTTCGAGAAACAAGTTCAGACACGTCCTGAAGATAAGAAGGTGCACCTGTGGAGCTTAGGTAATCTACTTATCAAAATAAGTGTTTACACAAACAAGATACTCCTCTTAACTGAGTACTTTGAAAATATCTTGGTATAATATTAACCCAAACACATTGTATATTTCGGAAAACAGGAACGAGATTTTTGAATTTTTGAATTTTTAATTTTAATATTTAAATCACTGGCAGAGTAGCTTGGTTACGTCACAGATATCATGGGGGAAGACGCCATCTTGTCATCCGCCATCTTGGGCCGCCATCTTGGGTCCCAATAGGTTTTGGGTACAGGGAGGGAGGGGGAGCCCTCCCACTGTGTGTATTATGGTAGACATGTCACAGATATCATGGGGAAGACGCCATCTTGTCATCCGCCATCTTGGGCCGCCATCGTGGGTCCCAATAGGCTTTGGGTACAGGGAGGGGGATCCCTCCAGCTGTGTGTATTATGGTAGACACGTCACAGATATCATGGGGGAAGACGCCATGTTGGATCGCCATCTTGGGCACAAAGAGGGTACGACTGGCCTAAAAGGACTCTGGGCTTGGGGAGGGGCGCCTCACATGTTTTAGGCACGAAGGAGGGACTAACTGGGTTTTGGCGCTGGGAGGGTGCCTAAGTGGCTTTGAGCGCAATGGGGGTGAGGGGGCCTAACGACCGTGGGTACAGGGACGGGTGATGGGAGCCTAAAAAGGCTTGGGTGCGGAGTCAGGGGGTCAGGGGCGGGGTCAGGGCAAACTGGTATGAAACCGACTTCTCCTACCGATGATTTATTTACTCAAAATAACGGACAAAACCAGCTAGCGCTATATATAAACACACACGGTCGGTTATACAAATGGGTGTCTGCCATACCCGATTTTGTCTCTTGTAAACCCAGCATGACCAATTTGGAATGCCGGTATGATAACTACATGTGCATTTTATTTTACCGCAAATAAATTTCAAATGCGCCTTGAATTTCTTTTAACTTTAAACTTCACTGGTTAATATTCCATCTACATCATCAAGATATGCAAGTAGGTAATAAAGGCCAATTCTGGACCACTTTGTACATGTACCGTACATGTACACGTACATGTGCATTTACCGCCACAGGATTCAGTGTTAAATCACGTACACGTGTACACAAATGTCGTTTTTTCATGGTGGTCCAGAATCGGCTATTGTTTTTTAGGCTCACAGATCGCACTTTTCACGTTCAAACACCCATTGGCGAACGCGTACATTCGACACGTCGCTCAAAAAGTGAAAAATGTACGAAATTGTACATGTACATTTTCTTAAAAAAATTTTGTCGATGTTCCCATCGTGGATTAGACTATCGATCCATCGTTGGTGAACGCGAGCAAAAAACGCTTTGCCGATTCCAGACCAGCATCAAAAAACGGTTTGCTGATTCTGGACCACCTACGTTCGCCAACAAGTGTTCGAACGGTTAAAGCGCGATCCGATTGGTGAAACCCATTTGTCAATTCTAGACCAGGAAAATCGACCTCATTCGCCAACGGTGAAAAGTGGTGTAAAGTGTAGTTACTCATCGAGGATTTTTGTTTTAAGACCGATTTGAGCCTCCGGTATATGGAAAAAAGGAGGTTTGTTGGTTCTAGACCACCACGTTCATGACCGCGTTTCGGATGGTATAGGGTGCGATTTGATCGGTGAAAACAATTTACCGATTCATCTCTTGAGTTTTGTGAGACGAATAATGATAGAATCGGTTTTGAAGAGAGGAAATAAAAAAGTGATTGATATATATATAGGAGAGAAAAAAAAATATAAATAAATAGTTATTTAAAAAAAATAAATATCAAATCGAATAGATAATAAAAAATACGTAAATCATGAATGCTTCCCAGACTATTAGAGCAAGGTTTCTTTTAAAAATGCTGATGAGAGCCTACGCATTCTGTGTGAACGAACAACTAGGTCGCCTCTTGTTAGAATGATATGTCGGATGTCGGGATCACCTAGACTTTGATCATGAGAATCATTCATATCTGACGATGGAAAGGGAAGATATGGTCATCAAGTATTTCGAACCGGCGTTCGAACGCGTTCAAATCGACGAAGTGATCACGTTTTGGAAGAGATTACTCTTCTGTAAGGATCGAGACAAGCCCACAGTTTCGGAAGAACTGAAATTGGCGTGTAGAAGTCTCACTTTAGAAGACAAGGGATGCATCATGAAATTATTGTTCAATGAAGCATACGTCTAAGTTTTCTCGTTGATATAAATAAGGGAGAATAGAAAATAAAAAAATACACACATAAATTTTTTATCTAATATTAGAAAGAAAAAAACACAAAAATGAGAACCAGAAATAAATTGTATCCGACGTTAGATGATGACGAGGATGAGAAGCCGAATGGCGTTTTGCCGATGGCACCATTGCTAGAAGAAAAAGAAAGAGGAGAGAGGGAGAGGGATCGCATCAATCAAATCAGTAGAATCCAATTGTATCTGACTCGAGAGAGAGATTCTCGCTGTTCTCTCAAGAAGAAGTATTTGCGTTTCCTGAAATTCGTCAACGCGGTCGACACGACACTCATCACGATTTCCATGGGTTTATACCCAGCCGGCATCGGATTGTTGTCAACCGTGGTGGGCATTCCGATCGTGTTGACCGTAGAAGGAGTGGCTCTCGCCGCCGGATTGTTTAGCTTTTTGAGTAGGAAATTATATCCGAAGGCAAGGAAACAGGAAAAGATTCACATCTTGGCCGACTCCAAGATCGACGCGATATCCGAAATGATCTCGATGGCATTGAAAGACGGTAGGATATCGGACGGAGAATACTTCATGATATTGAGCAAGAAAATGAAATACGATGCCATGAAAGAAGCCGTGAGAATCAAGACTCGTCAGATCATGAAGGAAGAGATGAAGGATTCTCTCGTGGAAAAGGGGAGGAAAGAGGCCAGGGAGGAATTCAGTAAGATGATAGAACTCAAGAGCAGCGATTGAAAAAAAATATATATATAATAAGAACAGAATTTTTTAAAAAGAAATATTCAATTTATATATAAAATAAAAACGAAATTAATTTAAATAACTCTCAAAAATGTATTGCGTAAAGTGTAAGAGAGTTACCGAGATGAGTAATTCTCCAGAAGTACGAACTAAAAAAGATAGACAGATGCTTCGCGGAATTTGCGACGTGTGTTGCTCTATCAAGACTCGATTTGGCAAAAAAAAGAACGCAAGCAAAGGTAAAGGCATCGTGAATAAAATGATCAATAATCTACCTTTCGAAATGCATCTGCCTGGTCACAGTTTCACGGGACCTGGAACGAAATTGAACAAGAGACTCAACGCTGATCTGACTCCTAAATCTTGGAGCAACCCTGTGAATAGGGTGGACGCGGCCGTGTATGATCATGATCTATGCTACGCCGGACATCCCGACACCAAGAATCGCAACGATGTCTGCAATAAAAACATGTTGGCGAAATTGAGAGGTATATCGAATCCGACCAGGAGAGAGAAGATAGAACGTTCGCTGGTCGGCAATTTGATCGGTGCGAAACGTCGATTCGGATGGGGCGTTCAAAAAAAAAAAGCGCATCTGAAAAGAAGAAGAAACAATTATTGATGAGCGAATTGGCCGAGGAGTTACACAAACCCATCGTGCATAAATTTCGAAAGAGAAGGGTGTTCGTGAAGGGTTTGAATAATATTTGGTCTGCCGACTTGGTCGACATGAGATCGTTTTCGAGGTGAAACGAGGGTGTCAAATATCTATTGACGGTCATCGACGTGTTTTCCAAATACGGTTGGATCAGAGCTTTGAAGAATAAATCGGGACCTTGCGTCGCCGAGGCTCTGAAGAGCGTGTTCGACTCGTCTTCTCGAAAACCGAATAAATTGTGGGTGGATAAGGGAATAGAATTCTACAACAAGCATGTTCATCGATTAGTCAAGCCAGCATGGTGGAACGTTGGAATCGAACGATGAAGGAAAAGATGCATAGATACTTCACGGCGAATTTGACCAAGAAATACAGATATGCTCTGAACAGTCTGGTAAAAGATTACAACAACACACGACACAGATCGATCAAGATGACTCCCATGGAAGCTAGTGATCCTCGAAACGAAAAACGGGTCTACGGGAATCTATATCCTGAGAGATCTAAGATCAGGAAGAAGTCTAGAACGCCGAAATTTGCGGTCGGTGATCGAGTGAGAATCTACGCTTATAAGAAGCACTTCGAAAAGGGTTATGCTCCTTGATGGACCTCGGAAATCTTCGTGATAATCAAAATATTTCACACCGATCCAGTGACTTACGAAATCAAAGCTTTGGATGGAGAAGAGATTATCGGAAAGTTTTATGAACAACAATTGCAGAAGACGAAGTTTTGATAAAGAAAACAATTTTTTTTTTATTTACTCTCTTTAACATTTTCTTGTTTACACATATATATATAGGAGAGAAAAAAAATAATAAAAATAATTAAAACTATTTTTAGGTAAAAAAGCAAGCTAATTAATAAACAAAAAACAAAAACCCTTCAAAAATGGCAAATATACTAGATATAGCACAAAGCATAGTGAAAGATGAAAGTATTCAAGAATATGAGGTTCACAAATACGAACCGGTAACCGGAACGAGTTTGAACAATGCGGGAGAGATAAGAATCAACGTCGAAACTCAAGATCTATTCGTTCATCCTAGCGAGAGTTACATAGTGGTGCAGGGACGTCTCACCAAGGAAGATGGGAGCGACTACGCTGACGACGACATGGTTACTCTAGCCAATAATGGCATCATGCATCTATTCAGTAATATAAAATACATGCTATCCGGACAAGAGATAGAATCTGTGTTTCATCCCAGTCAGGCCACCACGATGTTCAGACTCTTGATGTATCCAGATGATTTTTCGAAATCCAGAGGACTTAATCAGTTGTGGGTGAAAGACACCGTCGGCCCTGCTAGCGCTGGCGCCGCCGCGATATTCGACTACGTCGTCAAGACGTCCAGACCTAAAGGAACGTTTTCATTCAGAATACCTTTGAAACACATGTTTGGATTCGCGGATGATTACAACAAGATCATGTACGGATTCAAACACAATCTGAATCTGATGTTGATTTAAAAAGGAAACGACGACGCGATAATGAGACTCACTGCGACCGATGCGGGAAAGATAACTCTACACAAGATATCGTGGTTCATTCCGCACGTGGAGCCTTCCATCAAGGAAAAAACGCGTCTCTACAATATCATAGAATCCAAGAGTAAATTACCTGTGGGATTTAGAATGAGACAGTGTGACACGGCTAGCATTCCACCCTCCACGAATCACTTCGATTGGAGATTGCTGCATTGGAGAAATCCGCTTCTGAGAGACCGCGTTTCATCGTGGTTGCATTTCAGACCGATAAGGATGGGTCTCAGGAAAAGAATGTGTCGTTGTTCGATCACTGCCATTTGAGAAACATGCAAGTGTTTCTGAACGCCATGAGATATCCAGCAATCGATTACAATGCATCGTTCGACAAGAATGATTTCTGCAGACTGTACAGCAACGCCGCTGATTTTAGAAAGAAGTATCACGGTCTAGATGAATTAATGAGCAACCCTAATATATCTCCCGGCGAATACAAGTCGATGTATCCCATGTTCGTATTCGACGTCAGTAAACAGAGTGAACAACTCAAGAGTAGCGTCTTAGACATTCAGATCAAGTGGCAATTCGCTAGGAACGTGCCGAGAAAAACTGAAGCCTTCATCCTGGTCCTGTCGGACAGAGAATTACAATTCAAATCGGATGGAAATAAGATGTCGATCATTCGATGAGAGACGTGTGTGAAAAAATAAAAAAGTAATGAGTAATTATTAAACAAAAAAACAAAAAAAAAAATAAAAGTAATGAGATCTAGAGAGATTGAACATCTTTCTAAATCTCATTACTTTTTTTTTGTTTTTAATAATCACACATTATTTTTTTTAATTATTTTCACACGTTCACTGTTTGTTCAAAAGATCTAGTTCGATCAGTAGACTCACCATGGAAGTGGCGGCTTTGGGATTATTGGTTTTCGTAACAAAATTAATCCTGTCTCTGGCGTTCACTTTGAGAGGTGTGCCGAACGTGCTAACATTCGCGTGTTGATTGTCACTCTTTTCGATGCTGTATTTCTTATGGCTCTCTACTCCATTCACCACGAGATTGACGACTGCTCTGTTATTCAAATCCGAGGAAGCCAGACTCATTCGAATGATTTCACCTCCTAATGGCATGGGATATCCCACCTGACCATGTTTCGATCTGCTACCTCCGTTTCCAAAAGACCACTCGGTTTTTCCCTCCTCTAACATGCCGGCCTCCTCGGCCCACACGGTGATCAATTGTCTAGCGTATTTGACTCTTTCCACCACCGAAATCAGGGTGCAGGCATCCGTCGTGTTCACGGGATCTGGTAGATTCGTGAGTGCGTGTCCGCCCATGTCTAGTTTACCTTCCATGATGTCGCCCTTTCTCCAGACCGAGTTGTCATCCACGTACTTCCTGCTGACTGTGCTGGAATCGAATTCGGGATCGTGATCGAGACCGAATAAATTCTCACCGTTCATGTTGATACCACCCTCCATGGTTCCGCCAGATTGTTTGTTCAGGTAGAGATTGTCCACTTGCGATTCTACATATTCTTGTGATCGTATCATGGCAGAATCTACATAGCCCTTGTTGACTGCGGTTGAGTCTGCAACCATGTCATCGACCTTCGACAGATTCAATATCTTGTTGAATCCCGCATTCAGATCCGATTTCATTTCTCGTCTATCAGACTTTCTCTGTTCCAGATCTACGTAGTGTTTGGTCGCCATGTCCTTGGGATTCGTGGGAGTGGCCACGTTTGTTATCTTGTTAGAATTGGCATTCAATTTCGAGTGCATCGTTTTCTGAACGTATCTATTTCTCAGATGTTCGCTGAATCGCACGTGAGAGTTGCCAGCGTATTTCTTGGTCGTGGCATCGGTGGGATCTATGGGATTCGTGACGTTCACCAAACGTTTAGATTTCAGATCGAGATCGTCGGTCATAGCTTTATCCACGTAATTATCTAGCATGCTTCGTTCGAAATCCGCGTTCCCCCTGTCGACGTATTTTTTAGTCGCAGCATCTGCGAGATCTATCGGTTCGGGAAGATTGTAGAGCTTCTTATCATTCATGTTCAAAGGTTCCTCTCGAGGTTCGTATCTCTGAATGTAACGTTCGGCCAAGTTGGCAACATCGTAACCATCACCGGTTTCGAGCGTCTTCCTCTTCTTTTTGGGTTGACTTTCGTCGTCACTTCTACCAAATTTATCGACTGGCATGTTGTTTTGAGATTTTTGTTTTAAAAATATATTTCAAACGCAGTTTATTAAAAATGAATTATTTCACTTATTTCACTTATTTTTCTTTTTTATTCGATTAAAATTTTTTATATAATTTTTTTACCTTTATATATACTATAAAAAAAAATCTCTCTCTAATGTAAATCATTGAGAATGTCTTGAAACCAATCTCCTTCAGACCATCTCTTGAGAACGTAGAGACACATGCGACCACAAAACACTTGATCTGGCGATTGCACTCATTCCGTGTTGTAACGAACCATCGATTTGTTGAAATAGTTCTTTATTTCTTTCAGTGGCGAGATTCCGTAGCTGTCGAAATAATAATTCTTCTTCTTCCCGTTCTTGAACCACGCCACCCAGTGAGTGCCTTCACCCGATAAATCATCTAGATTTAAAATTCTGCATTCCGATTGTTGAAGTCTTCTCTTCGGCAAGGCATCTCTGGAAAACATGCCTAGAAAATCTTTGATTTTCAAATCCTTCACTGCATTCAACAGATCGATGTTGGATAGGGGTTCGTTAGGTAAGACGACACCTTCTACGGATATCTCTATTTTCTTATTCATAAATGCGTATATTTTTTTTTTTAAATTTATTTATTTTATTATAATTCACTAAAATGACGTTATTTTTTATTTTTTCTTTTTAAACTAACTCTCTTGATGTCTCTATCGACTTCCATAATCTTGAATCCGTCTAATTCCTCTTGATTTTCTGGAATCCTATCATCCTTAATCATATCTGGAATCCTATCATCCTCAATCATATCTGAAATCCTATCATCTAAAATTAGATCCAAAGTCCAATGTCCGAGTGCTAAAGTGCTTATTTTATTGTCTAACCCTAATCTCTTATCGTCATCAGCCGTCAGCAAAATCTTGTTGACTATTTCGGTATACAAGTCGTGATTTTCGCTTCGAATCGATTTCATAATCTTATACACCGGACCACTTCCTAACAGACAATCTTTATACTCTTGGAAAGAGATGTTTTCTTCACCACGCACGCTTTAACCACTTTGCACTTCTTGATCTCTTCATCTTCTAGATGATAAGCATACAGTTTGGGTCTCAAGCCTACGAATTCGAGGATTTGTTTACCGCCGCTCTCATCCTTAAATTTACCCAACACCTTCTTGTTGTCGTTTGATTGAATGTTGGATGGGTGATCGACGGGATAATTGCTCGTGTCGAAACATGTAGCCACGTCTGGAGATATATCTTAGTAGACATCTTTCGTCTCTATCTCGTGAACTGAACTGTCCGTGTCGGTGAACAGTAGTTTGGCTTTATCACCAAATTTTTGTTTGATGTAATCATAGTGAAACTCATACATCAATCGCTTGCTGATATCTAAGATGATCGGTCTGAGATAATATGGTTTGTCGAACTTCAGGTGCGTCTTTTGCATGTGAACGGCCACTAGATTTTCGTTGAATATGGTTCGGTGTTTGTAATTGGGTTTCGCCACTAATTTTTTAACTCTTTTCTCAGACGTGACGAGTCGAACGTCGGTTCTCTTCCTGATGTTTTCCATCGATTTACCATAGACACAGCTGTTCATGAGTTTGAAATCTTTTTTGAAATCGTTCTCGGCTCGAATTCTGAGATTCGTGCTGAGATCGATGTATTTTTTCATCCAAGGCTCTTCGTCGAATCGAATGACGTGATGTATGTCAACTAATTTCATTCCGTAATCGACGTATTGTTTCAAGTTCTCGCTGTAGACAATGTAGTTTTGGGAATGAGTTTTTCCTCGTCTCCTTCAATCAGTTCCATTCGTTCGGGAGCCAGCAGATTGTTGTGTAGATCGTGTAATTCTTCCGGATATTTCAAATTGACTTCTAAAATGCAAGGATAGTCTCTCCATTTTTGCGTCTCTTCCCGTTCCGTCACCCATTCGAAATTTCCAATCGGTAAAGGATGACTCATAGCCCAACCATACAGATTATTAGCGTCCCAATACTGTATGTATTTATTCGACCGTTTCGAATCGAAACCTTCTTTCATGTAGAGATTGTTAGCTTCAGAATATCTGTGGAAGATCATCGAGACGCCACCTCTCGCAGCCCTTTTGAACATGAGCAACATGTCCACATCGGATAATAATTCCAATTGGACTTTGGTGGTTTTCAACAGAGCGTCCCACACCAGACCGGGTGCGGTGAAATACCAAGCCAGATCCAGATCGTAATTTCGACGACAGACGTCTCGAAAATTTTCGAACATGTCTGCCATGAGCAGAACATCAGTCTTCAGATAGAGATCGTGATAATCTCTCATGGTTTTCATATCGAATGATTTCCACACGTTTTTGATGTGTTTGTAATTCTCATCGGAAATGTCGGATTCGTATAATTTCAAATAAAAATCTTCTTTCGAAGGTAGTGCGGTGTCGTCGAATCTCTTTAGATTGTTCGTGTAATCGTAAGGATAGACTCCTTTCCTCAACATAACGTCTACTCGTTCTCCAAAATGTTCGCTCGTGATTTTAAATTTATCCTTGCTCATGTTATTGACTAATTTTTCCAGAGCGGTTGACATGAATTTAAAACTGTCGATGAAACGTATGCCTCTACGAATGAATTTCGTTTTTTCTTCCAACGTCTCTCCATCGATTACTCTTTTCTCCTCCATGAGCTTCCATTTTGTGAATGAAATGTATCTTTCTTTGCTGTTCACAATGCAATTTAATTCTTTGTGGTAGGTGCCGAGATTTTTCACGAACAGATGACTGTCATAACCTGAGAGATTGTGAAATATCACCGGATAGAAAACAGCGTTTCGATATTTTAAATTACACTTGCTGTGAGCCAGACCGCGATACAGACCCGTGTAATGATCATGGTCTCTGACCTTCTTATTTTCCTCTGAATTCTCGTCGAACGATTGTCTGCATATGTGACATTTGGTGGCTCTGTTATTTTCGTCCTGCTGCTGTCGAGTGATGATCATTTTTGCTGGAGTTTTGAATTTATCGTATAACATTTGAATTTTCGATTCTAACTCTTCCACGAACCTTTGAGCCACATCGTCATCTTCACACCATTTCATATAGGTGAAGGGGCCCATGTCGTGTTGCGAGTCGAAAGTGCATTTCACGTAAATGCAATAGCCTGAAGGCGTATGTTTTTGATATCTTTCGACGTAACTTCGAAGAGCATCGGGTTGACAGGAACTCACGGTGAAGCATTCGAAATCGGCGTACACGACGAATGGTACTTTTAACCTTCTATTCCAATTTTCAAACTTCATGATGGTGTTGGGTTTGGGCATTTCGATGGCGACACCTTGATTTTCATTGCAATATTCCTGATGTTTCGCTAACGATTTTTCGCTCTGAGACATGTTCATGCAGTTGCAATATAAACATATCTTATGTTCATGTTTATTATTTTGTCTCGATGGTAATCGACTCGGATTTTTAACCCAACAATAATGACGATTGTCACCATTCGAAATCAATAATAAAATAATCGTCTTTTCTCTTTCGAGATACGAAGTCTGTCTGAGAGGATAGATCGTTCATTTTTCATTGCCGTATCCCAAGACGTTCACCGCTACGGTGGGATTTTGAGCCTCGAAACGTTCGATATGTTTTAACTGCGTTGGAAAAGTCACTCCGGTCCAATCGAGATTTTTAGAAGTCTCCTCGTAACGAGAAACTCTATCGGAGTGCATTTTGACAGGGTATAAAGTAGAGGTTACTGCCCATTTAAAACACTGATCATCTTTATTTCTCACGTTGACCACAGAGTGTTTTTTAGCTAAGAAATACAGTAATTCCACGTAGGAAGACCCTTTCAACGAATTGTTTTTAGTTATATGAATTTCGAGTTTCAACACCTCATCGAATGTCCAATTACTACCTTCATGTTGATAATTCGCCAGAGACGTCAATATCTTGTCTTTCATCTTTTCGAAAACGTCTGATAAATCTGAACCTCGAAGTATGGGTTCGACATTAGATCTGAAATATGCATTTTTCACAATGCTCTCGCCGGACTTCACATCGATGTTATTCATCACGCAATGCAGTATCATCTTAGTTTTTTGTCTCACATTCATGTGTTCATGAAACAAATCCAATACTTTTTTCTTCACCCGTTCCATGAACAATTTCGGATCGACTTTCTTGAACAAGGGAACCACGTTGAAAGTTTTAAAAATGCCTTTGATCGCACTCTCCCATTCTACGGGCTTCGATTGGAATACTTCCGCAATGAGTCATGCTATATATTCTTCTCCTTTCCCTTCGTCGATTGCTCGTCGAATTTTGCTCGACATATCTCGTTTGTCTAGATTCTGAAGTGCATCACTCATTTTCGTTTTAGTTTTTTTTTTTTCTTTTGAAACTTGAAGTTCTTCAATGGCTTTTCGTTTAGTTGTCTTCTCATTTTTCACAATCGATGCATTTTTTTACTGTTTAAGTTTATCCACTTCCAATCTTTCGATTTTTTTCTTTCCATCGTTTCGCAAACAATATTCCTGTATGACTTCAATTTTTTTGGATTTAGTTCTATGATTTCTGAAATGTGGAATTTTTAATATTTTATAAATCTCGTTTAACTGAGGTACGGTTTTCTCATTTAAATTTTCCATTTTTTTTATTTGTTTGCTTCTTTTGTAAGAATATTTTTCGAATTTTGTATTTAAATAATAATTTGTTAAAAAGTTTTATAATTGTTTTTATATATATATGTTTGAATTCCTTCAAAAAAAAAATTTTTTTTGGATGAAATTAATCAATTTTTTTATGTTCCTTAACGTGAAAAAAATTTAATTAATATGAGAAAAAAGGACGTTAAATTTAAACTTTTTATTTATATATAAAGAGAAAAAAACTTTTCCAAAAAAAAATTTTTTACATTAGAGAAAATTAAAAATTAAAAAAAATTTTTTATATATATATAAAGAGTAAAAAAAAAACAAATTTTTTTAACAAATTATTATTTAAATACAAAATTTAAAAATATATATTATTTGCAATAATTCATAAAACAAAAAAAAACAAATAATCGATCATGACAACAACACCTAAAAAATGCGAATTGAAATTGAAATGAGTCGAAACGTGTGTAAGAAATTCGGTTTTAAAATCTACAGATTACAACGACACGATTCCATCGAATTGAACGAGGTTGAGACGAAGGGCTTAGAGCACAAATACGACAAATATAACATGCCTTTGAAATTGGGCGAAGCCATGCTCGATTTGTTTTATGACTACCAAAGCGATCTACAGAAAATCGTCATCGCTAAAGATAGAGAATTCGACAAGGACGATTTGTCGTTGTTCTATGGAAGTTACATATATCCAAAAATCTCACTCAAACTCGTGGACAAATTGGGTGGTGAGAGCGCGTTCACCGATGTAAAAAAACTCAAAAAAGTAAAGATAAACATTCAACACATTTTCGAAAAAGGAGAATACACGACTGTCAACATGCTAATAACAGACTTGGAAATATAAACAATAGACAGATTGATTTTTTAGCAAAGAAGAAGGAAAAAAAAAGTAATGAGATCTAGAGAGGTTGATCATCTCTAGATCTCATTACTTTTTTTTGTTTTTGTTTTCCTTCTTCACTATCGCCCATATATTATAATAGCGTTTCCTTTTTTCTCAAATTTCGGCAATGATTCTTCTTTTCTTTTTTTTGTGATATGTTACGTTTTTTTTATAAGAACACATTTGTTTATCCGAATCATAATTATGAACGAATGTTGTGCATCTCTCGGTAACACTCGCATCATTACCATTCTCTTCAGTAGGTAGTGGTGACGGTGGAAAATGTCTCATTCTTTTAAATTTCAACCATCTATTCTAATCTTTATTTAACTCTTTATCAGTTCTTTCCTAAGATATCTATCATTAGCGTCTAATTGTTTTTCCACATCTTTTTTGCACTCTATCTCGCGATATTCATCATTATCGTCTAATTGTTTTTCCACCTTTTTATCCATTTTATATTATTTTATACTTTCTATGATTTATATTTTATATAATTATATAATTTTTACATTATAATAACATACTCAAAATCGGTATATTCTTAAATGGCAAATTCTCAACAAACAACAAAGCCTTGCCAAGTCGCTCAATGTTCTGTCCACTCTTTAGATAGAGACCATTTCCACTCAAAGAGTTACCACCTCTAACAGGTTCTAGATACAATCCTTCACCACTGTCGTCTACGTGGATGCGACACATGGCTCCTCCCTTCTTCAAAAACAGTCCACTGCCACCCATTAATTTCTCAACTGCCAAACTCGCAAGTCCCGAGAGAGCTCCCACGCCGAGAGTCTTTCCGAGAAAGGGTAATGCTTTTGCGGCAAAGGGTAATGCTTTTGCGGCGATTCCTGCCAATGGCGGTAGGAAACCGCCTTTCATTCTCAAATTGTATCTCAATTGAGCGGGACTCAATCTCACCGTCAACCCTCTTCCATCACAAATCGCTTTCGCCATCCTTTTGGTTTGACTTCTGGTCCAGGCGATCGAATCCTGACCGCCACTCGTCAGATCTTCGTGAATGAATTTGAATCTCACCGCCTCGCCTCGAGTTGTTAACGCTCTCTTAAGTTTCTTACTCTGTCCTGCAGATATGTTCACGTTTTTAACCATGTATTGTGTCATAATCCTTTTTTAAAATATACTTTGTTCAATTGTTTTTTTGTTTTAATGATAATTATATATATTAAATAATTTTTGTAAATTAATATTGCGTTTATTTTATTTTGTTATTTATATATGCACAATATTTTTTTTTTTTGCTTTTATATTTCTCTTATGTGAAATCGTATCATCACCCTCTCTCCGCGAAGATCTAACAGTTCACCATTTTGATCCATCAACGTGGTTTTGAGACTATACAACGTGTCTAAAATCACTGGTAGATAAACTAAAGTTCGAGGTCGTTCCACGATCTTATAACCCAGCGACACGTTTGGAAAGAAGGAATAGATTGTCGGTTGAGTGCTACCATTCACGTAGCTTCCAGCAATCACATCCACGTTCACGAGAATGCTATTGACTGCGAGAATGTCAACCGTATTTTCAGATGCAGCGTGGCCTAGATACATCTTTCGATCGAATCCGAGCATCTTGCCTATAGAATCGTCCGTGTTGAACTCCACTCGAAAATTATCTTCCAAATCCAACATCGTCTGTAAGGTATTAGGGTTGGGAGCGAGTCTGATCTTGTTGTTTCCCTTTCCATCCGTCTTCATTCGCGTTTGAATGTAATTGTTCAAATCGTCTATGTCGTAACTTCCTTTGGGAATTCGAATCTCCAATCAATCCACTCCGTCGGAATACTTGAACGAGTTATTCTTTTCGGTGACATTGGGAAAGGAATAATAAGTCTCCAGATTCACCAACGCCATCTCGTATCTTTTCTCTCTATTCAATTGGATGGATGTTCGAATTTCGTCGCGAATCGAGTCAAATCGCCACTCACCACGATTTGAATGGATTGTTTTGCAGCCGTATTCTCGGCTATCAGTTCTAACAATTTTCCTTGTTCGAACATTATATTCAATTTTATTTTTATTTTTTCAAAACTAATTATTTGAAGATTTATTATTTTCTAATTTTATTTTCGCGCTCTATCTTATTATCATCAGAAACATAAAACTTGTTGAATCCGCACCGATATTTTCCGCGATTAAATTCGCTAGTCAAATCGATCACAACAAAATTGTAAAGTCCTCCATCCCAAACCCTCTTACAGAATCTCCAGAATTCTGCCGCGCTTATGTCGTTTGCGACGTGATCGCTGTAGATGTGATTGAGATTCTTGAGATCTTGGTGAAAGAGACATAGAAAATTAGCGTTCTCCCTTATCGTCTGTCTGGGCAATCGAAAATAATTCTGCAACAGGTAGAAACAGTCCACGTTCCTGTGACGACCCCTAACGTAATACGATTCGCATCGGTTTTTGTCTCTCCAAAAGCAGATCATCGAAAATCATGAGATTCTTATCTTCCGATTTCAATTCTCTAGGATCCGGAACGTCGCTAGCATTCTCATAAAATCAACACTCGACGTTCGAAGATGCATTTCTCTTCATCAATTCCATCACCGCACCGTCCAAAATGGTCGAAAGAGAAGCTTCACTTTTGTCAAATTCCTCCCTACTGTCAAAGATTCTGGCTATGACGTCCTTAGGCAATCTACGATCCATGCACTCTCGAAGCAATCTGTATTCAGGTTGAAACAAGCTCTTGCCAAACACAAACAATCTGTCGTAATCCAACCAGTGGGGTCGCGACAACAGATTCATCAACAGATTGGTCTTTCCACAATTCGATTTTCCCACTATCAAGCCTCTTATGCTTTTGGGAAAGAACTCGTTATTCGACCTCTTAGTCGCGGCGTCGTTCCAAGACATATCTTTAATGTTCATCTTTGTTTATTTTTTTTTTGTTATTTTAGATTTTTTCAAACACAATTTTTTATGTTTTTTCAAACTCAGTTTTTTTAATACTATTATTTATTTATATTACACTGTCACGAGTTCTCTTCAATCCAGATCCACTCGTCATTTTGGCTAAATCTTGTATGGGTACCACAGCATCCTTAAAATCTTTTCGGCGATCGCTCTAATGTAGCTCGCTTTGCCGGTGGACTGATCAACTTGTCGATCAATGCGTCAGCTGCCCTCTTGCCAGCCACAGAAGCTATCCTACCACTGGCTTCAGAAGCGGCTTTCTTACTAGCATCCAAAGCCGTCTTCTTACTAACCTCAAACGTGGTCGATGCGAGTTTTCTACCTGCATCACTCGTGAACGCTCGCATTGTAGAATCGACGATGCCAGAACTGCCTTGAATGTAAGTTCTGACGTATCCTCTGTTCTTTATCACCAACATATTTTTATTTTATAATATATATTTTGTTTTCACTGGTAAATCGTTTGTTGTTTAAATACTTTTATTATTCTAGTGTAAAATTTACTGTTTTTATTTTATATATTTTGTTTGTTTCTCTCTACTTATTATATACATCAATCCTTCAATTCGTTCATCAGCCTTTTTTATGGTTTTTATTCAAAACGTTCTGTCTTAACAATTCGTCGCATATGCTTACTATCTCATTATCTAATCCAGTGTTACCAGCTCGTCTACTTGCCATCAACAAACTCAATCTCTGAGACAGATCGTCAGAATCACTCGGAAGAAAAGTGGTTTTCACCCCTTTGCCAATCACCGATTCGACGAACTTCTTATTCATATCCCATATGGTTTTCACCACTTTCGTCCACTTGTAACCTCTGTTGGCTTTGGGTCTCGTCTCTCTGGCATCGTTATTTCTCTTCATGGCGTGGGTCTGAACCAGAATGTCACCGTAATTGTCGAAATCCTGTTCCATGTAATCTCCAGGCTTGTCGAAAAGGAGCAATTTGCACAGTCCATCAGTTATTTTATACTTATTCGAACCGACGATTAAATTATCATCTTCCATTTCCACTTCTGTGTCGCCCACAAAAGTTCTACCGTCCAAATCCTTATAAATTCCATACAACAGATCTCTCTTACCACCATCCTCGGACGACGCGACGCTATCAGTGGTGATAGTCGAAGCTGTATCTTCGCTCTCACTCACGTTGGTTTCGATTCTCATGGGAACGTAATCCGGTGTAGATTGAAAGGAATACTGTTTTGTAAAACTACTGGGCAACGAACCCATTCTCAAAGAACTCTCTTCATGGGTCTCAATTCTTCAACTATCTCCTTCCTGCTTCGTTCCTGAACATCTGTCACGGGTTTTAATATTTTTTTGGCTTCGCGCATCAATTCCACTTCTCCAAGCCATCTGCTTCTATCAGCTGATTGAATACTATTCTTAACACGTTCATGTTCGTTTAAAAGCTGATCTCTACGTTTGGCATCCATCTGTAAAAACATTTTTTTCATTTTTAAATTATTAATATTTCCTTTGAGTATGCTAATGTGAGTTATTTATTATTTTCAAAATTAAATGTATAATTATTTTTATGTTTTATGTTTTAAGAAAATAAAAATCTTCTGTCCTTAATATAATAACTAAAAACCAGTTGAGGAAAAACATTTTACATGATAAAACCTCTATAAATGCGTTTTGCCTCTGAACACGTTAAAAATCGCATCACAGATTATTCACTCAGTGCCGAACTGGAGAACTTTGAAAAGTTTGAAAGTTTTAGCGCTTAAGAAACCAGTTTCTGATTTAACGCACTTGAGAATAATTACATCTGTTAAAAGGGTTCATTCATATCTCCGAACATTATCACGAATATATTAAAAATTTATTTACCTCTTAAACCTGATTGAGTGGAAACGTGCTTTTATTGTCTATTATTAAAACGATCCATTGAACGAAAACCTTTCATTCACACCAGAACAAAAACATGAGTGTCTATTATAATAGTTTTATCTCTTAAAAATTCATCTAAGTGAAAAAGGTTTTATAATAGAATTTTTATTTGAATGAAACAATTCTACGAACTATTTTTATTTGAATGAAACAATTCTACAAAGTGTTTTATTAAGATTTATTTCACAAAATTCGCAGTGACAAAACGTAAACAAACGATTTTTCATCGATTCTAATTTTCTAAAACTCAATTTCTCAATGTCATCCGTTGAACAAAAACCTTTCATTCACACCGAAACAAAACATGAATGTCTATTATAACAGATTCAATTTTACAGTCCACTCTTTTGAATGAAAACCTTTCATTCACACCGAAACAAAAACATGAGTGTCTGTTATGATAGAATTTATTGAATTCAATCTTATAGTCGATTCTATTAAACGAAACAAGCTATTTATTTACACTGAGTACAAAATTGAAAAAACTCCTCAAAACCGATTCTATCACGATTCGTCTCACAAAACTCAAGAGATGAATCGGCAAATCGTTTTCAGTGATCAAATCGCACCCTATACCGTCCGAAACGCGATCGCGAACATGGTGGTCTAGAACCAACAAACCTCCTTTTTTTCCATATACCGGAGGCTCAAATCGGTCTTAAAACAAAAATCCTCGATGAGTAACTGCACTTTACACCACTTTTCACCGTTGGCGAACGTCGAAAAAACGTTTTTGAGGTCGATTTTCCTGGTCTAGAATCGGCAAATGGGTTTCACCAATCGGATCGCACTTTAACCGTTCGAACACTCGTTAGCGAACATAAGTGGTCCATAGGTGGTCCAGAATCGGCAAACCGTTTTTTGGTGCTGGTCTGGAGTCGGCAAAGCGTTTTTTGCTCGCGTTCACCAACGATGGATCGATAGTCTAATTCACGATGGGAACGTCGACAAAAATTTTTTAAGAAAATGTACATGTACAATTTCGTACATTTTTCACTTTTTGAGCGACGTGTCGAATGTACGCGTTCGCCAACGGGTGTTTGAACGTGAAAAGTGCGATCTGTGAGCCTCAAAAACAATAGCCGATTCTGGACACCCATGAAAAAACGACATTTGTGTACACGTGTACACGATTTAACACTGAATCCTATGGTGGTAAACGCACATGTACGTGTACGTGTACGTGTACGGTACATGTACAAAGTGGTCCAGAATCGGCCTTTATTACCTACTTATGCATTCAACGAAGGCATGCCTTGAGGGGGGAGTTAAAATATTTTATCAGTCGTGAATTGAGTCATCACAGTCAGGAGAAATCAGGTTTATCCCCCCCCCCCCCCCCCATCTCCAATCTGTCATTTTCATGACGTCTCAACAAGGATTTAACCGAATACATCTTGAATGACAGGGGTCATTGAACTCTGTTAATTAATGTACAGAATAAATACCAGGTTCTCTACCCATAATGTTAAAAAATAATAGCCTGGGGTGAATTGACTAGTCTTGTTACTGACAAAGTGACTATTCATATTCAATTAACAGAGCCTCGCTGGTTTACTACTAGGGTAGGTCGACATGTAATTCATTGGATGTTTACTGTTTAAATCTTGTCCTGTCAGGAGTAACTCATTTCTCCCGGGAGATATAACTACAGGCTTAGTCTCTAGGAACATTCCCAAAATGGATTTCAGTACCTATCATTACACTACTACCGCTACCGCTACGAGTTCCAGGTCATTTAAGAAATAACTGTTGTTTTCCTTCGGTTTATGCAATATAAACCGAAAATTTTCAGCACAAGCTTCATAACTCGCGTAGCGAGTTATGATTAAGCTTGTGCTGAAAATTTTCGGTTTATATCGCATAAACCGAAGGAAAACAACAGTTATTACTTATAATTTAATCCGGCTGTAATATTAAAATATAAAAACCATGTTTACGTGAACGAAAAACTTTTAATTTTCGTAAAAGACAACAGTCAAACTCAGGAAAGTGTGCCACAAACAGGTCACGTCAATCATTGTCAAATTGTTGGTTGTTTTCATTTTCGATCGCAGACGATAGATATTTAGCAAGTCACGTAACAATATCATTAAAAACATTTTTTTTAATTCCCTCAAAATCATGTTTGGATGTATGATCTTTTATTCGCCTCACACTTCGGTATATTTTATTAAATTCAATCGTTCCCGAGAAATTATCATTATATTCTCGCTGACTGGAGGCGATGAAAAATCAATCAATGATCTCTGTTTACAAGCTTGTTATCCATCTATCAGTCTGCCGTCACGCCCTCACGGTGTCAATTGGATTGAGTGGGCGGGGCTTCCAGAGTCTTCAAAGCTGGATCGGATGTGCGAACGTGCAGGCATTCCAAATCATTACGTGATTTGGTTTATACAATTTTGACGACTTTCACGCTGTATGCTTTCAACCAATCAAACGCAGAGGCGGGGGCGGGGGCTAATGATTAAATTATATCACTATCATACTTTGTTTGTAATACTAGTCGAGTATAGTCTGCTTATTCTTACAATTCTTATGACTCGCTAAGTCATCTCGCAAAAGAAGGTTTTCTGTATTCCTAAAAAAATCATCACTCACGGCTTTCGGTGCCCCATTTACATGATCCCTTTTTTAGGATATGAAGTCTTTTTTTCCTAGATGAGAAGAAGAGTCGTAAGAGCATTTACTCCAAGGAGCAATTATTCTCATTGCTCTTTAGCTCGTTCGAAAAAAAATCATCACCCACGATTCTCATCGTCCTCTTACAGGATCCATTTTGCGGACAGAGAATTCCTTTTTTCCGAGATGAGTCGAAGAGTCGTCAGAGCATTTACTCCAAGAAGCAATTACTATTATTGTTTTTTTTTTAATCCAGGCACATTAGAGTTCACTGGGACAAAAATCGGAGAAAGCTATGTTCCTTGTGTATTAATAAGAACATGTTATGAACAACATGGCTAAAAAGTCCCCAAAAATACGAATTGAGCTTTTAGTGAGGTCGTGATTTTTCCGAATGGTTCAAATTCTGACGTAATTTCATCAGTCCATATGCGAATGCAGTATGTAGACTAATTTAGGGACTCAATCCTCACAAATACCCATCTGTCATGGCACGGCAGTTGCTAGATATGTGCGATTGATGCTAGAGGTTACTACCAGACGATATTCAATAACTGTGATGCCATTATTACTGACGAGAGCACAGAATTTGCAGAACGATTCATAATTTTCATAGATATTCAGGTGGCAATGTGTTTAAATATGAACCCTTCTACTGGAACAGAGGTTAATTTAGACACAGAAAGAGATATATGGAAACAACACCACTTTTATGATTGTATGGCCGAAAACTTTACACATAACAAATAATCATGTCAGGAAAGATCATACGAACAACTCAGCAGGACTGATAACGTTCTGATGTATCCATCGAGGGTGCACCCAGGTTCCCACCCTCGAACAACAACAACGGCGACGACGGCACTGACAAACTTTATTCGAACATTTAGGCACTGAGCAGGACTCATTTCACGGGAAGATATTCTATGACATAAGAAGCTGACTTGATCGCAAAACATAACTCATAGCAGCAAACAGTCGGGAGCCGAAACATTGAAAAGCAAATATTCAAGGGTGTCCAATTAATCTATAGTTGTTCATCAACTTCGACGATTTTAGAAGTGCCGATTGGGTCTGCGAGTCTGTGATTGCTACAACAATCCAAATTCCGCCTGCAAAATTCGGAACACTGCAAGCCTGCTTTCTTACACACACATCTCTTACTACACACTCGCTCTTACACCCACAACTAACCAAATTCAAGAGATTTTCAGGTGCGAAGGATTGTTTTGTTGCAGTTAGTCCAAGAACTCCACTGGTCATCGACCAACCCCACTCTGTTGGAGGCAGCGAGTACCCTAATGATTCCTGAACCTGCAGGTATGTTACAAAGTCATGCTGAAGTGCTGCTTAACTGGATGGTGGAAAGGAAGCAAGATGAAAGCACTTGATCAGTCTAGTTTTGGCTACATAACGCTTATAATAAACGTAACGGTAATGATTGAGGAAAGCGAACTTTCTCGCTTCGTGTATTATCAACATAATTTGCTCCCCCTACAAAGTAACCTCTTGTGTTGTGTTGTCATGTCCCTTGAAAGAATTGATGTACTTTTGTAAATCCCCAGCAAGTTCAGAGACGGCTAAGCTGGAACAATTCTTTTTTCCCAGGCGAAAGGGCATTGAAGTTGTGTCACAGCCGCTGATGGGATGTGTCTGCAACACATTTCACTTTGCCTCATCAATCTTGGTCCCGATTTCGCCGATTTTGAAATGGATTGTGGTACGACAGAGAACATCATGCATATTTTCCATTCTGAATGATAGCGAGACGCTAGAATAGCCAGTGAGTTGGTGTCTGTTCCAACCACTATGACATTGGTTTCATCCTTCAGAGCCAAGTCCAGTGCTGCCTCATCGATCAGAACATCAGCATCTGCGTTTGCTTGCTTCAATTGGACACCGATGTGCGCAATTCCTGCAGTAGCAGGCGAATTAGTTGTGTTTTGTTTTCGATGATTGGCCAGAAAATTAGATTGGGGGTCGTTACTGACAGGTCAAGCATGATGTTGATATCTGCAGAATATCTTCCCTCAGGTCTGCGCGCGTGCCCCATATCCTTTGTTCACCTGTCACATTCATAGCCACTGGATCCCAAATGTTTTGCAATATAATTTGAATATCTGGTGCAGATATCTCCATATAATGACTCTTGGGCCATACGACTGCTTTCAACAGAAAGCCGCTATCTATGACGAAAACAGGTCTTCCTGGAAGGTCTTCCCGTTCAGTGGCACATGACTTGAGTATTTTGTCACGGACTCTCTTCTATGTCTTTCCACCAGAAGCAAACAGTATAGGCGGTTTAGGTGTAAGCTAATACTTGAGATATCCCTCCATTTTGGACTGTGGTTAAATCACAGACGTGATGCGGCTGAAAAGTATCGTGGGATCGACTGCCACTTCATCTCCACGTACTGTGATAGAATTGGCCATTGATACGAATGATTTGACAGTGTCGGCGCGACGCAGCTTTATATTGCTGAATGCTTTCCTTACAACATTTGATACTCATCCAATACCAACTGTAACGGCCAGGTCACAATATTGACTGACTGGCCCGCTACAGTGCCAGATGACAGTGAGACTAACTGCAGTGGGTCTCTAATGCGGAACTGAGAATGTTCTTTCAACAAGTTGGGGAATTTGATTATGTCACTGATGCCATTTGCTTGTGTGCTCTTAAGAAGGCCTCGGTGTTGGTCGATGTTATCAGTGTGGACTTGAAAAAAGTGAGGAAGGGCGCAACCCATTTCGCAATAGTGCGCACCGTTATTCCCCTAGTATAATATGGGGGTTCTGGGCCAGTGAACATGATGGCTCAGAATTTTTTCCAACCTTTTGAGCTTGCCGGTAATGTTACGCAATTTTCATCGAAATATCGAAGTGACGCGTGAAGGCGGTGGCCCAAAAATCAATGCAAATGACAGTGCTGGGGATGTTACGCATTTGTCATCGCAAAACCGAAGTTTCACATAAATCTTCAGGGTCAATCCCACACTTTCTGTGCAACCAAAAATTCAGAGATGTGCCAATAAAGGACACTGAAAAGCCGAGACGTTACTGTGCACGGAAAAACAAAGTTAAAACTGTATGCACATTTTGATGTGTTTTCGTGCTTTGTCAAAAATGGACAAAACCTTTAAATCTCCCCATTCCGTTTGTATGGGAAAAGTTGGGCCAGTCACATTTTGTTGCAAAAAAGTTGCATTTTGTTACAAATTAAACTTTTTATCTACGAGGATGATTTTTTCCAGTGCAAACTCTATGGGGATTTTATTTCAAAAATCGTCTGCAACGGAAAAAAATGTCGCAAAGATCGAGGTGATTTTTTTTCCATTTCATCCACACAAAGTCTTCTGAAGATTTGAAGAAAAAAAATGGTGGTGCAGAAAACTTTTTGGGATGATGCGGAAAAAAAATGACTGAAGTGGAAAAAAAATATCCGTCAATAATAAATAAAGATATTGAAAAAATATGTTCTGATATAATAAAACAAATAGAATTTAAAAAATCAAATTAATTAACAAAATGTTGAGAGTGATATGGCGAGACAATTGGGAGATACCAAACTGAAACACGAGACAATCAAGTTATTCAAACCCGTGATCGAAACTCGTGGACAGACAAGAAAGGAGATTGTCAAAGAAGTGAAACCCCTAAGAGAAAGAAGAAGCAACGTGACTTCTCGCCACACCTCTTAGACACCTTATACGCCATAGTATCTCGAATACCATCGCCCTCGTCAGTATGGTTACACTCTTCATCACTCATTACCACCACCAAGTTCTTTCGAGATAGAAGAAATCGAGGCAGATACGGAGAGTGAATCGGCGGTCAACCAACTATGGATACAGCGGATTTGGGAGATTTGAGTAAACCTGACATGGATATATATAACACGGTTCCCTTGGACACCGATTTGACGTACGGTATTCGTAAAGAATCCTATGAAATCTCTAGCTGGCAAATGAACGAGAAGAAATAGAAAGCGATAATTTAATCAAGGACTGAGATCTCGTGTTCTAAGGCACTCGAGGACTGTGGAATATGCTCGTGTTGACTGAGCCGAATCTCGATAATTGCAGCGAACAGGATCTCAACACTTACAGTGAGATCCTGATGCATACGAATGTCATAAAAAGGGATAACGATCATAATAAGAAGAGACCAAAAGCGAATAAAACTTAAAAATGGAAAGAAGTGGTGAAATCTAAATGGGACGAAAATAAAGCATTCGCCAGATCGCTAAACGGAATGGGAATGGCTGGTAGATAGATAGATAGATAGATACTTTATTAGGAGCACACATAATACATCATGCAACACAGAAAACAATGAACAAATTTACAGAAACCTTATTGACGTAAATAGGTATACCCCCAGGGGATGACATAGCCAGATTGGCTGTCTACCTGTCCTCCCCTATAGAACCAAAAATGCATTTGGCACACACTCAGACTGTTAGCAACCATTAATGTTGAATACTTCATACAAGTATTAGTAAATTTAACAAGACTTCTTTGCGATCGTAATCGATCGGAATCAGGTGGCTAGTGTCTACAAATTCATCCCACCTCACGCTTTGGTCATCCTGTTTTTAAACGTCGGCCCTTGAGGTGGTTATTTAGAGGAAACAAAACAGTTTTATTTACCGAAACATAAAATATATTTTAAGCTGGAGGGAGTGGATGGGAAGCGTGAGGTGCGATATGACGAGAATACCAGACTTGATTTAATGCAAAATGTAATATATAAGATATGTAGTAATTATGATCCTAAGGGTTAACTTATGGGTTACAGTCTGGGCAATACGGATTGTTACATTCTACAGTACCCGAATATGAAGCGAGTATTTTATTCATTATTTCTTTTTTTAACAAATTTCTGCTTCTTATCGCACGTAGTTCACAGTTTAGGTCGTTCCATAATTTTGGATAAGCATAATTTGGGAACCTATCTAAGGCTTTAATTCTTGTTCGTTCAACTGTTAGTGTACTACATTGTCTACTGTTCCTAGTTGATCGATTGCTGACAAGACCGAAGAAGTTTTCGAAAGATCGAGGGAGGTTACCATTGAGAAAGTCAAAAACAAATAGGTTCGCATGGAGTTTAAATAAGTCGTTCACTTTCAATATTCTGCTTTTTAAGAACAGTGGATCCGTGTGGGCATTATAACGTTTGTTATGTATTATACGCAGAGAACGTTTTTGGAGCAACAACACCTTGTTCATTGCCTTCGAGTTTCCCCAGATATGAATTCCATATACCAGGTGACTATGTATTAGTGCTTGGTACAGTGTTCGCATGGCATCCGTTGGCAATACAGTCTTCACCTTATTTAGGGCAAAATTTGAATATGCAATTTTAGAACAAAGTTTATTTACGTGGTCCTTATATGTTAAGTTTTCATCAATATGTATTCCTAGAAATTTAATCGCTTTTTCAGTTTCCTCTGACCCTACAGTACTTATTTTCTCATTGTTTATAAAGATATTTGGTTTAACTGATCTTTGTCTGTTACTTTTGGGTTGGGTTGAGCAAAATATATTTGGTTTTTCTGGCATTTAAGGCTAACTGGTTCGCACAACACCAATCAAAAATCTTTTCAAGTTCTTTATTTATATAACCGGCCAGTACGCAAGTGTCGGGACCTGATGAGTATGCTGCTGTATCACCAGCAAACACGAGGAGGTGTAATGAAGATGCTTCAGATATGTCATTGATATATAACAAAAAAAGTATTGGGCCAAGAACTGATCCCTGAGGGACGCCACGTGTTATTTCAGCCATTTCCGATCTGTTGTCATTATAGCTAACATACTGTTGTCTACCGGACAAGTAGCTTTTGAACCAGTCGTTCGTTAATCCTCTTATACCATAGCTATTCAGTTTACTCAATAAGATGTCATGTTGTAATGTGTCAAAAGCCTTTGATAGGTCCAAGAAGACAGCCAGCGTGGTATCTTTGCTGATCTTATTGTTTTCCTGTCCAATGTGTTTTAGTAGATGCAGCACTGGATGGATAGTGCCATGTTTTTTCCGAAAGCCATATTGATTAGGATTTAAAATACCAAAATGGTCCAAAAAATTGATTAATCTAGTTGACATAAGTTTTTCAAGTACTTTTGAGAAAGTTGGCAGCAAGCTGATAGGTCTGTAGTTCGTGAAGGTGTGTTCATCGCCTGATTTTAAAATCGGGATTACTTTGGCAATTTTCATTTTGCTTGGGAATATTCCCTCCGCAAATGAACAATTGAAAATGTGTGTTAAAGGATCGCCTATTAGGTCTATTGTCTTTTTTAAAAGTTCCGTACTTATATCATTCCAGTCTTTACTTGTTTTAAATTTGAGAGAATTAACCACATGTAGGACTTCATTAATACAAGTCGGACTTATGAAGAAGTTGTTCGTAATGGGAGTTTTCATATAGTCACGGAATGATTTTTTAGCATTTCCTATATTTTTGCATGTTCGCCGCCCTACGTTTACAAAAAAATTGTTGAATTCTTGGGCTATCTTATGTGGATCATTCATTTCCTGATTTTCTTGAACGAAGAAAGAGGGTAGTTGTGATGTCTGTTTTGTTTTTCTAATTGTTTCATTCAAAATTTTCCAGGTGTCACGAATGTTATACTTGGATTCATTCAGTATTTTCCTATAGTACATGGCTTTACTCTGTTTTTTAATTTTATTGAAAATTCTACAGTAGTTTTTGTTGTTTTGGGTATTTATATCGGTCGGGTTTTTTATTTTTTTATTATAAAATTTTGCTTTCTTATTTGATGAGATTATTAATCCCTTCGTCATCCACGGTTGCCGTTTTATCCACCGCTTATTTAGTCTAACTAGCTCTGGGGGAAATGCAACCTCAAATGCGTTAAGGTATGTATTCATAAATGTATCATAAACAACGTCGGGGCAGCTAGATCCCATGGCTGGGGGGAAATCGCATTCTGCAAGAATGGCTCTGAAATTTGTAATACTCTCAGTATTAATTTTCCGCTTCAGAACGTGGGATTGTGTTTTTGACCTCTTTGGAATAGTTTCAAGGTGAAAGATGCCAAAATGGTCAGAAACATCGGTTATGATTATTCCTGACAGTGTTTTGGTGATGATATTATTTGAGAAAATGTGGTCAATAATAGTCGCTGAACTATGCGTAAGTCTTGTAGGCCTGGTGATGAAGGGTATGAAGCCCTGACTAAACATTAGATCTGTGTAGGTTTTCGTTTTCAGATGAGATTCCGATTTTAAAAGGTCGATATTCATGTCCCCCATTATGTATGATTTCTTACAGCTGTGATTTAAATTATCAGTTATATAGTTTAATTTCGTAAGAAAAAGATCCAAGTCAGCTTTGGGTGGCGTGTTAGGTCTATATATTACTCAAACTATGTTTCGTGAGTTTCGTACTTTAATTTCCACAAAAAGAGATTCAAATATGTGAGGAATAAAGACTGATAAATTGTGAAGAATTTTAAACTCCGTATCTTCCCTGATAAAGAGTCCCACACCACCCCTACCGTCGTCGTTTTCGGGACGAGTGTTTTTTACTAGGGGGTGGTAGCCTTCCAATTTATAGGATGTATTAGGGGGAATTTGGAAGGTCTCAGTTAGACCTATAACATCAAACATGTTATGTTCTCCTTGAAGGTTAAAAAGCAGCTCATGCAGCGAGTCCCAATGGGCATTCAGACTTTGACAGTTAATATGAAACAGGGAAAATGATTTGTGGATGTTCTCAAATGCTGAGAGAAATTCATCGGGCTGGTAATATTTACAGTTTGTTTCAATATTATTATATGGAGAGTCATCTACATCGATTAATGCATTATTAATTGAATTTGTATGGGCGGTGAAGTCGTATTCCACACTTGTCTGGATCTCGTCCAGGGTTAAGTTACCCGCCATTGTTCACAATACTGCCTCCTGATTCCATTCTAACACCAGAAGTGGATTGATTAATGTCCATTGAAGTCTTCATTGTACATTTTAGACGTTGACTCTCAAGACGATTAATATTTTGTGAAAAATAAATTGATGAAGAAATTAGCTTTATGTTTTTTACAGTCTGAGATAGTGTAGGAATGATGATATGGTAGATAACAAATAAAGAGAAGAACATGATTATAAAAAGATTAATAGCAAACATAGGAAAGAATCTGATTCGAGTGATGTCGTCGAGGGGATTGGGACAGTTCTTAGCTGTTGGAACATAAAACACACCGATCGGCGTTGAATAGAGGGTTCAGTGAAAATGTGATTTAATGCAGCTTGCAGGAAACACGAATTGGAGGAAAGGAAGCTCATATCGGTTGGGTCCCTTGTCTCAGTTTGGAAAATCCTTAAATTTTTCTCACACTTCATGAGAGGAAATTGATCAGACTCGATAGTTCAACTTTCTTCATCTCTTACCCTCCTTGCTCAAGGTGGGCCCCATAAGCAATCACAGTACTATTACGTGTTTTTATTTATGAAAAGAATGATAAAAGGTAGACTGAGGGGGAAACATGGATAAAAGGTGGACTAGGAGAAAACATGGAAAAAACGTATTGCCCGTTGGTAGCAGCTGATTTGACATAACTCATAGAAGCTTTACCTTTAACCAACATGAAAGGCGGGCGACGTTGGCAAACAAATTACTTGGCTAACTATGTATATTCATTTTTTATGTTGAAACACAGTCCTTGACCCCTCATCGTAGCGAGCTCAGCGAAGGAGCCAGCAAGAACAAATGGACCAATTCCATCGTGCTCACTCCGATGGTGATCTATGGTCCCAGCTTTTGGACACAGCAATCTCAGTTTATCTATTGTTAGTTCTTATTACAATACTTTTTACTATTAATTCTGTTACTGCAACTGCTTGGATCCAATTATGGATCGCCCATGTCAGGCAGGAAGTCCACCAGGCATAGTCCCAGGACCATGCCAGTCGGAATTCCTGTCCGACACGGGATTTGACATAAAATCTTTGTATTTTTTTATCTTTTTTGTTTTAATAGAAGGGAGCACAATACAGAGCCCATGTCAGACAGGAAGTCCCCCAGGCATAGTCCCAGGGCCATGCCCGACGGAATTCCTGCCCGACATGGGATTTGACATAAAATCTTTCTATTTTTCATCTTATTTTATAGAAGTGAGCACAATACAGAGCTGGGTTGTTGGAAAGAGAGCTACATTCAATACTTCCCCCAAATTATGGTAGATAAGGAATCCCACGGAGCATAGCAAATGTTGTTTTGCGTGCAGAATGAGGGGGGGGGGGGGTTGTTACTTCAACAATCACATTTAATAATAATAATAACAATAATAGCAACAACAATAATAATAACCATCATTATCATTATCATTATTATCATCACCATCACCATCCATGGACCAGCAACATGCTACATCACAGCAGGCTTGGTGAATACTTTGTAAATGTATTAGAACACGAATGCGAATACTTTGAGATTGCATGAATACGAATACGAACACAAATACACAAATTTTCAAGTGTATTTGAACACGAATACAAATACAAATACATTACAATGTATTCATGAATACATCTTCGAATACCTGAATACTTTTTAAATTAGAAGTATTTATAGTAAGGCTTTTAAGTTTTTTGTTTGTTTGGTTAAAAGTCATTTTTAAATTGATGGTCCTTTAGCTGAAGCTTTAATTGTGCTTACCATGCTTTGATGGAAAACTAAAATAATTACCTGACGGGAAATCCACTCTATGGGTGTCATGGTAATTAGATTACTCTCCATAGACAGCACATCACAAAATGTGAGTGGACTACCTCTAAAAAATCACAGACTGGCGTTTCCTCCTGAAAGTTAAGTATCAACTGCAATGACACCACATAAGAAGGACTAGTACAGTTTTAGACAATGCACTTCATGGTTAAACCTGGAGGCCTGTTGGCTGAAAGTTTACTAACAGCAGTAGCATTTTCTTTATAATATTTACGTGCTTTCACCGATAAAAATTAGACATACTGAGCTGTACAAAGGTGACCTTAAACAGGAATAAATAAATATAATATCATTGAATAACTGAGTTATGTCCAATAACACAAGTTTTTTTGTTTTATTTTTATTGTCCATGTTTTCAACAATTTAAAAAGCCATGGGGATATGTGGCCATTGTTACATAAATAATATTGATACGAGGTGTGAATCTGTTGTCTGGAGTCCATGGGCTTGATCTGTGAAAACCTTTTATTCAGTATATGGTTCTTTAATTCCAAAATATAGAAAGCATTCAAAAAGTATTCAAAATGTATTCATGGATACAGCTCAGATTTTATTGAAAACGAATATGAATACATATATTCATAACATTCAGTGAATACTGAATACATGTGAATACTTGAAAAACTGTATTCGAATACGACTGAATACGAATACCCCAACCCTGCATCACAGCTGCGCTCCCTTCTTATGTGTCAACGTTTTTGTGATGTAGATTCAAACTATATACGTATAGCGCATACTTATAAACAAATAAAACTTACACATCGAAACATAACGTAGATACATTTTTCCACGTATTTTTACTGTATTCCAACTGTGCCTCCCTTCCATCTAATCACAGCTTACAGAGCTCTGCCGAACAAGATATACTAGATTAATTACCTGTATTGGATGTATTGAGCACAAATCGGTCAATCAACACGAGGAATTTGGTGACTAGCGGGGTAATTTTTCGACGTACAAGTTTATTCAAATAAAGAAACCAGCCGAGTACAGTAACTGTTCTTTTATGTATGAAGAATGTTGAGGCGAGGAGTGGGGGGGTGGGGGGGGGGGGGCATTTGGTAGTTCAACAACCATAGTAAGCAAACACTCCGCTGCAGCCCCCCACCCCCACCTCCACACCATATTTAGCTAAAAGTGAAGGAAAGAGAGAGGAAAGTCCGATTTAAGATATTCCAAGACTAGCTGAAGTGGAGTTGTGCTTTTCTGAAATTCAAAGAAAGGGGAGAATAATAAGAAAAAAACCGCTTGAAAGCGTTTTAACAATATTAGCGATGCGTTCCGCTTTCTCTACTATCTAGAGATTTCATGACCCCCCCCCCCCCCCCCCCACCCCAAAAAAAAAAAAAAAAACGCCGTTCCTTTTTGAACCCCGAAACAGAGAAAAAAAAGAACCCCAGAATTTCTATTCGTATGAGAGGGAATGAAGCCTTCATACGTTTTTACAGATTCCCGCTTCATATCAAGGGCCGCTGCACAGAGGTGCGACACGGAAACAAAGGTGCGATGCGACAAATTCGAAGTCAAAGATATCTTCTTTCTGTATGACATTCGGTTACGTTGTGAAGTTTTATCTTTGTGCAATGACTTCCACCGGACACACAGAGTCCAAAGAGCTAGGTAGAACACCAAGTCATCCCTTATAGCTCTGACATAGCGATTCACCGCGTCAAAAACACATTTAGAAACATCACACTGTAGCCTACACGCCGAATCTAGTGCCTCCCTGGCATAGCCCACAAACCGGGCATACTGCCGTTTCTACCTTCATCTCACCCCAGGCTACGCCCACATCTCATCTAGTGAGCAGCGGCCCTTAAGAGGAACGCATTTACGGCTTATTTTGGCCACGATGCCGATAAGTACCAATTCCGACTTGTCCCGTGATAGAAATGATGAAGATACTGTAAGGAATTAAACGTGTCATCTTATTTTCTAATAATAGCAGCGTTGAAACCTTGGATTGGCTTGGAGATAGAAAGAATAATAATAATAAAAAAAAAATTTAAAAAAAATTAAATTAAATAAAAAATGTAATAAATTATGAAAAATGAAACAACTTATTGCTAATTGTTGAGGAGACCCAGTGTCCGTCCAAAACGACTAGCTGCAAAATAAGCATTTCGTGTGACATTAGGTTTTTTATTTTGAGATATATTGTGAGATATAAACGACCTCCTGGGAAGATTATGAATTATTAATTTTTGAGTCAATATCTTCCAATATTTCAAACTTGATCCGCTTGCCTGTGTGGAGCTTGCCCCACACAGACCCGTTTTTGTGATATGCGAACTCTATTTTTTCGTGTCTATAGAGATTATTTATTCGTTCCACATTATTTCTGGTTAAATCGTCTCGAACTTTCAGTTGACGGACTTGATTGTTTTTTGTTGTGTATTTGAGTTCCTTTCTAATCCTGAATACCCTATTTCTTGTATCATTTCGTAGGAATTTCACAATACATGGTTTAGTAGCATTGGGTACTCTCGAGGACAAACGGTGTGCGGCTATGATGTCGTCAGGCGTGATGTGGATATTTTCCTTGTTGTTGTTGGTGTTCACAATTTCACACAAACGTTCTGCGAGATTCTCGTTTTCCCTTTCTTCCAAATCCAGAATTTTAATATTTACATTCCTAGAATATTGTTCTGATCTGTTAATTTCCTGTTGGAGACATCTAGTTTCTTCCTTTAACTTTTCGTATCCCTTTTGCAACACTGTATTTTCTGCCTTATAATGATCAATCTCTTCCCGAATAAGTGAGTTTTCAATCAATGCAGACTCTAATCTCCAGTTGTTCTACCATATCACTGAAATGAGACGTAATAGCATCCCTTTGATTTTCCAGTTTCTCAGTCAATAGTGCGTCGATTATGTTACTGATGTCAGACTTGGTAGGAAATGATGTGTCAATTTTCTCAGATATCGTCTTCACCTGTTCTGATAGGTCCAGCAATGTGGAATCTCGCATTGAGTTAGAATATTCACTAGAAAAACTCTCCTCCGGGCAGGTTCGCTTTTGTTGTTTTGTTTCAGGATCAACAGTTTTCGCTCTTTCTGAAGATTTACGACCAGGCTTAGCGGCTGCAGAGCCAGAAGCCATACTTCTCCTTGATGCTTGGCTCATTTTCAAGTTCGAGTTCACAACGTTTTCCTTTTCAAAATACCCGTCTGCAAATGGTTAAACGGTTAATTCGTTGCAACGCAAACAAGGATATTAAGTGACAAAGTGACAAACACCTTCCAACAGTTTAATGAATCAATAAGGGTACCGTTAACCCAAGCTGACACAATTCTCACTGATTACACTTCTATGTTCTTTGTTATTGAGATATGAGATCAGTTCAGTTTCACGCACAATCCGTTTGTGTTACACCTTACCGGATACCTGCTGGGAATGATATGGAGATTGACAGTACACTTAAATATGACACGAAATACTGGAAAAGCAGTCAGATCACGAACAAATAAACATTTTTACCAATCTAGATTCTAGACATTTTCATCCGAAATCGACACATCAAGCTGTCATAACACCTTCTCTACACACGATAACGACGATCCATCACCCAATTCTTTAAAAAACTTACATGTTTAATAACCGATTTTCCAGAGACTCTCTGTTTATCTGTTACCTCCCTTTTTTATAATAGAATAGCGATAATTTAATCAAGGACTGAGATCTCGTGTTCTGAGGCACTCGAGGACTGTGGAATATGCTCGTGTTGGCTGAGCCGAATCTCGATAATTGCAGCGAACAGGATCTCAACACCTATAGTGAGATCCTGATGCATACGAATGTCATGTCACGAATGTCATAAAAAGGGATAACGATCATAATAAGCAGAGACCAAAAGCGAAAAAAAGTTAAAAATGGAAAGAAGTGGTGAAATCTAAATGGGACGAAAATAAAGCATTCGCCAGATCCCAAAACGGAATGGGAATGGCTGGTATAACAATCATTCCTTGCGATCGTAATATGGTAATAGACAGATTGGAGCTCTTGATGGCCAGTGGATAAGCATGTAAGATGAGAATGACATAGTGAGTATATGTGACGAACTGTTGAGTCAAAAGGTCGTAAATAATAACTAGTACAAATCTGCCACAAGTGCTTTATTAACCCTTTACCCAACGAATCTCCCACATCCGCGCGCGTAATATGCAAATTCAGCAGTTGAAAATATGTTATTTTTCAAAAATGTCAACAAAACCATATAAAAACATAGGTCATGGCCCCTCATTGGAACGAGCTCGCTCCAATGAGGGGTCATAACCTATGTTTTTGAGAAAAAAAATGAAAAAAATAATGAAAATTAATTGGCGGTTTTAGCCGTTACGTTGGGTAAAGGGTTAAACGCATAAGAGGAGTGATGGTGGGAAATCGAATTTTGCGAAAATGAACTTGTTGTTAATCATGAATGGTAAGTGTACGACGGGTGTTCAGACGGAGGTAAGTATGGATGTTAAGGGAGGTCTGAGGGAGGTGAGTCGAGGGGTGCAGGTGGGGGAGAGTGAGGATCCGGAGGCATGCAGACAGTGTAATATGAGGTATGGTGGTGGTCGGTCAATGGAGAGTAGTAGTGGGGTATGTGCGAATTGCAGGGATATTTTACAGTTGTTAGAGAAGTGTGTTGGATTCGAGCGGGAGATTGCAGAGCTGACAGGGAGGTTGGGGAGGGCCGGTGTATCTGGAGTTACCCCGTGGAAGGTTACCTACGACGGTGAGGTGGAAGGTGGGTGGAAGGTCGTTGTGGACTCGAAGGAGGAAACTGGGAAGCAGGAAACGTGGGGGAATAATGCTTGATGTGGGGGGAGGGTGTAACTGAGGAGGGGGTTCTAGTAGGAAAATTCGGAAGGTGGCGTCAGGTCAGGGCTGCGTCGAGTCCGGAATCCAGAGTCGGCGTAAGGCTGCCAAGGTTGCTAGGCGGTGTTTAGAAAACAGGTTTAGTGTTTTAGACTCTGATACCCCTGGGGACGAGAGTGAGGGGGAAAGTGTGGGGGGAGGTGAGATGGTTGTTGATGATGATAGGCCAGTCGGGGTAAGGAGGGCGGTCAAGAGAAAGAGGGGGCCAGGAGCTTGCAAAACGAGAGGAGGTGCAGATGATATAGGAACTGGGGCCAGAAGAAGAAAATTAGTTGTAGCGGGGAGCAGCATTGTACGTGGGATTGACAATGTAGTTTGTGGTCCTGATAGCTCCAATCGAACAGTCTTGTGCTTTCCGGGGGGCGAAGGTGGAGGATCTCAGGGACTGGGTAGATGGCACTGTGGCAGGGTCAGGACCGGAACCGGTAGTGGTGGTCCATGTGGGGACCAACAATATCAGGGAGAGAAGGTCAGTAAGTTTGGTGGAGTCTTATAGAGGCTTAGTCGGCAAACTGCTAAGTAGGAATGCAAGGGTAGTCGTATCCGGGGTCCTTCCTGTCCTTGGAGGTGGGGACGAACGGAACTCAAGGATTTTGGCGCTAAATGAAGAGTTAGAGGACTACTGTGTTGATCTGGGAATTCCCTTTATCGACCATTGGGACACGTTTTGGGGCAATGGGAGCATGTACGGGCGTGACGGGCTGCATCTTAGCAGGGCGGGGAAACGGGTATTAGGGGATAAAATTCTACGGGTAGCAGAGCCTTTTTTGGAGAGGAGCGGGGTGGGAGGTCAGAGGCAAGTATAACGAGAGTGGACATAGGTGGGGTGAACAAGAGTGAGGGGGACAGAATAAGTTTACCAAGACTAGCACCAGAAAACAATGGGCCCAGTAGGCGGAAGCCAATGAACCTCGGTACCCTGAAAGTGGGTTATAGCAACATCCAGGGTCTCCACCGGAAAGTAAGTGAAATTGCTACATTGATCGAGGCAGAGGAGTTTGATGTCATGGGCTTAAGTGAGACGTGGGTAAGACACGAGGAACGGGTAGACCAAGTAAGCGGGTGTGTGTGGATAGGTGTAGGGCGAACGGAAGGCCAGAAAAAGGGGGAGGGGTAGGCATGTACATTAAAGAGGATTTAAAACCGTCGCTGATTACAGATCTGGAAGATATCATCACCTCGGCTGATGTGTCAAAAGAAATTGGATGGGTAAAGATCAGTCTGAGAAACAAAAGTATTGCCCTTGGGATTGTGTACTGTGCGGTGGAGGGAAGTAAACCCGAGTGGAATGACTCGATATACTCAACGCTAAGGTCCAATATCACTGAACTAGAAAACAGGGGGCTCGGTATAATTCTGATGGGCGACTTTAATGGACACATAGGTGACAAGGAAGAAGGCATAGAGGGTGGGGACAAGAAAGTCAACAGGAGTGGAAGGAAGCTGTTGAAGTTCACAAATGAGCTCGGTCTGAAGATTCTGAACAGGGACGCTAGATGTAAGGGGAAATGGACCTGGGAGAGAAACGACAGAAAATCAATAATTGACTACATTTTCACAGATATGAATTTATGGAGGGAGGTGATAAGGGTAGAAGTGAATGATGAGGGCAAAATGGAGTTGGATAGTGATCACAACTTGATTACAGTGACGATGAGGGCCAAAAACCTAGAGAAAAGGAAAGGAAGCTTCAAGGAGATGTGGGAACTCAAAAAGGATGCCGACTGGGCGAAGTTCGAAGAAAAACTGAAACCAAAGCTTGCAGCCGTACACAAGGGGGGTAGTGTCCAGAAGATGGCCGACGCCATAGTTGCGAGCCTAGTGGAGGCAGGGAAGATTAGGGTGCCAACACGGGAACTTGGGTACAGAGTGAACGAAGAACTGAAAAGGGCCATAAAGGTTAGAAAAGCTAAATGTGCTGCATACAGGAGACGTGGAAAACTTAAGGGGGTGGACAGCAATGAGACCATGGTAGCAAAGGAAGAATACCAACAAGCACGAAATAAAGTAAACAAGATTAAAGACGACAACCGGAGAGTGCGAAATAGCAGTCTTATTAGGACGATAAGAACGACAGGGGGGTCGAGTTCGAGCGTATTTTGGAAATGGGTGAACAAACGTAACAAAGTGAATAACCAACAGAGCATTAAAGTAGATGGCAGAGTTACAGAAGAGCGAGATCAAATCGCATTAGAACTAGTCAAGCACTGGGAAAAGGTAAACGATAAGCGATGGGGCATGGGGAACCCACCGGAGTGTCCGAACGAGGTCGAGGAAAATCTCTCGGACTTCGTGTGCAGCGAAATCAAAACCGAGGAGGTGCGAAGGGTGATCTCAAAATTGAAAAGCGGGAGGGGTGGACGAAATTCCTAACGAGTTTATCAAAAAAGGGGGAGAGGAACTCTTGGAAAGCCTAACTGCCCTATTCAATTTAGCGATAGAAAAACAAGAGGTCCCAAAGGAGTGGAGGGAAAGCAAAGTGACATTTATTCACAAAAGGGGGGAAAAAGACGTTTTGGATAACTATCGAGGGATCTCTGTCAGTGGCAACATTGGAAAGGTTTTCTGTAAAGTCCTTTATGGGAGACTAGAGGAGGTGATTGAGGAGAAGGGTTTTTTGGGAGAAATCCAGAATGGCTTCAGGAAGGGAAGGAGAGTAACCGACCATCTTTTCACGCTATCCCAAATGATAGAATCCGCGAAAGCAAGAAAGAAAAAGATGTTTATGGCCCTTTTGGATGTCAAAAAGGCATACGATAGAGTATGGAGGGAGGGTATGTGGCGCAAGCTGGAGGCTCTGGGCTTAGGAGGCGAGTTTGTTGGAATTATGAAAGCATTATATAAAGATGTACAGAGTGAATTTAGCCTGGGAAACATTACAACGAAACGTGTGCCTATGGAGATAGGCCTAAACAGGGGTGTATCCTTTCGCCAATCCTGTTTGCATTGTACATCAAAGGTTTAGGAGATGAACTCCTGCGTAGCGACGAGGGGGTAGCAGTTAGGGACTTGAAGATCCCAGGCCTATTTTTTGCAGACGATATGGTTCTAGTGTCAGAAAGCGAAGAGGGGCTAACGAAAATGCTGGGAATTGTTGGAAAATATGGGAGCAAATGGAGACTCGAACTTAATGAAAGCTAGAGCAAAGTTATACCTGTGGGCCGCAAAGTGGACCCCACTCGAAGGTGGAGAGTGGATGAGTTCTGCATTCCGGAAGGGAGCAGCAAACTTCTCAGTGTAGGAGAGACAGGTGATTACGAGTATTTGGGGGTAAATATAAACATTACAGGAAGAGGCATCTACCGAAACCACACAAATAAATTGATTCTGAAGGGGAAGCGAATCCTTAACCAAATGAAACTTATAGGGAGAAACAGTTTCAATAAGGTTTTCGTGGGGAAAACCATTTGGGAAATGGTGGGGCTGCCAAGTATAACATACGGTACGGAAGTGGTACCCCTAAACCAGACGGTCGTAAAGAGCTTGGAAATCTTACAGAACGATGCAGGCCGATGGATAACGGGGTCGAGTAATGCCGCAGCGCAAGAAGCAATCAGGGGTGAGCTTGGGTGGATGAGGATCAAGGACAGGATAGACCTGCTGAAACTCGGTTATCTTAATTATTTGGTGAATCTCCCCGACAGCCGATGGTGTAAAGTAATGTTCCTGCGAATTTTCAACTCAAATATCAAAACGGGGTGGATGGTCCAAGTGAGGGAGCTAGTAGAGAACTACTCATTGGAGATCTCGGACCTGGACGTTGGGGCAAACCAGGGTAAAAAAATCGTCAGAGAAAGGGTCATGGAGGATTGTAACCGTAATTGGCGAGAGGGGGTCAAATCAAAGAGGTCTTTGGGTGGCCTGCGTGATAAAGAGAGGCCAGGTTTTGAAGAGTACCTTGATGGCACCTTTGGGGGGTCACTGCTGTTCAAGCTGAGGTCGCGATCCCTGGAGCTGAGGAGAAAATTGGGAAAGACGGTGAAAGGGAGTGCCAGATGTGTAACTTGGGCATGGTGGAGACCCTGGAACACTTCCTTCTAGAATGCCCAAAGTATCAGTCTAAAAGAATGAGATTCACTGGGAGTATAATGGGGAAGTGGGATGGGAGAATGAAGGACATGTGGTTAGGGGGAGACTCAAAGGAGAGGGTTAATGTGCTAATCGGAGAGATTGGGAAGAATGGGGCAAGGGATGTCATCAAGCAGTTCGTCTCCGAATGTTGGGAGGAGAGGAGAAGCGTGGAAACAGGGAGGCAGTTGGGAGTTCAGAGGTAACCAAGGCCTTCTCGTCAGAGAACCGCGACAAATCAGCGGCTGGCCAAAGTGTTATTATTATTATATTATTATGTTGAATCTATTGTTGCAACCCGAGTGGTTGGATTGCGATAGATTATTCATGTTCGGTAAGAGTCTCGTTCAACCTAAATATAAATTATTGCGAGAAGGCATGAATGAGAAATTACGGAAGGACGCGATAGAGACAGTTTTCGATCACCAGGACGAGACAGAAAAATGCGAGGTGTCACCCAGGACTCTCTTGCAAAGTTTTTAGGGAGAGCCCGGAAATAAATCTTCTTTGAGCTACCAATAAATCAAGTATTTTTTTCATTTGAAATGTGATCAGTTTTGGAAATGGTCATTCTGCAGCTGGCATTCAAAAGTTGTTGGAATGGAATATTTGTTTTTGGGTGGTAATTGCTCAGAGAACATCTCCTTTATTCTTTCTTAACGGGTTGATTTGTCCCTAAGTCCCCAGACTTCCAATTTGGGATACCCAGACCTGCAGGGTTAAGCGAGAGCTCCGGTGGTCATTCGTGTGGCAGACACCCCGTTGTGGAATTTTTTCTTATACTGTCTACTCCCGAGTGATGTCTAGTGGTTCGAAGTGTTAAACCTCAGGTTCAAGGTTTGATTTTGCCAATAGGGGTTAAGAGGATATATTGGGTGGGAGAAATAACTCAAACAACAGACTAGGTTTTATGGATAGATACGGTTTTATTTAAAATCTAAGTAAAATTTTATTGAATCAAAAATCACAGAAATAAAGTCTCACCAAACTCCTGTCTTTAAGAGACTCGAGCTCTTAAAAAGAACACGGCAATGCTTTAATAGCTTAACCCTTTGAACCCTGGTGGTCTCTTCCATGTCAGTTCCATGATGGCTATAGGAAGAGTCCATATTTATTATTTGGGGGTAGATCAATTAATATTTTCAACGTGCTGCCTTAGGGCTGCACGCTGAAAATTTGATTGGGCTACACCACACATTTACCTTGCAGTCATCCCCCTTAATGACATTATGACGTAGCTTGTGAATGGCCGGAAAAACGGCCTCTGGAGTTCAAATGGTTAAAATATCAATAGAACACACGTACCTTATTATATACCTGATATTGGCTGTTGGAACTGGACTGAAACTGACACTTTCTGATAGACTGGCAGATCTAAGGCAAGCACTTGGATCTGGAATAGGACTGGAGCTTGCTAGTAGATCGGCAGATCTAAGGCAAGCCCTTGGAGTTGGACTAGGACTATCACTTGCAGGAAGATCAGCAGACTTGAGGCAGGAGAAGGTAGACCGGGCAGATCTGGCAGGTTAGTCCTGGAAGAACTAACTGTCTGGCTGGTAGCACATCTGCTTATATTTGAACTAAATGTGACTGTGGATCCCAGCTTTTGGATTTCAAGTCTACATGACCTTCATGTTTCTTTCCATATACTTTTCTCAAGTGTCTCTCAAAATATCTTTTTCGTAGCAACTTCGCTTCTTCCAAATTTATCAACCATCATTTCTTTTTTTTAATTTCCTTTTAATTTTTATACCATTAGTTTTTTCTTTCTTTCCTATATATATAAATGCATGCAAAGTGTGAACCCCACGTTATAATTTTTTTAAAATTAAGTTTCAAAACAATTAAAAAACATTGGTAAATTTCCCACCTTGGTCGATTACCAACTTAGGAGGCGTGTGTACGCACGCAATAAAAAAAAATCCTCTCTCTCTCTCTCTCTCTCTCTCTCTCTCTCTCTCTCTCTCTCTCTCTCTCTCTCTCTCTCTCTCTCTCTCTCTCCTGTAAATCGTTGCGGGTATCGTGAAAATGATGTTCCATGTTCCAAAGACCATCTCTTGAGAATGTATAGACACACGTGTCTGAAGATCCCTTGATCTGGAGGCTGTACTCGTTTCGTATTGTAATTTTAAATACTTCCTTAATTCGCCAGGTGGTACGGTCCCATAACTATCGAAATAATAATTTTTAGTTTTTCTCTTGAACCAAGCCACTTAGTGAGTATATTCATCTAAGAAGTCATCTAGATTCGAAATTCTGCATTCGTCTTCTCGTTGATGACTACTGCTAGGTAATGTGTCTTGATAAAAGACAACTCAAAAATGTTTTATATCTTTAATGCTTTGACCACTTCTTACAAGTTTAAATTGGATAAGGGTTTATTTGTTAAAATAATAACTTAGAACTACTGATATGTTCATAGGATTTTAAAAAAAATTCACTCTCTTTTCTTTTTATAATACAAAACATCTTTTATCTTTTTTTTCAATTTTTTTATTTTCATTTTTTACTATTATCTTTGCGAGCCTTTTCTATATCGTTATAAATTTGTAGTATTCTGTACTCATCTTACTCCTCTTGATTTTGAGGAATCGATGTATCTTCTCAATTTTGTGAGCAATATCCATGTGCTAATATGCATATTCCAATCAGTAATAAGATTCTCTTGTCGTCATCAGGAAATGTCATTGACTATCTTTGTATAGATGCCAAGTTTATTGCTTTGAATCTCGCTCATCGATTTGTGGATTGGTCAATCTTCAATCAGACATTTTTTTACTCTTTAAAAGTGATGTCGTTTTCAATGACACCTCTTTTGACACCTTTACCTTTACTGACGGTTTCTCGAATAGTTGTGGTGTAAGCATACAGTTTCGATTACAGAGCCATTTATGAGATTTGTCTTCCTCTGGTCTCATCTTTGAATTTCCTGGGCACTTTTTTATTCACTACGATGAAATTCTTGATTCATGATCGATGGGATATTTGCTCATGTCGAACCATTTCAACATGTTTTCTGATATGTCCTCGTAAAAATCTGACGTCTCTATCATGTAAGCTAAACTATGCATGTTGGTGAATAAGAGCTGGGCTTTCGAACCGTCATATTTTTTCTTGATGTTTTCATGAAATTGATTCATCAAGCTCTTGCTGATATCCAAATGCACGTCAAATGCATCTTTTTCATGTGCAGAGCCACTAGATTTTCGTCGAAGAAAGTTCGATGTTAGAAATTGTGTTTGGTTACGTATTTTCTAGCCATCACTTCCGAGCTGAGGAGACAAATGTCATTCCTGTTCCTGATGTTTTCATTGATTTTCGGTGCATGCAATTGTTCATGAGTTTGTAAAAATCTCTTTCCAAATCGGTCTTGGCCAGTGTTCTCAAGCAAGTATTGTGATCTATATGTTTTCTTGTCGAATTTTCCTTGCCAAATCTGACGATGCAATGTATATAGACTAGTCTTATATCGTAATCTATGTATAATTTCAGATTTCCACAGTAGACCACGTATTTATGTTTGTCGTTTAAATTTAGAATGGGTTTATCCACGCTGTTCACTTCTTACCATTCTGGTGTCAGTGAATAATTGTTCTGCTTATCGTGTAATTCCTCTGCACAATATAGATCCACTTCTGAAAGACACGGATAGTCTGCACTTTTCAATCTCCTGCCATTTCGTCGCCCATTCGAAATTTCCGGTCGGTAACAGATGACTCATAGCCTTGCCATATCAATTATTAGAATCTAAATACGCTATGTATTTACATGGTTCCTTTGAATCAAATTCTTCCATGTGGTGATTATTTGCTTTTGTGTATCTGTGCGATATCATGGACAGCCCACCTCTAACACCTTTTTTGAATCTGAGCAACATATCCACATCGGATAATAATTGTGCAGTTTTTAAAACAGATTGCTTGTGTCTGTTTTGAAACGCCTGAGAAATTCGACATCGAACACGACAGCTTAACTGATAAAAAATTGTCATTTTAGGGGTCGTTATGTTATTTCATATCGATATCTATTATTCATTCGAAGTTCTCCTTTGAATGAGTGTCTCTGGCATGAGCATTGTGTATTGAACAATAGTGAATGCCTTTTGTATATTTTTAGGCTGAAAAATTGTCACAGCTTCCAATTATTTCCACGACTGTGAGAAAGAAAAAAGTATGTTTTTATATGGAAGAATGGTATAACACGGAAACCTCCACTCGGATTTTACATGACGCAGCCGCGATGTTATTACCTAAATAATATACACAACAGCTTTCTCCGATGTATTCCTCCACTCCCCCCCCCCCCCCCTTTCTTTTCCAGTGTGCTTGGACTAACGGTTTAATAAGTCCAGATGAATTATATTTCGGCGATTTGCTATTTCTCACTCTCAGCAGCTTTCTTTGACAACAAAATCAACATTTGTAGAACAGACAATCAGGACAACCAAGCACGCAAAAGGTCTCGTTGCTTTTAATAGACAATCTTCATTTTTGTATTTCTCTTCTAGGCACAGAATAGATTTTGACGTGAAGTCAGATAATAGTTCCGGCGTACTCATGTATGCAAGTGGTAGTGACTCGAACGAGGAAGCCGTCGTTCTCATGCTCGTAGACAATTATTTGTTTTATGAAATGAAATGTCCCGACGTATACGCAACACAGCTGATACCAAACTCAACCCATATTGGAGACGGCCAGTGGCATAGCGTAAGTAAACTTAGTTCATGAATGTTTATTCAGCAGGCCAACCAAGAAGAGCGGGGAAATGGTAAAAGTTTCGGGGAACGCAAGAGATTGGGGTGCCTCTAATTACACACTCTTTGCCCTGTTGACACCCCACGCCAAAGTGGAGACAAAAGAGAGTCAAAGGGAGGGGGATCAATTGGGGACAGAGAGATAAAATCTACCAATACAAGTCGTCTTTTACCTGGACGGTGCCATTTTACAACAATAGAAATGAGGCAGTTGGACGAAAAGAACACGTTTGTTTTAAAAGCCGTGTTCGTTTTCATTCAACAAATGCACCATTTGTATGTCATGTTTTTATAGAGAAAATCATATAAATAAATAAGGATTAGGTTGCGCGGTGGCTCAGTAGGTATAGATGCAAGCTGCAAGCCGAGAGGTCCTCGGTTCAAATCCCACTGCGGCGACCGCGTTGTGTCCTTGGGCAAGACACTTCATCCCAGTTGCCCACGTGGGAGCACGGTGGCGTTTTGTACTGAGGTGTACTGCACGTCGATGGTGCACTTCTCTTCAACCAATGATAATCCTGCTTGTGTGGAGTTAGTACGTTGGGGAGTATGACAATTGCTTCCCATTGCTCGGTGGTTCTCTTCGGGTACTCCGGGTTCCCCCACCTGTAAAACTGTCCGACACGAGGTGACCCTAGCTATCGAAAGTGTCGTTAAGCCCCAATAACTAACTAGCACCCCGAACTAGCCAAGTCACCCCCTTTTTGTTTCCCCTATCTTTATTGTTAAACTATATTATGGCACATTCCATATTTTAGTAACAACTGCAACTTGCACTGTACTGTTGCTATTGATCTAATTTTAGAAGTTCATTAACCAACCCACTAACTGCATAATTTTTAATTTAATTCTCCACTTTAATGGGGATCAAAACATTTACGGATCGACGGAACAGGAACAGATATCAAAAGAAATTCATGGAGAAGGTAAGTTGTATTGTATTGTTTCAAACGGGACAAAAACGTTATTTGACTGTAACAACAGCTTTAAAAAATTACTATGAAACATAAATTAGAAAATCATAAGAAAACATGATTAAGTATTCACACTTGTTTAGAATTTGGACAGGAATTTACCCAACTTTTACATTTGAATATGCATAAGAATATTGCCCATCTCCCTGTCACTCTTCCTTGGAAAAGAAATTCTGAACACCCGGCCACGACCCTGAAATAATCCCGTAATGTTTTGGGCATAGACCTCTTTGATTTTGATAAGGACCTTTTGGCTGAAACTGATGAAGACATTTTGGAAATTTACTCTAGAACGTCATTAGAAATCACAACACAGAAAATAGGAAAATTCAGGATATGTATAAGTACAGATTAGCCACCATGTATTTATCTGCCATGAACTACGAATTGACTACAACCATCTTTGTGTCTCAGGAATATAAATTTAAAATAAATTTAACCTATGACTTCCTTTTACGTAGTAACGAAACGGAAGAACTTAGATTTAACCACCTTTCTCAAAACAATACCCGGATTCTAGATAGACCACCCTTAATAAAAAAACGCTGTAGGTTATGGAAATTTCCTTCAAGACGTTAAACACGAAGATATTTTGGAATGGGCAAAGCAACAAAGACCAAGTCCTAAATGGATTTTGTCCCTATATCCCGATAAATTCAGTCTTTTGATTGGTCAGAATGCCTTGGACAAATAGCCATGACAAAGGGTGCACCCAACTTCCAGGGTATATGAGAGCGTGCAACATCCAGGGTATAAGCGCATGCGAAACATCGGGGGCATATGGTTTAAACGAAAGCTTTCCGCGTTTGCTCGCCTCAATATAAAAATCGAACCAAAAAACCTGAAAATAGTCACAAATATCAACCGATTTCCGACAATTCAGTCATAAAAATAAAATAAGGGCAAATAATTCAGCCAGTAGGCACATAGAACACATTGGGACTCCAAGTGATTGTGGAGCTGAGAAATGTGTCCACAAATTTATTTTCACAATGTTTGTATTGTTTCAAACGGGACAAAAACGTTATCTCCACCAGCATGCATGGTGTATAGAGATTTAATACATGGATGTCTCATTTAAACACCTCACCTGCGGCTCGGTGTTTAAAAACCGACACCCAGGTATTAAATATCCATATACCATACATGTTGGTGGAGATACTAACTTATATTGTCTACCGATTGTAACTTTTTAAAATGTCAACAAGATTAAAGTTCACCCATTCGGTGCGATCTCTCAAAATCTCTCTAAATACATTCTGGAAAATCGTCTGCTTGTGGCCTTTGTCAAACATGAACACGACCATTCTGTTTATTCTGGGGGTTAGTCCTTTGAGGGGGAGGGGGAATTCTACTTGCCATACCTGAACTCCATAACGCAGACCCTGTATAGTAAATACACGGATGTGCCCAAGGATAATTTCCCAGGTGTTAAATTGGCTGAACGTCCCAAAGCTGAATAGGTTTTTGAAGTCAATATACAGGTATTTGATCTCGTACTGAAAAATAATGAAGTTATTGCTTAGCTTGTTCACAGGTCTAATGGAAGTTTTGAGAGCACAATGTATGTGAATTTGTATCAACAGCATTTCAGTTATATCGCTGACATTGATCAATATTGTAAGTCACATTTATTTGTCGTAAGTGTGGTAAATTATGGAATACAGGATTTAGACTCAATCGACAATAATTCTGTTGAACAGATTACGTGTCCTGTAAGTATGTTGGTGATATGTACCACACCCACAACCATTTTTGAAAAGTTACTCGAAGAAGGTATTGCTATTTCAGAACACTTACGGTCGTATCCCTACGACGCTATATTTGATTTTGAGTGCTATTTCTCTCCCCACCTTCTTGTCAGGGAAGCCGAACAGCCTCAGTGTTAGTGTATGTAGTATTGTCCCTATATCCCGACAAATGCTGTCTTCTGATTGGTTAGAATGCCTAGGACAAATAGCCATTGCAAGTAACGCACCCAACATCCAAGGTATATGAGAGCATGCAACATCAGTAGGTGATACGTGCGGATTCAAGCATCATCGTACATGTACGTGTACGTGTACATGTATACCTCCATAGGATTTAGTGTTAAAATCGTGTACATGTACAAGATTTTAACGGTTTTTAGGGTGCATTAGAATCCGTTTGCGGATTCAAACATCACTGATTGTATCCAAGAATGACAGAAAACGCATGAAATTTTACGTACAGTACATGTACCGTTTTGATTGAAATCGACAAGTGAGTTTCCCCCATAGGATTCAGTGTTGAATTTCGAGCAAAAAAAACGTTTTGCGGTTTCTAACATCATCCTCTCGCCGATTCTAACAATCCGCGTCCGTACATGATTTTAACACCGAAGCCCAATGGAGGCGTAGACGGAGATCCACTCTGCGGATTTTAGGTCTGATGATGTTTGAATCGGCAAATGGATTTCTCCCATAGGATTCAGTGTTAAATTGCGAGCAAAAAACGTTTTGCGGTTTCTAACATCATCCTCTCGCCGATTCTAACAATCCGCGTCCGTACACGATTTTAACACTGAATCCTATGGGGGAGACTCGCTTGCGGATTTTAGGTCTGAAATCGATTCACGTGAAGAGGTGATGTTTGAATCCGCAAACCCACTGTAGCGTTTCTCGAAGTGAGACTGGCGCACGTTATTGCGAGGTGATCTATGGAAATGTTTTGAACGAAGAGTGTTGTTGTCTGTGTGTTAGAAATTCGCGAGCCCGCTGTCACGTTTTTGATTGATATATATAGGGGAGAAAAAAAATATAAATAAATAGTTATTTAAAAAAAATAAATATATCAAATCGAATAGATAATAAAAAAAATGCGTAAATCATGAGCGATTCTCAGACTATTAGAGCGAGGTTTCTTTTAAACATGCTGATGAGAGCATACGCAATCTGCGTGAACGAAGAACTACGTCCCATCTTGTTAGAACGATGCGTCGGATGTCGGGATTACCTAGACTTCGATCACGAGAATCATTCGTGTCTGACGATGGAAAGGGAAGATATGGTCGTCATGTATTTCGAACCAGCGTTCGAACGCGTTAGATTCAACGATGTGATCACGTTTTGGAAGAGATTAGTCTTCTGTAAGAATCAAGACAAGCCTACAGATTCGGAAGAACTGAAATTGGCGCGTAAAAGTTTGACTTTAGAAGACAAGGGATGCATCAAGAAATTATTGCTGAATGAAGCATACGTCTAATTTTTTTTCGTTGATATAAAATAAGGGAGAATAGAAAATAAAAATAAATACACACATAAAATTTTTATCTAATATTAGAAGAAAAAAAACAAAAAATGAGAACCAGAAATAAATTGTATCCAACGTTAGTGGACGACGAGGACGAGAAGCCGATCGACGTTTTGCCGACGGCATCGTCGCTAAAAGAAAGAGAAAGAGGAGAGAGGTATCGCATCGATCAAATCAATAGAATCCAAGAGTATCTAATTCGAGAGAGAGATTCTCGTCGTTCCCTCAAGAAGAAGTATTCGCGTTTCGTGACATTCGTCAACGCGATCGACACGACACTCATCACGATTTCCCTGGGTTTACACGTGGCCGGCATCGGATTTTTGTCGACCGCGGTCGGCATTCCGATCGTGTTGACCGTAGAAGGAGTGGCTCTCGCCGCCGGATTGTTTAGCACGCTCGGAAACTTTTTGAGTAGGAAATTATATCTGAAGGCGAGGAAACAAGACAAGATTCGCGTCTTGGCCGACTCCAAGATCGACACGATATCCAAAATGATCTCTATGGCGTTGAAAGACGGTAGAATATCGGACGGAGAATACTTCGCGATATTGAGCGAGAAAACGAAATACGATGCCATGAAAGAAGCCGTGAGAATCAAGACTCGCCAGATCATCAAGGAAGAGATGAAGGATTCTCTCGTGGAAAAGGGGAGGAAAGAGGCCAGGGAGGAATTCAGTAAGATGATAGAACTCAAGAGCAGCGATTGAAAAAATATATATATATATAAGAACAGAATTAATTATTAAATTTATATATAAAATAAAAAAACGAAATTAATTTAAATAACTCTTAAAAATGTATTGCGTAAAGTGTAAGAGAGTTACCGAGACGAGTAATTCTCGAGAAGTGCGAACTAAAAACGACAGACAGATGCTTCGCGGAATTTGCGACGTGTGTGGTTCTGTCAAGACACGATTCGTCAAAAAAGATAACACGAGCAAAGGTAAAGGCATCGTGAATAAAATGATCAATAATCTACCTTTCGAAATGCATCTGCCCGGTCACAGTTTCACGGGACCCGGAACGAAATTGAACAAGAGACTCAACGCCGATCTGACTCCCAAATCTTGGAGCAAACCTGTGAATAGGGTGGACGCGGCCGCGTATGATCACGATCTGTGCTACGTCAGACATCCCGACACCAAGACTCGCAACGACGTCTGCGATAAAAACATGTTGGGGAAATTGAGAGGCATATCAAATCCAACCAGGAGAGAGAAGATGGAACGTTCGCTGGTCGGCAATCTGATCGATGCGAAACGTCGATTCGGATGGGGCGTTCAAAAAAAAGCGTATCTGAAAAGAAGAAGAAACGATTATTGACGAGCGAATTGGCCGAGGAGTTACACAAACCCATAGTGCGTAAATTTCGAAAGAGAAGGTTGTTAATGAAGGGTCTGGATGATATTTGGTCTGCCGACTTGGTCGACATGAGATCGTTTTCGAGGTGGAACGAGGGCGTCAAATATCTATTGACGGTCATCGATGTGTTTTCCAAATACGGTTGGATCGGAGCTTTGAAGAATAAATCGGGACCTTGCATCGCCGGGGCTCTGAAGAGCGTGTTCGACTCGTCTTCTCGAAAACCGAGTAAATTGTGGGTGGATAAGGGAAAGGAATTCTACAACAAGCACGTTCGTCGATTGGTAGACCTCTACTCGATCGAAAACTAAGAGAAAGCCAGCGTGGTGGAACGTTGGAATCGAACGATGAAGGAAAAGATGCACAGATACTTCACGGCGAATTTGACCAAGAAATACATATACGCACTGAACGGTCTGGTCAAAGATTACAACAACACGCGACACAGATCGATCAAGATGACTCCCGCGGAAGCTAGCGATTCTCGAAACGAAAAACGGGTCTACGCGAATCTATATCCTGAGAGATCTAAGATCAGGAAGAAGTCTAGAACGCCGAAATTTGCGGTCGGTGATCGAGTGAGAATCTACGCTTATAAGAAGCACTTCGAAAAGGGTTATACTCCTCGATGGACCTCGGAAATCTTCGTGATAATCAAAATATTTCACACCGATCCGGTGACTTACGAAATCGAAGCTTTGGATGGAGAAGAGATCATCGGAAAGTTTTACGAACAACAATTACAGAAGACGAAGTTTTGATGAAGAAAACAAAACTTTTTTTATTTACCCTCTTTAACATTTTCTTGTTTACACACATATATATAAGAGAGAAAAAAATAATAAAAAATAATTAAAAACTATTTTTAGATAAAAAAAGCAAGTTAATTAATAAACAAAAAAACTAAAAATCCTTTAAAATGACAAATATACTAGATATAGCACAAAGCATAGTGAAAGATGAAAGTATTCAAGAATATGAGGTTCACGAATACGAACCGGTAACCAGAACGAGTTTGAACAATGCCGGAGAGATAAGAATCAACGTCGAAACTCAAGATTTATTCATACATCCTAGCGAGAGTTACATAGTGGTGCAGGGACGTCTCACCAAGGAAGATGGGAGCGACTACGCCGACGACGACATGGTTACTCTAGCCAATAATGGCATCATGCATCTATTCAGTAACATAAAATACATGCTATCCGGACAAGAGATAGAATCTGTGTTTCATCCCGGTCAGGCCACCACGATGTTCGGACTCTTGACGTATCCTGATGATTTTTCGAAATCCAGAGGACTTAATCAGTTGTGGGTGAAAGACACCGTAGGCCCTGCTAGCGCCGGTGCCGCCGCGATATTCGACTACGTCATCAAGATGTCCAGACCTAAAGGAACGTTTTCATTCAGGATACCTTTGAAACACATCTTCGGATTCGCGGACGATTACAACAAGATCATGTACGGATTCAAACACAATCTGATGTTGATTCGAAAAGGAAACGACGATGCAATAGTGAGACTCGCTGTGACCGATGCGGGTAAGATAACTCTACACAACATATCATGGTTCGTTCCGCACGTGGAGCCTTCGACCGTGGAGAAAGCGCGTCTCTACAAGATCATAGAATCCAAGAGTAAATTACCCGTGGGATTTAGAATAAGACAGTGCGACACGGCTAGCATTCCTCCCTCCACGAATCACTTCGACTGGAGATTGATGGTGAAATCTGCTTCTGAGAGACCGCGTTTCATCGTGGTTGCATTTCAGACCCATAGGGACGGGTCTCAGGAAAAGAATGCATCGCTGTTCGATCACTGCAGTTTGAGAAACATGCAAGTGTTTCTGAATGCCACGAGATATCCAGCAATCGATTACAATGCATCGTTCAACAAGAACGATTTCTGCAGACTGTACGGCGACGCCGCTGATTTTAGAAAGAAGTATCACGGTCTAGACGAATTGATGAGCTACCCTAACATATCTCCTGGAGAATACAAGTCGATGTATCCCATGTTCGTATTCGACGTCAGTAAACAGAGTGAATGACTCAAGAGTAGCGTCTTAGACATTCAGATCAAGATGCAATTCGATAGGAACGTTCCAAGAAAAACCGAAGCCTTCACCCTGGTCCTGTCGGACAGAGAATTACAATTCGAATCGGATGGAAATAAGATGTCGATCATTCAATGAGAGACGAGTGTGAAAAAAAATAAAAAAAAAAAAAAAAATAAAAAGTAATGAGTAATTATTAAAAACAAAAAAACAAAAAAAATAAAAAAATAAATTCGTTTTTAATGATATTTTATTAACAAAAAAAAAAGTTTCATCCGAGAAAAAATCGTCTTTTTTCAACATTCTCGACGTACAAAATGTTACAATACCTAAGTAGTCACGTAGAAAACGAAATACACATTCCATTTTCTCGTTTGAAAAAAAAAAGATATTTACGATTACGTTCTGAATTATTTAAAAGATCGCGTGCTATTCACTCGAGAGAAATAAAAAGGATATTTCGTGATGAAGATATTAAAACTCGAACAGATCTTAGATTGTTCGATCCTGTGCGATCGTCTCTCCGTTTCCGTCAGATGTTCCATCCTGTGTAGCAAGCCAAAAAACAAAAAAAAGATGTGGAAAAATGGTTAGATAAACAGCGGGATAGACGGTTGGAAATGAAAAGAATGAGACGCTTTCCACCATCACCACTACCTTCTGAAGAGAATGGTAATGATGCGAGTGTTACCAAGAGATGCACAACATTTGTTCATAATTATGATTCGGATAAACAAAAGTGTTGTTATAAACGTATCATATCACAAAGAAAAAGAAAAAAAGAAAAAGAAGAATCGACGCTGAAAATTGAGAGAAAAGGAAACGTCATTATAATATATGGTGATAGTGAAGAAGAAGGAAAACAAAAAAAATGAGATCTAAAGATGATCTCATTACTTTTTTTTTTGTTTTTTTGTTTTTAATAATCACACATTATTTATTTTAATTCATTATTTTCCACGCGTTCACTGTTTGTTCAAAGAATCTAGTTCGATCAGTAGACTCACCACGGAAGTGGTGGCTTCGGGATTATTGTTTTTTGTAACGAAATTAATCCTGTCTCTGGTTTTCACTTTGAGAGGCGTGCTGAACGTGCTAACATTCACGTGTTGATTCTCAGTCTTTTTGACGCTTATCTCTTATCGCTCTCTACACCATTCACCATGAGATTGACGACCGCTCTGTTATTCAAATCCGAGGAAGCCAGACTCATTCGAAGGATTTCACCTCCCAGCGGCATGGGATATCCCACCTGACCATGTTTCGATCTGCTACCTCCATTTCCGAAAGACCACTCAGCTTTTCCTTCATCTAAGGTGCCGGCCTCTTCGGCCCACACAGTGATCAATTGTCTAGCATATTTAACTTTCTCCACCACCGAAATCAGGGTGCAGGCATCCGTCATGTTCACGGGATCTGGTAGATTCATGAGCGCGTGTACACCCATGTCTAGTTTACCTTCCATGATGTCACCCTTTCTCCAGACCGAGTTGTCGTCCACGTACTTTCTGCTGACCATGCTGGAATCGAATTTGGGATCATGATCGAGACCGAATAAATTGTGACCGTTCATGTTGATGCCATTCTCCATGGTTCTGCCAGATTGTTTGTTCAGGTAGAGATCATCCACTTGCAATTCTAGGTATTCTTGTGATTGTATCACGGCAGAATCTACATAGCCCTTGTTGACCGCGGTTGAGTCTGCATCCGTGTCGTTGATCTCCGACAGATTCAATATCTTGTTGAATCCCACATTCAGATCCGATTTCATTTCTCGTCAGTCAGACTTTCTCTGTTCCAGATCTACGTAGTGTTTGGTCGCCACGTCCTTGGGATTCGTGGGAGTGGCCACGTTCGTTAACTTGTTATAATTGGCATTCAATTCTGATTGCATCGTTTTCATAACGTATCTATTTCTCAGGTGTTCGCTGAATCTCATGTGAGAGTCGTCTGCATATTTCTTGGTCATGGCATCGGTGGGATCTATGGGATTCGCGACGTTCACCAAACGTTTGGATTTCAGATCGAGATCGTCGGTCATGGTTTTATCCACGTAATTATCCAGCAGGATTCGTTCGAAATCGGCGTTCCCCCTGTCGACGTATTTTTTAGTCGCAGCATCTGCGAGATCTATCGGCTCGGGAAGATTGTAGAGCTTCTTATCGTTCATGTTCAAAGGTTCTTCTCACAGTTCGTATCTCCGAACGTAACGTTCGTCCAAGTTGGCAACGTCGTAACCATCGTCGACTTCGAACGTCTTCCTCTTCTTTCTTGGGTTGACTTTTTCATCGTCACTTCTACCAAATTTATCGACTGGCATGTTGTTGTGGGATTTTTTTGTTTTTAGAAAAATATATTCAAAACGCAGTTTATCAAAAATGAACTATGTTATTTTATTTTTCGTTTTTATTCAATTAATTTTTTTTTAAAATAATTGTTTATCTTTATATATACTATTAAAAAAACCTCTCTCTAATGTAAATCATTGAGAATGTCTTGTAATCGATCTCCTTCAGACCATCTCTTGAGAACGTAGAGACATAGGTGACCGCAAAACACTTGATCTGGTGATTGCACTTGTTCCGTGTTGTAATGAACCATCGATTTGTTGAAATAGTTCTTTATTTCTTTTGGCGGCGAGATGCGGTAGCTGTCGAAATAATAATTTTTCTTCTGCCCGTTCTTGATCCACACCACCCAGTGAGTGCCTTCTCCTGATGAATCGTCTAGATTTAAAATTCCGCATTCCGATTGTTGAGGTCTTCTCTTCAGCAAGGCATCTCTGGAAAACACGCCTAGAAAATCTTTGATTTTCAAATCTTTTGCTGCATTCAACAGATCGGTGTTGGATAGGGGTTCGTTAGGTAAGACGACACCTTCTACGGATATCTTTATTTTCTTATTCATAAATGCGTATATATTTTTTTTATTTATTTTATTATAATTTACTAAAAATGACATTATTTTTTCTATTTTTTCTTTTTCTTTTTAAACTAACACTCTCGATGTCTCTATCGATTTCTATAATTTTGAATTCGTCTAATTCCTCTTGATTTTCTGGAATCCTATCATCAACAATCATATCTGGAATCCAATCATCCACATTCATATCGTCTCTAATTAGATTCACAGTCCAATGTCCGAGTGCCAAAGTGCTTATTTTATCATCTAACATGAATCTCTTATCGTCGTCGGCCGTCAGCGAAATCTTGTTGACTATTTCGGTATACAAGTCGTGATTTTCGCTTCGAATCGATTTCATAGTCTTATACACCAGACCACTTCCTAACAGACAATCTTTATACTCTTGGAAAGAGATGTTTTTCTTCACCACGCACGCTTTAACTCCTTTGCACTTCTTGATCTCTTCATCATCTTCTAGACGATAAGCATACAGTTTGGGTCTCAAGCCCACGAATTCGACGATTTGTTTACCACCGCTCTCGTCCTTAAATTTACCCAACACCTTCTTGTTGTCATTCGATTGAATGTTGGATGGGTGATCGATGGGATAATTGCTCGTGTCGAACCACTTGGCCACGTCTGGAGATATATCTTGGTAGACGTCTTTCGTCTCTATCTCGTAAACTAAACTGTCCATGTCAGTGAACAGTAGTTTGGCTTTATCACCAAATTTTCGTTTGACGTAATTGTAGTGAAACTCGTACATCAATCGCTTGCTGATATCTAAGATGATCGGTCCGAGATAATACGGTTTGTCGAACTTCAGGTGCGTCTTTTGCATGTGAACGGCCACTAGATTTTCGTCGAATATGGTTCGGTGTTTGTAATTGGGTTTCGCCACTAATGTTTTAGCTCTTTTCTCAGATGTGACGAGTCGAACGTCGGTTCTCTTCCTGATGTTTTCCATCGATTTACCGTACACGCAATAGTTCATGAGTTTGAAGAAATCTTTTTCGAAATCGTTCTCGGCTCGAGTTCTGAGATTCGTGTTGAGATCGATGTATTTTTTCATCCAAGGCTCTTCGTTGAATCGAATGATGCGATGTATGTCGACTAATTTCATCCCGTAAACGACGTACTGTTTCAAATTCTCACTGTAGACGATGTAGTTACGTTTGTTAAATAAATTGGGAATGAGTTTTTCCTTGTCTCCTTTGTTCAGTTCCTTTCATTCGGGAGCCAGTGGATAATCGTTGTGTGGATCGTGTAATTCTTCCGGATAGTTCAAATCGACTTCTAAAATGCAAGGATAGTCTCTCCATTTTTGCATCTCTTCCGGTTCCTTCACCCATTCGAAATTTCCAATCGGTAAAGGATGACTCATAGCCCAACCATACAGATTATTGGCGTCCCAATACTGTATGTATTTAGTCGACCGTTTCGAATTGAAACCTTCTTTCATGTAGGGATTGTTAGCTTCAGAATATCTGTGAGAGATCATCGAGACGCCACCGCTCATAGCCCTTTCGAACATGAGCAACATGTCCACGTCAGATAATAATTCCAATTGGTCTTCGGTGGTCTTCAACAGAGCGTCCCACGCTAGACCGGGTGCGGTGAAATACCAAGTGGTATCCAGATCGTAATTTCGACAACAGACGTCTCAAAAATTTTAGAACACGCCTGCCAAGAGCAGAACGTCAGTCTTCAGATAGAGATCGTGATAATCTCTCATGGTTTTCATATCGAATGATTTCCACACGTTTTTGGCATGTTCGTAATTCTCATCGGAAATGTCGGATTTGTATAATTTCGAATAAAAATCTTCTTTTGAAGGTAGTGTAGTGTCTTCGAATCTCTTTAGATCGTTCATGTAATCGTAAGGATAGACTCCTTTCCTCAACATGACATCTACTCATTCTCCGAAATGTTCGCTCATGATTTTAAATTTATCCTTGCTCATGTTATCAACTAATTTTTCTAGAGTGGTCGACATGAATTTAAAACTGTTGATGAAACGTATGGCTCTACGAATGAATTTCGTTTTTTCTTCCAACGTCTCTCCATCGATTACTCTTTTCTCCTCCATGGGCTTCCATTTCGTGAAGGAAATGTATCTTTCTTCACTGTTCACGATGCAATTTAATTCTCCGTGTGAGGTGAGGAGATTTTTCACGAACAGATGACTGTCGTAACCCGAGAGATTGTGAAACATCACCGGATAGAAAACAGCATCTTGATATTTTAAATTACACTTGCTGTGAGCCGGACCGTGATACAGACCCGTGTAATGATCGTGGTCTCTGACCTTCCTATTTTCCTTCGAATTCTCGTCGAACGATTGTTTGCATATGTGACATTCGGTGGCTCTGTTATTTTCGTCCTGCTGCTCTCGCATGATGATCATTTCTGCCGGAGTTTTGAATTTGTCGTATAACATTTGAAGTTTCCATTCTAACTCTTCCACGAACCTTTGAGCCACATCGTCATCTTCATACTGTTTCGTGTAGGTGAAGGGACCCATGTCGTGTTACGAGTCGAAAGCGCATTTCACGTAAATGCAATAGCCCAAAGGTATGTGTTTTTGATATCTTTTGACGTAACTTTGAAGAGCGTTGGGTTGACAGGAACTCATTTTCACAGTGGAACATTCGAAATCGGCGTACACGACGAATGGTACTTTTAACCTTCTATTGTGATTTTCAAACTTCGCGATGGTGTTAGGTTTAGGCATTTCGACGTTGACACCTTGATTTTCATTGCAATATTCCTGATGTTTCGCTAACGATTTTTCGCTGTGAAACGTGTTCATGCAATTGAAACATAAAGATATCTTTCCTTTATGTTTATTATATTGTTTCGACAGTAATCAGCTCAGATGTTTAACCCAACAATAATGACGATTGTCACCATTCGAAATCAATAATAAAATAATTGTCTTTTCTCTTCCGTGATACGAAGTCTGTCTGAGAGGATAGATTTTTCGTTTTTCGTTGTCGTATCCAAACACGTTCACCGCTACGGTGGGATTTTGAGCCTTGAAATGTTTGATGTGTTTTAACTGCGTTGGAAAAGTCACTCCGGTCCAATCGAGATTTTTAGAAGTTACCTCATAAGAACAAACTCTTTCGACGTTCATTTTGACAGGGTATAAAGCGGAAGTGACTGCCCATTTAAAACACTGATCATCTTTATTTTTCACGTTGATCATGGCGTGTTTTTTTGCTAGGAAATACGGTAATTTCACGTAGGAAGACCCTTTCAACAAATCGTTTTTAGTTATGTGAATTTCGAGTTTCAACATCTCATCGAACGTCCAATTACTACCTTCATGTTGATAATTCACGAGAGACGTCAACATCTTGTCTTTCATCTTTTTGAAAACGTCCGATAAATCTGAACCTCGAAATACGGGTTCGACATTAGATCTGAAATATGCATTTTTCACAATGCTCTTGCCGGACTTCACGTCGATTTTATTCATCACGCAATGGAGTATCATCTTAATTTTTAGTCCCACGTTCATGTGTTTGCGAAACAAATCCAATACTTTTTTCTTCACCCGTTCCATGAACAATTTCGGATCGATTTTCTTCAATGAGGGAACCACATCGAAAGTTTTAAAAATGCCTTTGATCGCACTTTCCGTTCCACGGACTTTGATTGAAATAGTTCTGCGGTGAGTCGCACTAGATATTCTTCTCCTTTCCCTTTGTCTATTGCTCGTCGAAGTTCGCTTTATATATCTCGTTTGCCTAGAATCTGATGTGCATCACTCGTTTTCGTTTTAGTTTTTCTTTTCTTTTCTTTGGAAACTTGAAGTTCTTCTTCAATGGCTTTTCATTTAGTCGTCTTCTTATTTTTCACAATCGAAACGTTATCGGTTTTTTTTTGCGTCAGCATTTCGATTCCTTTTACTATCTTTTTTTTCTTCTCATTTTTCACAACCGATGCATTTTTTGACGTCGTTGCTCTCGCCATTTCGTTTGCCTTTCCATCGTTTCACAAATGTTTCTGTATGACTTCAATCATTTTTGATTTAGTTCTATGATTTCGGGTTCTTTGGGTTTTTGAGCGAGATGCGAAGGCCAATTTTTAAATGTTTGAAGTCTTGCACGTTCTAGACTATAATTCGGATGTTCGGACTTGATCATTGTTTTTACCTCAAAATTGAGTTTGTAAGAATATTTTTTTTGTTGAATTTTTGTATTTAATGATAATTTGTTAAAAATTTTAAAATTGAGATGTTAAATTTAACTTTTTATCTATATAAAGAGAAAAAAACTTTTACAAAAAAATGTTCACATTAAAGAAATTAAAATTAAAAAAACAACTTTTTTTATATATATATAAAGAGCAAAAAAAAAACTTTTTAAACAAATTATTAAAATACAAAATTTAAAATATACATTATTTGCAAGAATTCGTAAAAACAAAAAACCAAATAATCGATCATGAGGACAACAACACCTAAAAGATGCGAATTGAAATTGAAACATGTCGAAACGAATAAGAAATTCGGTCATAAAATCTATAGATTACAATGACACGATCCCATCGAATTGAACGAGGTCGAGACGAAGGGCTTAGAGCACAAATACGACAAATATAAGATTCCTTTGAAATTGGACGAAGCCGCGCTCGATTTGATTTATGAGTACCAAAGCGATCTGCAGAACATCGTCATCTCCGAAGATAGAGAATTCGATAAGGACGATTTGTCGTTGCCTTATGGAAATTACATATTTCCAAACATCTCATTCGAACTCGTGGAGAAATTGGGTGGTGAGAGCGAGTTGACCGATGTAAAAAAACTCAAAAGAGTAAAGATAAACATTCAACACGTTTTCGAAAAAGGAGAAGACACGAGTGTCAACATGCTAATAACGGACTTGGAAATATAAACAATAGAGTGATTGATTTTTTTTGCGAAGAAGAAAGAAAAAACGTGATGAGATCATCTTGAAAACATGAGTGTCAACATGCTAATAACGAGCTTGGAAATATAAACAATAGAGAGATTGATTTTTAGCAAAGAAAAATGAAAAAAAAAGTAATGAGATCATCTTTAGATCTCATTTTTTTTTTTGTTTTCCTTCTTCTTCACATTTTTTTATTTCTTCACTCTTTGTCTTGCGATATTTGTCATTATCGTCAAATTCAATTGTTTCTCCACCTTTTCATCCAGGTGATAAATTCTCCACCTTGTCATCCTGATGATAAAATTATTTCTCCACCTTTTTTACTAATTTTAAATATATTATTTTATACTTTCTATAATTTTATATTTTATACAATTTTATATTATAATAACATATTCAAAATCGGTATATTCTTAAACGGCGAATTCTCACCGAGCAACAAACCTTTGCCGAGTCGCTCGACGTTCTGTCCACTCTTCAGATAGAGACCATTTCCTCTCAGAGAGTTGCCACCTCTAACGGGTTCTAGATACAATCCTTTACCGCTGTCGTCTACGTGGATGCGACACACGGCTCCTCCCTTCTTCAAAAACAGTCCACTGCCACCCATTAATTTCTCAACCGCCAAACTAGCGAGTCCCGTGAGAGCTCCCACGCCGAGAGTCTTTCCGAGAAAGGGTAGTGCCTTTGCGGCGAAGGGTAATGCTTTTGCTGCTATTCCTGCCAATAGCGGTAGGAAACCGCCTTTCATTCTCAAATTGTATCTCAACTGAGCGGATTCAATCTCACCGTCAACCCTCTTCCATCGCGAATCGCTTTCTCCATCCTTTTGATTTGACTTCTGGTCCAGGCGATCGAATCCTGACCGCCTCTCGTCAGATCTTCGTGAATGAATTTGAATTTCACCGCCTCGCCTCGAGTTGTTAACGCTCTCTTAAGTTTCTTCCTCTGTCCTGCCGATATGTTCACGTTTTTAACCACGTATTGTGTCATAATTCTGTTTTTAAAATATATTTACTTCAATTGTTTCTTGTTTAATAATTATATTAAAATAATTTTGTAAAATTAATATTGCGTTTATTTTATTTTTGTTATCTATATATATACACAATTTTTTTGCTTTTATATTTCTCTTATGTGAAATCGTATCGTCACTCTCTCTCCGTGAAGATCTAACAGTTCACCATTTTGATCCGTCAACGTGGTTTTGAGACTATACAACGTGTCCAAAATCACTGGTAGATAAACTAAATTTCAAGGTCGCTCCACTATCTTATAACCCGGCGACACGTTTGGAAAGAAGGAATAGATCGTCGGTTGAGCGCTACCATTCACGTAGCTTCCAGCAATCACATCCACGTTCACCAGAATGCTATTGACAGCGAGAATGTCGACCGTATTTTCAGATGCAGCGTGGCCTCGATACATCTTTCGATCGAATCCGAGCATCTTGCCTATAGAATCGTCCGTGTTGAAATCCACTCGAAAATTATCTTCCAAATCCAACATCGTCTGTAAGGTATTAGGATTGGGAGCGAGTCTGATCTTGTTGCTTCCCTTTCCATCCGTCTTCATTCGCGTCTGAATGTAATCGTTCAAATCGTCTATGTCATAACTCCCTTTGGGAATTCGAATCTCCAACCAATCCGTTCCGTCGGAATACTTGAACGAGTTATTCTTTTCAGTGACATTGGGAAAGGAATAATAAGTCTCCAGATTCACCAAAGCCATCTCGTATCTTTTCTCTCTATTCAATTCGATGGAAGGTTCGAATTTCGTAGCGAATCGAGTCGAATCGCCACTCACCACGATTTGAATGGATTGTTTTGCAGCCGTATTCTCGGCTATCCGTTCTAACAATTCTCCATGTTCGAACATTATATTTAATTTTATTTTTTTTTTATTCAAAACTAATTATTTGAAGATTTATTATTTTCTAAATTTTATTTTCACGCTCTATCTTATTATTATCATCAGAAACATAAAACTTGTCGAATCCGCACCGATATTTTCCGCGATTAAATTCGCTTGTCAAATCGATCACGACGAAATTGTAAAGTCCACCATCCCAAACCCTCTTGCAGAATCTACTGAATTCCGCCGCGCTCATGTCGTTTGCGACGTGATCGCCGTAGATGTGATTGAGATTCTTGAGATCTTGGCGAAAGAGACATAGAAAATTAGTGTTCTCCCTTATCGTCTGTCTGGGCAATCGAAAATAATTCTGCGACAGGTAGAAACAGTCCACGTTGCTGTGTCGACCCCTAACGTAATACGATTCGCATCGGTTCTGTCTCTCCAAAAGCAGATCGTCGAAAATCCTGAGATTCTTATCTTCCGATTTCAGTTCCCTAGGATCCGGAACGTCGCTAGCGTTCTCATAAAATCGACACTCGACGTTCGAAGATGCATTTCTCTTCATCAGCTCCATCGCCGCACCGTCCAAAATGGTCGAGAGTGGAGCTCCACTCTTGTCGAATTCCTCCCTACTGTCAAAGATTCTGGCTATGACGTCCTTGGGCAATCTACGATCCATGCACTCTCGAGGCAATCTGTATTCGGGTTGAAACAAGCTCTTGCCAAACACGAACAATCTGTCGTAATCCAACCAGTCGGGTCGGGACAACAGATTAGTCTTTCCACAATTCGATTTTCCCACTATCAAGCCTCTTATGCTTTTGGGGAAAGAACTCGCTATTCGACCTCTTGGTCGCGGCGTCGTTCCAAGACATATCTTTAATGTTCATCTTTGTTTTATTTTGTTTGTTTGTTATTTTAGATTCTTTTCAAATGCAAATTTTTTATGTTTTTCAAACTCTGTTTTTAATGTTATTATTTATTTATATCACACCGTCGCAAGTTCTCTTCAATCCGGATCCACTCGTCATTTTAGCTAAATCTTGTATGGGCACCACAGCATCCTTAAAATCTTTCCAACTTTTCGCGTTCGCTCTAACGCAGCTCGCTTCGCCGGCGGACTGATCAACTTGTCGATCAACGCGTCGGCTGCCCTCTTGCCAGCCACAGAAGCTATCCTACCACTGGCTTCGGAAGTGGCTTTCTTACCAGCATCCAAAGCCGTCTTCTTACCGACCTCAAATGCGGTCGATGCGAGTTTTCTACCCGCATCGCTCGTGAACGCTCGCATTATAGAATCGACGATGCCAAAACCGCCTTGAACGTAAGTTCTGACGTATCCCCTGTTCTTTATCACCAACATATTTTATAATATATTTTTGTTTTTTTCACTGGTAAATCGTTTTGTTGTTTTTAAATACCTTTATTATTGTAGTGTAAAAATGTACTGTTTATTTTTGTTTGTTTGTTTCTGTCTACTTATTATATACACATCAATCCTTCAATTCGTTCATCAGCCTTTTATACTGGTTTTTATTCAAAACCGTCTGTCTTAACAATTCGTCAGATATAGCAACTATCTGATTATCTAATCCTGTGTTACCAGCCCGTCTGCTCGCCATCAACAAACTCAATCTCTGAGACAGAGCGTCAGAATCGCTCGGAAGAAAAGTGGTTTTCACCCCTTTGCCAGTCACCGATTCGATGAACTTCTTGTTCATATCCCATATGGGTTTCACCACTTTCGTCCACTTGTAACCTCTGTTGGCTTTGGGTCTCGTCTCTCTGGCATCGTTATTTCTCTCTTCATGGCGTGGGTCTGGACCAGAATGTCGCCGTAATTGTCGAAATCCTGTTCCGTGTAATCGCTGGGCTTGTCGTAAAGGAGCAATTTGCGCAGACCATCAGTCAATTCGTATCTGTTCGAACCGACGATCAATTCATCATCGCCAATATCCACTTCCGTATCACCTACAAAAATCCTTCCCTCCGAATCCTTATAAAATCCATACAACTGATCTCTCTTACCGCCATCATTATCAGACGATGCGACGCTACTAGTGGTGATAGTCGAAGCTGTATCGTCGCTCTCGCTCGAATCTGTTTGAATTCCCGTGGGAACGTAATCCGGTGTAGATTGAACGGAATACCGATTTCCAAAACTAGGAGGCAACGAACCCATTCTCAAAGAACTCTCCTTTATGGGTCTCAATTCTTCGACTATCTCCTTCCTGCTTCGCTCTTGACCCTCCGTCACGGGTTTAAATATTTTTGTGGCTTCGCGTTTGAGTTCCATCTCACCAAGACGTCTGCTCCTATCAGCTGACTGAATCCCCTTCTTAGCACGTTCATACTGATCTAAAATTAGATCTCGGCGCCTAGGATCCATCTGTAAAAACATCTTTCGTTTTAATTGTTTTATTATTTTCAAAATTAAATGTTTAATTATATTTTTATTTTTTTAAGTAATAAAAATCTTTCCGTCTTTAATATAATAATCTGAAAATATTCACATCTCAACTGACTGTTAATTGAATTAGAGAAGTTTAAGAATACGTTTAAACAGTACATGACAAACCGGTTTCTGATTTAATGCATTTTGACAGTAGTTTTTACATTTTGTCAAAAGATTTCCATTCACACATCAAACAACCATTCACTCAATGTCGAATTAAGAGAGAATCCCTTTGATGACTGTTAAACAGTTTCAACACACAAAAGAAAACTAATTTTTAATGCTGAGAACTTATTCATCTCTCTCTGATTGCTATCATGAATATATTAAAAATTTACCACTCAAAACCTAATTGAGCAGAAAATGCGTTTTAAACATTCCGCTAAGTGTTTGACTCTTTCGAACAAAAACCCCCAAAACTCAATTTCTATTCGTCTCATCAAGACAAAACACGAATATCTATTACAGATCAACTCTTTCGAACAATATCCTCCAAACTCAATTTCTATTCGTCTCATCAAGACAAAACACGAATGTTTATAATACAGACCATATTCATAATCGACTCTTTTTGAACAAAAACCTCATTCAATCATAACGATAACATGTGTTAGTTTTACTTCAGGAAGACGTGACAGCGGGCTCGCGAATTTCTAGCACACTGACAACAACACTCTTCGTTCAAAACATTTCCATAGATCACCTCGCAATAACGTGCGCCAGTCTCACTTCGAGAAACGCTACAGTGGGTTTGCGGATTCAAACATCACCCCTTCACACGAATCGATTTCAGACCTAAAATCCGCAAGCGAGTCTCCCCCATAGGATTCAGTGTTAAAATTGTGTACGGACGTGGATTGTTAGAATCGGCGAGAGGATGATGTTAGAAACCGCAAAACGTTTTTTGCTCGCAATTTATCACTGAATCCTATCGGAGAAATCCATTTGCCGATTCAAACATCATCAGACCTAAAATCCGCAGAGTGGATCTCCGTCTATGCCTCCATTGGGTTTCAGTGTTAAAATCGTGTACGGACGCGGATTGTTAGAATCGGCGAGAGGATGATGTTAGAAAACGCAAAACGTTTTTTTGCTCGCAATTTAACACTGAATCCTATGGGGGAAACTCACTTGTCGATTTCAATCAAAACAGTACATGTACTGTACGTAAAATTTCATGCTTTTTCTGTCATTCTTGGATACAATCAGTGATGTTTGAATCCGCAAACGGATTCTAATGCACCCTAAAAACCATTAAAATCTTGTACATGTACACGATTTTAACACTAAATCCTATGGAGGTGTACATGAACACGTACACGTACATGTACGATGATGCTTGAATCCGCACGTATCACCTACTAACATCCAAAGGTATAAGGGCACGCGAAACATCGAGGGTATATGGTTCAAATGAAAGCTTTTCGCTGGCCTCGACCAAAAAATAGTCACAAATATCAAATTTCTGACAATTCGATCATATTTTTCTGTTATAAATTAAATAGTCGATTAATTAAATCAAACAACTTGAGAAAAATATAATAAGAGCAAATAAGTCAACAAAATAACCCGGCCGATCTGTTTACTCATTTACGATAACGACCCAAGGGATGTAACTCTGTCTATCGTCTTCTGCGATTGTAAAAACAAAACAACTATTTTCGAGTTTGGTCCAACTGATTGCAGATCGTGAGAAACGCGTCCAAAAATTTGTTTCCACTGTGTTTCTATTGTGTTTCAACAAGAGAAAAACGTTATCCCCACCAACATGTATGGTATATGGGGATTTAATACCTGCGGCTCGGTGGTTAAAAACCGACATCCAAGTATTAAATCTCCATATACAAAACATGTTGGCGGAGATAACTCCAAGTGATTGTGGAGCTGAGAAATGTGTCCACAAATTTATTTTCACAATGTTTGTATTGTTTCAAACGGGACAAAAACGTTATCTCCACCAGCATGTATGGTATATAGAGATTTAATACATGGATGTCTCATTTAAACACCTCGCCTGCGGCTCGGTGTTTAAAAACCGACATCCAGGTATTAAATATCCATATACCATACATGTTGGTGGAGATACTAACTTATATTGTCTACCGATTGGCAAACGTAACTTTTTAAAATGTCAACAAGATTAAAGTTCACCCATTCGGTATGATCTTTCAAAATCTCTCTAAATACATTCTGGAAAATCGTCTGCTTGTGGCCTTTGTCAAACATGAACACGACCATTCTGTTTATTCTGGGGGTTAGCCATTTGGGGGGGGGGGGTCTACTTGCCATCCCTGAACTCTATAACCCAGACCCTGTATAGTAAATACACGGATGTGCCCAAGGATAACTTCCCAGGTGTTGAATTGGATGAACTTCCCAAAGCTGAATAGGTTTGTGAAGTCAATATACAGGTATTTGATCTCGTACTGAAAAATAATGAAGTTATTGCTTAGCTTGTTCACAGGTCTAATGGAAGTTTTGAGAGCACAATGTATGTGAATTTGTATCAACATTTCAGTTATATCGCTGACATTGATCAATATTGTAAGTCACATTTATTTTTGTCGCAAGTGTGGTAAATTATGGAATACAGGATTTAGACTCAATCGACAATAATTCTCTTGAACAGATCACGTGTCCTGTAAGTATGTTGGTGATATGTACCACACCCAAAACCATTTTTGAAAAGTTACTCGAAGAAGGTATTGCTATTTCAGAACACTTACGGTCGTATCCCTACGACGCTATATTTGATTTTGAGTGCTATTTCTCTCCCCACCTTCACTGACACTCTTGTCAGGGAAGCCGAACAGCCTCAATGTTAGTGTATGTAGTATTGTCCCTATATCCCGACAAATGCTGGCTTCTGATTGGTTAGAATGCCTAGGACAAATAGCCATTGCAAAGAACGCACCCAACATCCAAGCTATATGAGAGCGTGCAACATCCAAAGGTATAAGGGCACGCGAAACATCGGGGGTATATGGTTCAAATGAAAGCTTTTCGCTTTCGCTGGCCTCGGCCAAAAAACCTGAACATAGTCACAAATATCAGATTTCTGACAATTCGATCATATTTTGCTGTTATAAATTAAATAACCGATTAATTAAATCAAACAACTTGAGAAAAATATAATAAGAGCAAATAAGTCAACAAAATAACCCGGCCGATTTGTTTACTCACTTACAATAACGACCCAAGGGATATAACTCTGTCTGTTGTCTTCTGCGTTTGTATAAAGAAAACAACTATTTTCGAGTTTGGTCCAACTGATTGCGGAGCGTGAGAAACGCGTCCACAAATTTGTTTCCACTGTGTTTCTATTGTGTTTCAACGAGAGAAAAACGTTATCCCCGCCAACACGTATGGTATATGGGGATTTAATACCTGCGGCTCGGTGGTTAAAAACCGACGTCCAAGTATTAAATCTCCATATACAAAACATGTTGGCGGAGATAACTTATAATGTCCCCGGTTTTGACACCCCGAGTGTTTTATTACTGATTGTGACTTGATACATAGTTTTTAATTTTGTTAAAACTATGAAGAATTGTTTAATGGAAATATCTGAGAAAAGTTACTGCTTCATGAAAGAGATTCACATTTACATATCCACCACATTGACCCTCAGGCAGATGATTCAAGACGCTTTGGCGCAGGAAGATACAGACGAGTCTAAAATCAATCCATTTGAAACGTTGGCTGCAAAATTTGTCCCTTACCCTTAGGGGATAGCAGTTGGGAACCTGAAGATCCCAGAGCTATTTTTCGCAGATCATATGGTACTAGTGTCAGAAAGCGAAGTGGGGCTAGAGAAAATGCTGGCAATTGTTGGGAGATATGGGAACGAATGGAGACTCGAATTAAATGAAAGCAAAAGCAAAGTTATTCCCGTGGGTCGTAAAGTGGAACCTATTCGAAAGTGGAGAGTGGGGAGTTCTGAAATTCCGGAAGCAAACTTCTTAGTGTGGGAGAGACATGTGACTACGAATATTTAGGGGTAAATATGAACATTACTGGAAGAGGCGTATACCGAAACCACATGAATAAACTAACTGGGAAGGGGGAGTGAATCCTCGATCAAATGAAACTTGTAGGGAGAAACAACTTCAATAAGGTTTTCGTAGGGAAAACAGTTTGGGAAATGGTGGGTTTACCAAGTATAACACATGGTACGGAAGTGATACATCTAAACTAAATGGCTTTAAAGAGCTTAGAAATAGTGCAGAACGACGTAGGCCGGTGGATAACGGAGTCGAGTAATGCCACAGCACTAGAAGCAATAAGGGGTGAGCTTGGGTAGATGAGGATTAAGGACAGAAACTCTACTATCTCAACTATTTGGTAAATGGTGGAAAATGATGTTTCAATTCAAACATAAAGACAGGAATGGGAGACCAAGTGGAGGAGTTAGTAATGAAGATCTATTTAATGGACATCTCAAACTAAGAAGTGGGAACTACCCAAGGAGAGAAAATCGTCTCAGAGAAAGAGTCATGGAGGATTTAACATGAATTGCGAGGAGGGATCAAAGCAAAGAGATCTTTGGGTGGCCTGCGTCATAAAGAGAAGCCATATTTGAAGAGTACCTTGATGGCACCTTTGGGGGTCACTGTTGTTCAAGATTAGGTTGTGGTCGCTGGAGCTTTGGGGAAAAACTGGGAAAGGCAATGAAAAGGAATGCCGTGGAATACTTTCTATTAGAAAGTCTAAAATACCAGTCTAACAGAATAGGATTTACCGAGTGTATGATAGGAAAGTGGGGTAGGAGAATGAAGTACATGTGATTGGTAGGTGACACAAATGAGAGGGTTAGTATGCTTATCGGAGAGACTGGGAAGAATGGGGTACGGGATGTCCTCAAGCAGCTCGGCTCCGAGTGTTGTGGGGAGAGGAGAGGAGAGGCGTGGGCATAAGGAGCCATTTGGGAACAGAGGACTAATCAAGGCCTTCTCATCTGAGGACCGCGACAATTCAGCGTAATGCGTAAAGATAGGGATATGACGGACCCCGAAAACCGATTTCTCACATAAACAGACCAGCAATAATCCAAGCGCTGCTAATTAAGCATGAAATTTAATGTCCATTATGGCGCATTTGTTGAACGCCACATGGGTTATCTATAACTGATTAAAGGAGTAAGGGAGAGAGTGTTTTCCTGCAAGTCATTACGTAATTATGGCCAGTTGATAGGTAATTGTTGTAAAAACAGTACATCGCACAAGTTCTGGACACACACCCAAATTACGCATCTAGTCTGTCACCGAAATGTCAGGAAACATCGAAATGTGGGTCTTTCAAAGGAACTTAAAAGCGAGTATCAAATTAAGATAGATCTAAGCGGCCAAGTTCAAGAGAAGCGATTAAACTGAGAATTAATGTTCTGGCTATCGAAATAAAAATTGAGGGATTTCTCGAGACTTTCATTCCAGTCTGAAGGTGTGTAAGACTGTGGGCTGTTGCGAGTAGATGGGGATGTCCCATGCTATAGGTTAGAGGGGGTGCCGCATCGGTGCGAAAATATAGGCACGTTATAGTGTTTGGGAGCCACAGAGCTCATATTTAGAACAGGGGCAGCCGTGGGCCTAGTCGGTGGCCATATCTGAGTGTAGAATCAGAAATAGAAAGTGCGAGCTCAGGGAGCTATTAGTATTTAGGAAGATGACATACCTGTTGTAGAAGGCAAGACATACGTAGGCAGAGTAGGCTTGCCTGTATGAACATTATTCTAAGATAAACGTAGGGGAGAGTTTAACCCCAATGGTTGCGGCTGCTTCAATGAAAAGCGTCCAGTAAAGTGACAATAAGCTAGTGGCCGTGCGACGGTAGTGGAAGAGTGACACTCCGTCACTTGTTAGAGGGAAGGCTACATAGTAAATTGACAATACGTTAGCGGCCGTGCGACGGAAGGCGTAGAGTGACGTTCCGTCACATGTTGAGTAAAAACGGCCGGTAAAGTGACAATAAGTTAGTGGCCGTGCGACGGCAGTGAAAGAGTGAAGTGAAGAGGGGACCAAAGAACAAATACCAGCTAGAAGGAGGAAAACCAGCGACAACAGAGAATGTGACTCAAAAACTGCGTGGGTAGGGGATGATTGGCGTTTTGTTGTTCATATTCATTGGATTCCATGTAAGTCACAAATTACCATATTTATTTATATGTATATGTATTAAAATTGTTGTTTTCCCCGTGAACCCCTGTTGATTCATGCTTCTTGACGAAAAGTCATAGACCCCTTCAGGATAAGAACCACCCCATCAAAAGTGAAACGGGCCGGTTCGTCACGGTGAGACATACGTTCACGCACGGATTCGGGCGACACTCATTGAGTTTTGGCTGAATACGCGTCGTGAATCTATTTCTTCCAGCAGCGAAGAAGTCCCGGTGTCCGACATATAACAATAGAAATGTGAAACCCTTCTTAGAGGCTATTGAGAAGCAATTTCAGCTTTACTGGGAAAGGGGAGGGTCGATATGTTTAAGGGTGACATTAGCATTCTAGGAATGACGTTTAAATATTTGTTTGGTACCGTCGATGAAGGTATGTTGTAGGGACTTCGTTGTGACACTCATATTTTATTGATTCATAGGGACAATGTACCGCGGATCATAAAAGTTGTTTTTCTCATGCCCTAAATCGGGCCCCTGGGTGCCTGTCTCGACCTTGCTTAGATTACGATTTACAATCCGTATTATGGATGGAAGGGGTATAAAAAGGGGCTGTGTGTTAGGGGGTGGAGGCGAAGTACGCGAGGTGCATTGTCCTTCTGTTTCATATATACTTGTTTCTACTATATCAAGCTCCAGTCTACGTAAGGTTACGTCGTTTATGCGTCTGACATTCTTTCTCGCTCATAACTGATAAAGCTATCAATTGTGAATATGGACTTTACATAGTAAGCAACCATTTTTATATATTTTCCGCTTGATAAAGGCCAAGTGGCCGAACATTTGTGGATAATAGGGTGATGATATTGTTTATAATACCAAACTTCCCTTTGGAGGACATAATATGATAGACTCTGTAAAAATATAGTTTCACAATAAAGATAAGGGAAACTAAAGCCTTGAAGTGGTTGGTTAGGGGGTTAGTTAATGAACGTACCAAATATAGAATATTAAGATACAGTTCCGACGTTATTAATGGAGGTAGAAACCGAGACTTTTGGAAGTTTATAAAATTGGCAGCTTGCTTATTGTAATTAGATTGACTCTTATACAAAGGAACGACACCCACGCAGTCCTATAGCACTATTTGCTACTCTTATCAGGAAGATTCTTCGGAAATCCAAGCTAAAAGAAACTAGAAACTGACGATTTAGTGGCAAATCCGAGCCAAATAAATAGTTGTCGGGCTGTTTGTGATACATCTAGGAAGTAATCGAGGGTATTGGGAATTTGCGACCTATTAAAAGTACTCCAGCTCAATCAAACGCGCGTTATGTCACTACGTGCTATGCCTATAAGGAGGATTCTCCAGAAATCCTCCCCAAGATTTTGAGTGATTTGGGGCATTTCCCAGGTTCATTTGAGTAATTAGGTATACTCAGGTATACTCTGATACAACGAACCTCGCCTTATAGCACTACGTGCTACTCTCATAGGTCCTTGATGGTGGCTTCGTCAAGTCTGTTTCTGTAATTCTGGGAGTGTTTTTGTGATTTGGGGGATGTTTCTCTGGTCTATTTGGGTAATTAGATTTACCCCGATGCAATCGAACACAATCTCAGAACATATCCCCGCCTTCTTGTTGGCCACTGAGTCACACTGCAACCACGTGCCACTATAGAAACCAAGATGGCGGCCTCTAGTAAACAAAATGGACGACAGAAACACGTGCCATCCTCACAACACGCGTTGCGCATGCGCACTGACACAATATATCACTATGGGGATGACGCCAAAAGATGACCGCTCACGAGTGCTACCACGACAACTAAACATGGCGTAACAGGGCCACGCAACTATGGTGTCACACCCGGCGCCCCTACGGGGTCCCCATCTAGGACGAAACATCCCTCTCCTACTACTCAGATTACATTGTCACGGATTGTTTACCTCTATCAAATGAATATGGGTTTGGGTTTCTGAATTCAAATGAAAATGGAAATCATTTTCGCTAATAATAATTATACATTGAATGAAGTTCACAATCACCTTCTCTCGCGAATGAGAGTGGTAATCATCGGCCAGGCGTAAGGGACGTAGAAAGTTTTTACTGGTGGGATTAGGTGTAACAACAGAAACATTTCGACAGAAATTAGGGATGCTGAAATCGAGAAATTTTCGACACAAATTAGTGACACAAATCTTTGCAATAATCAGCACGCGGATATGCCTTGCGTCTTTAATTTCTTGCACCGCATATTATGGTTTGGGCTGTCCATCAGATGAAAGGAGCCCCTTCCATCATTAAACATGGAAACCTTGAAGGATTCGCGTTTATACATATTTTAACGTAACTCCCATAAGTGGCCAGCGCTATTCACAAAAATCTCAGTTCAGATTTTATTATTCACACCTCAGTTTTGCCCCCAAGATATAGCTTATCCCAATGAGGGCACAGACGCTATGTCGTAGAGGCCAAAACTGACAAGGTTTAGTTTTCAAGAAATTTCTTTTCAAGTGTGGTTTCAAGCTGTGTTAGGTAAAGCGCAAACTCCCTATGATCGAGAGCTGGCACTTACGTTTAGAATGGACAATCGTGTTAGTGAAACATTAAGACAGAAGTCTGAATTTTTACTAAATTCTTGTTGACAAAGGGACCAGAAAAACTTGACTGCACCTGTGCTTCCACTTACCCCGCCCCCTTGTTTTGGGCCAGATAGAATTTTTACCCTTGCCCACATTGTTCTGACATCCACGATGTAATTACTGGTCTAGTTTTACTGATAAACTGTTGTGTGTGCAAATCTTTACAAGACTCGAGGCACCGACCAAAAAAAAAATCCTGAATTGCAGAACATTTTCATTTTTGCCTTGAAAGCATAGCTTGTGAATTGTTTTAAACTGTCTCACTGAAGTTCCTTCATTGATGTTATGAGAAAGGTGAAGATAGTAGTCTCAAATGACACAGTTTGATAAAAAATTGTTTAGGTAAAAAACATCATTAACGGTGGAGTGGGTTAATGTCAATATTGTCGTCCAACAAGTCAATGACCGACAAAAGGAGTTATGTTTGTTTGACACATACCCACTGAGTGCTGTGTCAATTTAAAAATGGTCCATTTTATTTCAAATGTATCCAAAATATTGATGTCTGGCAGCTTGTAGAGGGTTAACAAGTGCTAACAGGAATATGTATTCATGCAACTTGTAATGTCACACCACGAACTGTGAATGGCCATTTTTTCTTTAAAATCTACAAGATGTTTTCAGAGAAATCCAGGGAAAACAGGAATTTTAAGCTTTTGATGGGTATCATTGTTTATCCAGCCCAAAACGGGTTAAGTGTTGTTTTTTGAATACTCTTATTACCTCCAAAAATAATTCTCAGTGAATTCTACTTCCACTTATTTTGATCTCTCCTCCCAACTTCGGGTGCTGTGGGTACGCAAACACATCCCATTTTATCAACATTTTGATGTTTGAGAACCTGCATAGGGTTAACAAATGCTTACAGGAATATGTTGTACATGCAACTTGTAATGTCACACTAAGATCTGAGAATGGCATTTTTTTCTTGAAAATCTACGAGATGTTTTTAAAGAAATCCTCAGATAACACGAATTTTTAACCTGTTGAGGGGTATCTCTCTGTAACCAGCTCTAAAGGGTTAATGCTTGGTTTTGTGAATACCTTCATTAGTTTCAAAAATGATCGACGGTGAATTCCACTTCCAATGAAGGAGGTTATGTTTATCTCGTAGGTACACATTTGGTGTTATGGTTGCCCAAGAACAGCCCATTTTCTCCAAATGTCTATGCTTGGCAGCCTCTGGAGGGTTAACAAATGCTTACCGAAACATTTTGTTCATGCAACTTGTAATGTCACTCGAAGACCTAAAAATGGTCAATTATTCTTGAATTTTTTTTTGAGAAATCCACAGAAAACTGGAATTTTAAGCTTTTAAGGGGTATATCTCCTTAAGCAAAAATGGGTTAAGACCTCGATTTTTGAATACATCTACTACTTACAAAAATGTTTCCCTGTCAGTTTTGCGTCCGGTAAAAGAAGTTACGTTTCTCTGTTGCATTCCCATTTGATGTTGTTGTTGTTGTTGTTGTTGTTGTTGTTGTTGTTGTTGTTGTTGTTGTTGTTGTTGTTGTTGTTGTTGTTGTTCAAAAACAGACTATTTTTTTCAAAATTTTGACATTTAGCAGCCCATGGAGGGTTAACAAATGCTTACCGAAATAATTTATCCAACCAACTGGTAATGTGACACCATGACCTATCAATGGCCATTTTCTCTTGAAAACCCTACCAGATGTTTGTAAAGAAATCTAGGGAAAACATAAATTTTTAAGCCTTTGATGGGTATCACTATTAACAACCACAAAACCGGTTAACGCTTGGTTTTTTTGAATACCCTTATAACTTGCAAAAATGGTCCTCGGTGAATTCACTTCCAACAAAGGAGATTATGTTTATTTCTCAGGAACACGTTGGGTGCTGTGGGTGTCTGAAAACAGCCCATTTCAACAAAATTACTATGCTTGCCAGCCTGTAGAGGGTTAATAAACGCTCACCGGAATATTTTGTCCATGCTACTTATAATGTCACACAAAGACCTGCGAGTAGTCAATTTTTCTTGAAAACCTACAGGATGTATTTAGAGAAATCCACAGAAAATAGGAATTTTAAGATTTTAAGGGGTCTCTCTCTTTAGCCTGTCCAAAATGGGTTAAGACTTCGACTTTTGAATACCCTTACTACTTACAAAAATGTTTGCATATAGATTGTGCGCTCGATAAAAGAATGCGCTTTTCTTTGTGACGTACCCATCGGGTGCGATTGGCGTCCAAAAACAGCCCATTTTATCACAATTTTGACTTTTAGCAGCCCGTGGAAGGTTAACAAATGCTCACCGCAGCATTTTGTCCATGCACCTTCTATTGTCACACAAAGGCCTGGGAGTGACAATTTTTTCTTGAAAATCTACAAGACTCGTTTAGAGAAATCCACGGAAAACACGAATTTTTTAGCTTTATGGGGGTATTGCTGTTTAACCAGCCCAAAACGGGTTAACGCTTGGCTTTTTGAACACCGTTATTCTGACAAAAATGATCCTCGGTGAATTCAACTCCCAATAAAGGAAGTTATGTTTATCTCTCGTGTATTGTTTGGGTGCAGTGGGGGCCTGAAACCGGCCTATTTCATCAAAATTTCCATGTTTGGCAGCCTGTGGAGGGTTACCATATGCATCGCCAAATATGTCGTGTGTATCAAAGGTTGTGTCATAGGTAGGTCTAGTAATGATGGATGTTTAAAAAAAATCCTAAAGACGTGTTTCGAGAAAGTGCCGATAAACCCCAATTTTGGCAGTTTTTTGCCAATTCTGGCGAAATAAGGGTTAAATCGAAAATTCCGCTTCGGTACATTTTTAGATTTTGTGCCCCTCTATGCGTGTGCAAACTTTCGTGAAAATCGGTTCAAAAATGGCTTCTGAATCGTATGGACAAAATGTGTGAAAAAAAAAAATAAAAAACCCAACCCCCCCCCCCCCCCAAAAAAAAAATAATAATAATCCGTAGAAAAACAATAGACTTTTCCAGAGGAAAAAGCCTAAATAAGACTGAATGTGAATGCGTCAGAGAGTTACAATACAATTTATCACAAGAGTTAGCTGGTTCGATCTTGATGCAAATGTTATTCTCTCGCTGCTCGTGTGGAATAATTATTAGCATCCTTCTCGAAGATACAGATGTTACAGAAGTCGAACCACTGCACTGTTCAGAAGCGTAGAAGCAGTGGTTGGGGTTAATACGGCCGCCACAATAGAAGTTTTGTCGGAAAATTTACAGATTTGTCGGAATATGTTTTTAGGTTTGTAGTCTTGGTTAACGCACATAAAACAGACATAAATATCAGTTGCAAGGATAGTACGTTTTTAAACATCAAATTGAAAAACGTTTCCATGCTAGCTGAAGGTACACCCTTCCTTAATACTAGGATGAATGCCATGAACTTCCCGATGGGAATTAGTGAAGCTCTGCGTTTCTGTGTGTTATGCATCCCTCTCGTCCGCCAATAAACAGCTATCTTCGCAACTAGTGCAGTTGTCTCTGCTAAGAATCATTCACCTCTAATGTTAACTTGGGAAATGAATTTATTTTTTTACATTGCCTTCATTCATTTACGTCATTTACTTTTTCTTTCAGGTTACATATGCGAGGTACGGCCACACGGGCTTATTAAGTATTGATGGTAAACGTTACACGTTGTACTATAGGGGTAGCTGTGGCGGATTCAGAGAAATTTCTCTTGGTGGTGTAGATTCAGAATATATCGAAATACCTTCTGTTGTAAGTTTTGCATTGCACATTTATTTAGTTGTTTAATTTTTTTTCTCCAAGTGTTGCCAGCTATTTGTGCAAGCTGAAGGGATAAAACGGAAAGAAGTCTTCTTTTCCCCTCTTTCGTTTGTTATTTCATCTGTTTGGTGCGTTTTTTCTTTATCCGTTATGCCAGTTTTCGAGAAACAGTATTAGTTTTTTAGTCCTACAATACACAGTTCATAAAAAAAAAAATCTGGGATTACTTTCGTGATACGTCACAAGTCAAGGTCTCTCGGGGTAAATTGATTTTCCATTTTCGTCCAGAAAGAGTTTCAGTGGTTACACATAATTCAACAAATCTATCGTTTCGTGCCTTGGTGAGATGGCCCACTCAAAAAGGTATACTATCCAATATAGTACCTCACCTAATCGAGTTTGACATTACCAGATCTGAATTGCCAATTTTGTACGTCTTGCTGCCTAGAATAATCTTTTCTGTCTGGAAAGAGAATAGCAGGAAGACACCCTGTTATGCCACTTCTAATTCTAAAAGGAATGTCTAATTCAGCTTTCATTGGCGTATTTCTTTTAAGAAAGAAATATTTCGGGGAAATTTTAAAGACGAATGAATGACGAAAAAGATGAATAAACTGACTGAGTGTGTTTGAGAATGATTTTAGGTGTCTGCAGGTCGCAAATCCAGATCACAGTTTATCCCTTTACCTAACATGAAAAGCAGACGACACTTTCAAAAAAAAATCTTGAATAACTAATTTTTTTCATTTTTTGTCTCAAAAACATAGGTTATGACCCCTCGTTGGAACGAGCTCGACGAGCTCGTTCCAACGAGGGGTCATAACCTATGTTTTTGAGACAAAAAATGAAAATATTTTGAAAATTAATTGGCGATTTTTGAGAATAGCGCTGGCCGGTTTTGGCCGTTACGTTGGGTAAAGGGTTAAAAAGATATAATTTCAGTTTCAATTCAATTTTCAAAACTTTACTTGGGTCTACAGGACTAAATTCCATACACGTGTTGCTTATACGGATTGAATACATGAGAATGCATCTGAATCGATACATCAGAATGCATCTGAATCGATACACGAGAATGCATCTGAGTCGAATAGGCCAGAGATCGAAGTCACTTGCTATAAATATTATTTAATTTTTTCTGAGCGCCAACCTGACTTTCTTTGGGCATGTGGAAAATCAGACATATTGGGAGCATATGTATTGGATTGGGTTATAGGATTTGGTATTTGCATAAAGAGCGGTAAAAACCAGTAGACAATCACACAAACTCCTTCTGGAAAATGTTCATCCTCCACGGTCCATTCTAGAATCTAGATGATGCCGATGCGACACCTACTGATGAAATAATTTTGGAGACTCTTTTATATAATAATCGCATAAAAATAGAAAACAAAGATTTCTTCTACAAAACCCTGGTGTATAAATGGAATCTTTCATGGAAACGATTTGCGATCAGACACTGGAGGTTTATTTCCCTTTGCTGAATTCTTCCGTACATATACTTTTACAATCCCTTTCACCATGTACCGGGGACTTTTACTCCCAATTCAAAGACAATGGGTGGAATAAATAAAACAAGAAAGTATTAAAACTAATCGGTCGGAAGCACTGAAACAAGCAAGCAGGGTTTGTCGTACCATTGTTATGTCTTGTATCTCTTGAGAACCTTTTTTTCCACCTGTACTGCCACACCATCACACCTACTTGGAGATGGCAGGAAGACAGCCATTATGCTATGTCGTCTCCTAATAAAATGCATGTTTAGACAAATGTGCAACTTGTTTCGGCCCTAGTTACATATTCACTAGGTTATTTTCAAAAAGTATCTATTCTAATTCATCTGTATTTCTAACTGCATCACATGTACGTGTATACTGTGAAAATATATTGGTCTTGATCTTGGTCTTGACCTTATGTTTCTTCTGGAGATTAGTGAGACCCCAATTCGGGTTCCTAGAAAGTGGGATGAGCTTTTTAATATCAACATCCAATCTGAAGACAGGGAGTTGATACAAAAACGCCTTTTCAACCTGCTTGCCGGCAGGCACTTAAGTTTAACATTTTAAACAGACTTCTAGGTTGTCCAAATGTAAACTTTCTGAAATCGGACTGTGCATCTTTTGTAACAATGAGAGGTAATGGCACATTTATGTTATGCGTGTCCCTTCTTAAAAACGATTCCTTTGACAGGGTGTGTGCTACAGATACAGGTGGCTCCCTCAGAGCGATTCCCTTGCCACTTTTCCCTTGAACAAGGTGTACCAAAGGTATTATATTGATATTAAACGATTATTACGAGGATTTTTCCAGTCTTCATCTATTTAAATGTAGCTTTGATGGTGCAACAAATGGAACGAGTTGAGCCTAGCTGCAATAGAAATTAACGCACATGATCAGCGTAAAACGTGCGGGTGTTGGCCAGGCTATACTTTGTGTGAATGGATTCAATAACCACCGTTTCGTTTTCAGTATTCGTCTCTTCAGGTTTAAGGTGCTATATAAGTAATGGAATTTTGTTTATTTTGAAATTCACACTTCTGATATTTCTTAAATTGAAACTAAATATACACACACTAATACTCTAATCTCAGAAAAGTAATGATTCGATCGTCATTCTCCATCATGTGTCACATAATTGGCTCTCAGTTCATTCTTTCAGTCACAGTCTGTTTGCAATCACCCCATCTTCTTCCAGGGGGTGGCAGGTAGACAGCCAATCTGGCTTTGCCACTTCCCACGGTAAACTTCTCATTACATTTGTGCAATATGTTTATTTGTAACCATTTTACATGTATGTGTACTGTGAATAAAGAATCTGAATCTGAATCTGAATCACACCTTCAAAATGAAGGTTGGGAGGTATAGAACACGAAAAATATATGAAATCAACTCACAGAGTTGACAGCAGGCACTACTAGTTCCTGAAAGTCTGCTACCCTATTCGTACCAGAGCTGATAATACAATAATATTTCCTAAAAACAACTTGTGGCCAAACGTGCTTCACATATCCAAGAACAAAGCTAAGCATTCAAAACACTTTAGGATGCAGCGATAGAACTGCATTTGGGAAAAAAAGATAACACTGTCTACATTTTTTTATTGAAGATGGAGTCCATGTTCGACAGACATGCGCAAATCACTTGATGCCACGAATTTCCATCAAAAAACAAAATCGTAATTTTAACAGGTGTCATGATACCTTGCATAGAATATGGAAACTGTACAGTCTCTATATAATAATAGTATGCTGTGTTAAGGCGATCTTTCTCATTAGTTTACTTTAGCCGGCGTTGTTTTTCGATGCTTTTTTCCGTCCGATGACGTTGACCGGAAATCGAAAGTAAGATTATGTGTAAACAAAGTCGTCACTTCTAGAATTTACCCCCATGCTGCTCTGTCGTTGTGTTTTGAAGAATTTTGATACCCTAGCTTTGTTCTTGGATGTGTAAAGCACATTTGGCCACAAGTAGTTCTCGTGAAATATTATTAAATTATCAGTTCTGGTACGAATACGGCAGCAGACTTCCAGGAACCAGTGGTGACTATGGGCGATTCTATGAGATGATTACAGAATGTGTTTCGTGTTCTATACATCTCAATCTTCACTTTGATGTACAATTTGTGTATATTTAATTTGAAATTAAGGAATATCAGAGGTGAGAATTTTCAAAATAAACAAAATTTCATTACTTATGTAGCACCTTAAAAAATATATTCGGTATAACGGCAGGCAGTTTCATGTGCCAGGATATAGTGTTTCAGACTGGTAAAGAAATAATTTTTTGTACGGCGCAGAAAAGAAGATTCTCGTTTTATCAAATGTAACTTGTCCAGTCAATTTTCACCTCGAACTCACACTAAATTAGTTACCGGTACAACAAAATTTCGGTCAACGGAAATTGTGCAGATTACGTGATAAGAAATAACATATCAAAGTCCCCAAAAATCTCCAACCCCAAATTGTTTTTGATCATTGAAAACTTAAATCAGAACAGAAAACCGCGCGACGATCTGCACATGTCCCCCGCGGCTAAGGGTTAAAGGATATTGTCATTTTGTCGAACACGTAATTTAAAGTAATTAGCGTAGGGACTTTTCAATTTACTTTTCGCGCGGTTCGCATAATTAATAGCGAGAAAATGTTGCCTTGCCAGTGCGAGAGTGGTTAATGCTCCGTCGGTATTTGTTGAAGACAGCACGAGGTTTTGTGCCGGTCTAGCTTTATGCACTGCACTCGTTTCCTCTGTGCTGTTTTAAAACGAGGTCCATATTTAATTAATCCGTTTCAGAAAGTCAACTGAGACGCTCAAGTCAACTTTTTCAGAAAACTTTTCACACAGATCAATACATTTAAGGTGCTGTATAAGTAATGGAATTTTGTTTAATTTGAAATTCACACCTCTGATATTCCTTAAATTCAAATTAATTATACACACATTATACATCAAAATGAAGGTTGGGAGGTATAGAACACGAAAAATGCATGACATCAACTCATAGAGTTGACAGCAGGCACCACTGGTTCCTGAAAGTCTGCAGCCGTATTCGTACAAGAACTGATAAAACACTAATATTTCCTGAGAACAACAAGGTCCAGACCTTTCACCAATCGAGCACGTCTGGCATGTGCTTGGCAGGCGCCTACGACAACGCCAACAGCCCCATAACAATGTCCAGGAGCTCGCCGCTGCACTGCAGGAAGAATGGAATAGTATCACTCAAGCTGATAATTGGATTTGCAAGGCATTGAGGTCTTGGACTGAATGTGGTAAATTCTCTGACTGACCGTCCATGTCTTCTATAGCTCAGTGCGTGGAATGTGTTCTTGCCAGACACCCAACTATCGCTGAAATCATTCACCAGTTTTCACTGTGCAATGCCACAACTGTCTTTTGGGTGAAAATATAAATATATTTCTTCATATATCTCACTTTTATCAAATATCCCCTACTTTTTTTTAATAGTATATTTTGTTAGGGAAATTCACCTTTCAAACGAGAAATCAATATAAAATTGGTTAAGGTGATTCTAAAGTCATGGCTGCCAACATGGAAGCCAGAAACACAGAAAAATGTGAACATTTCATTGAACAATAACTTGGCAACGAAACAGCCTTGCCCTTGGATACCAGGGTTGGGGAGAATGGTCATGTCATATAGAACGTGATGGGACCCGCAAAATATGCATTTAACAAATTTACGAGTCATTTGGAGACATTAGAAAATGTGTACTGTCAAACAGTCGGAAATGGCGTGGGCAGGATTTCAAAAAATAACGAGACGCCTCACCTTCCAATGAACAACCAACGTGACCTATCAATAATGTACTGCAGCAGTTGAGTCTTAATTTTTAATAAAACACATCGAAGATGGGACTAAGCACGTTGTTAAACTGTGTCGTTTCAGTCTCAAAAGTGTCCGCCATGTTTACGGTGGAAAATTCAAAACACTGAAGGTTGTGGGCAACATTGCGACAAAAGATCTCGCCATATGTCCCGTAAATTCTCATGGCAATGCCACTGCTGAAATTCTGATTGTTGATATCTCAAATTGCATTGATTGTCTGTTCTATGTAAATATTCTTCCCTCGACAACTGAAAAAATCAATTTGTTTACATGGATCGACCTTGCCATTAGTTTGTATTCATGCTCCAAAATTACCAATAGAGAACAAAAATTTCAATTTTCTTTAATTAACAAAACGGTGACATATAGTGGAATTAGAAAACCATGTTGTATTCTTTCGTTGTTGAAATATTCGTAAACTGGTTGCTTTTTCACTTCTTTTAGTCGCAAATCGGGGGAACTATTATTCGTCATGTAATATTGATGGTTAACTTTATTGGTCTGTCATTCGGTCCCGTTTCGGTCTGGTTTCGGTGAGTTCCAGAAATAATGCTCCTAATTTTGCGATCTGCTGTGATTTACATAGCGAATCATTGTAAATGATGTATTTCATTAAATTTGTTTGCAATCCACAAAGATCATCGATAATTTCGAATAATCTGTGGGCTATTAGACTCACGCCTGCAAGTATTTGTTGATCGAAGTTGTTGTCACCGGAAAGTTACATGCGTTGGTAAGTCGCTTGTTCAAAGTGCAAAAAATAATATTTATTCTTTCTATCCACCCCACTAGACCTCCTAATCACAAATAAAATATGACAATAGTGTGGACATGAAATTTTTCTCTAGAAAATTATTTTATCAGTCGTTGCATAGAAATTCTCAACGAAAGTGAAGTATGGCAAAACACACAAGGCACAATCGAGCATCAAATTTTTGGGAACGGGTCAACTCGCCACTGGGTCAACTCGCCACCGGGTCAAGTCGCCACGGGTCAACTCACCACCAAAAAAAAAATAATACAAGGTTGGTTTCTGACACAACATGAGTTTATTCATGATCCAAAACATAGCATTTAGCACATGAAAAATACCTTTGTTCATTAAGCACCTTATCGGATTTTTTCAATAATTGGACGAATATTTTACACTTTGAGCACTGTAAGTACTGGTCAATCGATACGACTTATTGGCGGAATTCAATTCCATAACTTCCCTTCGAGCCTGCATGTAGTCCTGGTAGATGATTCCAGAGTCACACTTTTTCAACTTTGAAAACTCCTTTTTTTTAGTTTCCAAACAATAACTTGAGCTGTAATTGGCAGAATCAAATAAAATTTGTTGTGTTGGTGTATCATCATAAAATGCAGGTCAGTTCAGATCAGGGTTTGATCCGACAATTTTTGCCAGAGTTATGTCCCTTTTTCAATTTTGAAAAATTCAAATTTTTTTATGGTGGGGTGGGGGGGGGGGGGGGGGGGGTAGACACGCAGTCTTTTATTTTCTATTATTGGGATTTAACGATACACTTTCAACAGGGTTATTTCATGTCAAGACAGTTTTACTTGTGGAAGAGGGCAGAACAGACATATCACTTGTATGGTTAATATTTCCAGGGAGGTCAACTAGATTACTGATTAGTGTAGTGTGCCATACTTTTGAACTGTAAATAGTTCCCTGTGAAAAAATGGCTGGACTAGTACATGCAGTGGTCCTTCAAAAATTTAAATAAACATACAATTGGATTTATTTTTTAAAAAGTTATGACTCAACTGTTGTTCTCTATTGCACTTAGAAAACATATTTTTCAATGTGAGATTCATATTTTAAGTTTTGGTGGCAGGAAGTTGACCGCGTGTTAGGGATTTTTAAAAGCATTTTTTTGGTCAGTAAATTCTTTTTTTTTTAAATTTTATCACATTTTTGTATTCTGTTAGGCAGGAAGCAATCATTCATGTATTAAATAACCATTACTATTGAAAAGTAATGAAAACAACATCATGTTTTCGACCTATCCACTCAAACTACAATCTTCAGTTTAGAATCACCTTAACCCTTTACCCAACGCAGACGATATCAAAATTTATTTTTTTAAATATCATTTTTTCAAATTTTCCCAAAAATTTCAACAAAACCATATCATGTGACCCCTCGTTGGAACGAGCTCGATGAGCTCGTTCCAACGAGGGGTCACATGATATGGTTTTGTTGAAATTTTTGGAAAAATAATATTTTTTCAACTACTAAATTTGCATATTACGCGGGCGGATGCGGGCGATTCGTTGGGTAAAGGGTTAAGAACAATATTAAAAATTCACGTTATTCGATAGTGTTTATTTACATAAATGAAGCACACCTAGTTTGGTGTCCTCCAAAAATGCCATGTCCTGTTCTGGGAGCACAACTCCATCGTGCCCCGAACCTACTCTATTCCAATAGAATGACTCCCTTTGGTAGCCATTTAAAATTGATCAGTTCCCGGATGTGTGTTTTTCGCATGCAGAAGTCAACAACGTTGGGATTACTTCCTCCGCTGCCGGCAAGCATTGACTTCAAGATCGCATATCTCATGTAGGCAACTAGACAATGTTGTACAAACAGTTATAGAGATTATTAGAGTTTGACAGATTATAGAGAATTTTGATTTTTTAGTTTAAATTGGATTGAAATTGGTCGAAATTTTGAATTTCAGGAATTATATTTTAATGCGTAATAACAAACAATGCACAGATGTGGTAGTGCGGGGTTTACCGGAAATTAAATCTGTCTGATACGGAGTCGGAACGGGGAGGTGTGTGTGTGGGGGGGGGGGGGGGGAGGCTGATACAAACCAAATTTGTTTGTTAGACAAATAAATGAATAACGTTAACTGATATGTAGGAGAAAACCTTCGATTGCGTGCGAACAATCGATATACGGAAACCCATTGGCGTCTAATGAAAACTTTCCAGTCTCTTTGGACACGTTCGATGAACTTGTTAAAGCGAAGAGCACAGGTCAATATATATATACATTTTTATGTAAAGGACATGCATGCTGTCTTCAGTCTAAACAAAGTTAGCAATAGCATGGCGCATTGCCATTCAAGCAATAGTGATAGTCTAAAGCCTATCACGTGTACGCTTGTCACTTCCTTGTACGTCCGGGCAAAATTAAATAAGTAGGCCACTAGAGGTAATACCTGCCTATAACTGGGTATTCCTATCCTTTGTTGTGCTCTGTTTTGTGTGGGATGCTTCTTCTGGGGAAGTCTTGTTTTCCCATGCGCCACTGAAAGGTGGGAGCAGGGTTAACAAGTTGTTCCCCTCACGAAGAAACATTTTTATGAATCAAATGGACAATCAAAGGACAATTTATTGAAAAAGGTAGGCCGTGATGGGGCCTGACACTAGCGTATACAGTAGTACTTGAGCTGTGCCATCTTTTTTTTCTAAATCTAACCTCCACCTAGTTTGATTTTGTAATCATAATATTATCAAATTAGTACGGAGGGGTAGGGGTACTCACTCTCACGTTCTCAGTTAAGCGACTTCTATGAATCAGGAGAAGTCGTCCATCTAAAGAGATAGATTAATCGGGCAGGTAGCCACACGAAAGTTAAAGATCTCCTCCCAACTATCCATAGGTCTTTTTATTACAGCCTTAAACGCTGAGCATGTAGTCAATGTTTGGGGTGTGCAAAAAAAACTACAGCTTCTTATTTTCTGTTTCGGGTCCAAATAACGGTGACCCCCCCAATGATAAAGCTAAATAACATCTCATTTTTCTGTTTAATTACAGGTTATGAGTCAGTTCAGAGGATGTTTTCGGAACGTACAAATGTCCACAGGTTTGAACCCATCTGCGAAATATTTTTCAGTCTCATCATGTCAGTAAAAAGAATGCTGAGGACTTTAGTGGTGGATCAAAATAATGACACTATCATAGAACAAGAAACTAGAACATCCCAAGAATGCTAAAAAACTTGTCATCCATCATTCTTTGAAATTACATTTCCTATTCCAAACTAGGAGCATGTGACTTACGGGAATTGCTGGCCAGTGACTAATTTCAGCATGGGACTCTATAAAGTTGGGAGCGTAGGAACCGGGTGGATTGAGTGGGTCATGTGCCTCCTCAGTGTTTTTTATAAAAAAAAATTGTCGAGAGAGAGAGAGAGACGGGGTGGGGGGGGGGGGGATTAGACAAACATTATCTTTCCCAATATATTTCTTTATCTATAATACTCCCGCCATAGAAGCAGGATGTGTGTATGTTGGGGTGGGGCTCTCGATAAAGTGGGGACGTAGGAACCGGGGGATGCATTGGGTCATGTGCCCCCCCCCCCCCAATGTTTTTAAAAAATAGTGGAAAGAGAGAGCAAGAGAAAGAGGGGTTAGGCCAAAATTATCTTTCCAAATATATTTTACACTGTAATGCCACTACCACAGAAACAGGAATTATCGTCATCAGGAAAGGCTGCCCAGACACTTTCGATGTGACGGAAGATTCCCTATTATAATTTGTCCCTTCTATAGCCGAGTCTAGCAAAATGCAAATATGCATTTTTCTCAACTGCGGAGAAACGTTAGTCCCAACCATGGTTTTGTGTACTGTATTCCAACGATGCCTCTGAGCCACATGGGCCACAACTCATATATCGTCGCCTGAGTGCTAGAATATTCTATGTCCCATACTTGGACATAGAACATTCTAGCACTCAGGCGACGATATATCAGTGTATGGATGCCCTTCTATGACCGTGGAGCACCCCCGCGCCCTTCTTCCCCAGCCAGTTCGAAATGCTTTCTACGTCCCTGCTATGAATGATCCGTTTGACCGTATTTCAGATATAAGTATAACAGGATGACACTGGGGCCAACATTATAAAGCTTGTTGTATCTTCTAGACAAGCAAGTCTGTCTATTATAAATGGACGAAATTAATCATCAGCGTTTTATAAAACATGTTAGTTTATCAGTAAATGAACTGTCACGGCTTTTGAAATGTCAATCATTCACTTCAGTCATTTATTACGACCCAATTCTGAATGACCTAGATAGGTGACTTCAGAAGTGATGTCATGCTGCATTGCATAGTAGACGTTACTTGTGTCGCCCTGTTATTCCCTGTGAGCTGCTATGTGTCATTGTCATGGTGATGGATGATGTCAGTGCGCACACACTGCGTTTGTTGTAAGGGCAGTACGTGTTTCCGTTGTCCATTTTGTATACCAGAGGCCGTCATGTTGATTTCTATGGTAGCAAGTGGTTGCCATGAGCCTGAAATGATTCTAACAGGAAGGAGGTGTGTTCCAAGGGTGTGTTCAGGATACCGAACAATAGGGGTATATTTGCTTGCTCGAATTCTTCCAAAATCTTCGTTTTCCGCCCACTCCAGGTATGATTTCCTCCATTTCTAGACCTGTTTAATCTGTTTTATTGTTTCTATCTACCCAGTCATGTCCGATTGTCCAGGTGTATACGCCACTAGCGCAGAGGAGCCTTTCAGATGGAACAATTTTAGCTTATTGTACTACTATTAGGTTTCCTAGTCTGTTCTGGCTACTAGCCATATTCTAGGTACTCCCGATAAGCCTATTTTCTGGATTTGGTGCTTCTGTGGGATTAGCTGAGCTCTCTCGGTTTTGGTCATGGGCACTTCATTTTACAAAAGGATTTGGCACAATTCCATATGCAACTTATCATATCATCACTAGCCATCTTGGTTATAATCTTCACGCCAGTCAACGTGGGGGTAGAAATTAATTTCATTTCCGTCTTCCAGTTCCGATGTTCTTTGGCTTTTCTTATTGTCTCAAGGGACAACAACCAATGTGTGCCGTTTACATGCGAAACTTCTGGAGAAGCGATGAATTGCAATGCCTTCACTCGCTGGTTGCCAGAGAACAAATTATTATTATTTAGTTTTGTGCACATTCCTTTTGTACCTTTCTCGGAACTTCGGCTTGGACTGGGGTGACTAGTGTCAAGAGAAAATAACTTTCTTTTGATATCCGTTGATTCATCCTCGTAAGTAAGCAACTTCAATACACTCTCCTGCCGTCACAGGTAATCACGTTCCGTTGAATTCAGCGGTATCCTGTTCTTCACTCTCGGTCGCGCAAAGACTCGTAAAAGAAATAATCCCTGAAGTGGCACAGCCTCTAACGCACATAATCAATCTCTCGTTTTCGACTGGTAGAGTACCAAACAAAATGAAGACAGCGAGAATTATACCCATATTTAAATCCGGTGACCCACAATTATTCAACCCATTAGTATTTTGCCCGCATTTTCCAAAATACTAGAAAAATTAATGAATATACGATTAATGGCTTTTCTAGAGGAACAAAAGATCCTGTACCACTACCAGTTTGGCTTCAGGAAAAAACATTCAACAGTTCATCCTGTTTTACACTTGATTAACAGTGTTGCCGAGCAAAATGATAAACCCTCAAAAGATTGCACGATGTCACTTTTTCTAGACTTTTCGAAAGCTTTTGATAGCATCGACCACGTCATTTTGTTGAAGAAACTAGAACATTACGGTATTAGAGGATTGGCCAACTGTTGGTTTAAAGACTATTTGACCGAAAGAACCCAGTCTGTTTCATTTAAGAATGAAACATCCGATGCACAACAAATAACTTCATGGGTACCCAAGGTTCCGTTCTCGGCCCAATTTTGTTCCTGCTTTATGTCAATGACATAAGTGAAGCAACACTACTTAGGGTACTGTCGTTTGCAGACGATACAACAGCATACGGGTCCAGTAACAACGTGGACACGCTAATAGAAAATGCAAATTCTGAATTATCTAAAATAAACGAATTGAGTTACGCGAATAAATTAGCCCCAAATGCTTCAAAATCCAAATTAATGCTATTTCACCCCCAACTTGATGCATATAGCGCACGGGACAAGAAAATATCACTAAACGATATAAATGTCTCACTAATAGGCAATAACCAAGAAGAGACATCATTTAAATTTCTCGGAATCCACATGGACGAAAATCTGAAATTCAAACAACATGTTTCAGTTGTTGGTTCAAAAATAAGTAGGGCGATTTTCGCTATAAATAGGGCAAAGAAATTTCTTCCCCTAAAAGCCCTAAGAGCCTTGTACTTCTCACTTATCCACAGCCATATGACTTATGGGATACTAGTTTGGGGACACTCAACCTCAACAAATAGAATTGTTAACATGCAAAAGAAAGCCATTCGCATTATAACAAAGATGTCCTATAAGTCACATACCGACCCCCTTTTCAAAAGATGCGGTGTCCTAAAATTCAAAGACCTTTATACACTGCACTCGCTCCTGTTCATGCATGATTGGTTCAACAATAAACTACCCGTGTTCTTCTCTAAAACATTCAGCATTTACAGGAACCCCTCGGGCAAGAACACGCTTTTCAGCTGAACTTCCGTTCCATACTTTCCCACGGGTCTGGAATGAACTTGATCCAGAACTTCAGAATCTGAGTAGGCATCTTTTTAAGAAAGCGATAATGGACAAGGCTCTAAATTCATACACTACAGATGTGTCTTGTAATAACCCAGGGTGCCCCGATTGTACCCCTGTCACTTCTGGATCTCAATATACCCAACATCCACAACACAGATAATACCTCCTTGTACTAATGAAAACGTGCTAATTTTTGATAATGCCGAATTCTTTACAAAGACTTTAGAGCAGCTTGCTACTGTCCTTGATGTCAGACCATTTACTGTTTCATATGGGAATGGCAGGAAGACAGCCTTCATGGCTATGCCATTTCCATGCAGTGTACAATTTATCTTTGTAGAAAATATCACAAGCATATATATATACATTATGTGATTGTATACTGCAAATAAAGATATTATTATATTATTATTATTATAAGAACGAAATCCGTTTCCTCTTTGTCCACATCGCGTAAAATTCTAACAGGCTTTATACATTTCCAACTGAAGTACCTGGATGTAGCGGTCCCCTGTTATCGTCGGATATCCGTCAAACGGTATCCTCAAATAGTACATCAAAATGTCACCAGTATCCTCAAATAAACGTATGTGCACTAACACACAAGCACACACCGGCCTTTTTAACCTGTGTCCATGCGTTATGTACACATTGTTTCATATTGGTACTAGCACAAAGACACTGGAAAGATTGGTAAAGGTAATCCAGTGAAGTATAACATGGGTAGAATAGGTCAAGGAGTGACTCAACCAGAGTTCTCCGGAGTCATAAAATAGAAATAAAATGACGTTGAGAACTAGGAAAGTAGGAGGTTTTCAAAGGGTGGGAGGAGGAGGTTTTTTTAATGGTTTCCACCATTGAGACCGAGACGTCCCACTGCTATTCAATATGTTCTGAACTTTGATAAGATAATTAAGATATGGGTTTGTTCGGATGGCCGTTATTTATTTATTTATTTATTTATTTATTTATTTATTTATTTATTTATTTATTTATTTATTTATTTATTTATTTATTGGTGTTTAAGGTCATATACTTATGCACAATGGCTAATCATGACCGTGACAGTTTTACGGGTGGAGGAAGCCGGAGTACCCGGAGAGAACCACCGAGCAGCGACGAGCAGCTGCCAGCTCCCCAACATCGTAACTCCGCACAGCAGCACAGGCAGGGTTAGATTGGTTGAAGGTATGCGTACCATCGACGTGCAGTACGCCTTAGTACACGGCATCATCGTGCCCTCATGCGGGCAATCGGGGTTAAGTGCCTTGCCCAAGGACACAACGCGGGAGTCCGAATTGATCGCTTAGACGGTCACCCATCCAATGATTAACTGGGCTCGACTTTGCTTAACATCGGTGATCTGACGAGAACCGGTTACCGCAACGCCACCGCGCCCACTCGGATGGCCGTTACAGCCTCGTTTCTTTTTATATTCGACCCAAGCATGCAGCTTTCTCTGTCGAATAAGTAGCCTTATTCTGTTATGCATCCATTTACGTTAGTGTGCCCCAGATGTGATGATTTTATTTTGGAATATGTGTGGATGCAAGATGAAATAATTTGGTGGAAAATTCTGTGATAATGGTATCGAGGCATGGGTTATCAAAGATTGTGCGCCCCTGTTCGTTCTGAATAGCGATGTTTAGCTTAACGTAATTCCCCTGTGAGTATAGCCAAATGCGTACTTTAAAAGTTGCAGGAGGGGATCTGGTGAATTCACCCCCAATAGAAATGGGTTTGTAATGGCGGATTAAGTTTGGGAAGAAAGGGTCTAAGACGTTACAGGAAGTTGATGCGCATATTGTATTGAAAAACCTCTGCAAAATATGGTGAGCTTTCTGGAGGCTAGTGGTCTATATAATCATATCCTCACAATAGTGAGGTTTTACAGTTTGGATCATGGGGCAAGGTTAATCAAATGATGACAGTTGATCAGATGTTGAAAAACGATTCTATTTTCACAAATCGTAACTTCCAGAATTGAACATAGAGTTGTCTGCTTGTATCCATGTTAGACAAACATGGACTACCAAAATTGCCAAAAGTATTAATCAGGATGACCAGGTAGTGTTGCACTAAATATTTTTGTCAGTATGCTACTTAAATAATTAGATCATTTGATTATAAAAGTGCATTAATACCTCTATTATCTAGTATTTTGGGGCTGAATGTCTTCGATCTTATTTAATGTATTTGATTGAGTATACCTTTTCATTCTTTGAAGTTGTCTTTAGCTTACACATGCAATTTATAGAATGATTTTTCTTACAATTTTAATTCAAAAATTGATGGTGAAAACGAGTGGAGTGACAAGAAACAGTTTCAAGAACAAATATATTATCAGTTTACAACTAATGCCGTTCAATAATTTCAAGTACTCATCCGCTGACTTATCTTTAGTTCATGTCAAAACGCCGCCATGTCTCAAATCATAAGTGTCGGTTGAGAATAATGATCCAGAAAGTGCACTGATATATATATATATATCCTTAGTATGTCTTGATAATAAGTCTCCTCTGTTTTCACCCAGCGGTTCTATTGGAGATATATATCAGATGTGGCTACTACTAACATTATTGAATAAAAAGCTAAAAAAGTTCAAATTAGTTGAAAAAAGTGACTAATGACTCATTGAATGATTGTTTCAAATCTAAAAAAATTGTATGGATGTATCTGCCCATAAAAGCCTATAAAATTAAAAGAATGAAAAAAAAACAAAACAATTTTTAGACCATGGAACAAATTGATTTCTAGCAACTCCCACCACCCACCCACCCCCACCCCTCATCATACGTTCTTATAAAAAAAATTGACACCCCCTCCTCCAGGAGAACTGAAAATGAGGCTGTTCAAGAATTAAGTTTTTAAATATTTTTTCTCTCCATCTCTATCGCAAATCTGGAAGTTAAAGCAGTAATGTACATCTGTGTTCATTGAAATGGACTAAGTTTTCTGCTTCCGTATTTTCTCAGTAGAATGGTGTTCTGGCCAAGGATTCTATTGCCTTTTATGTACTCATGAACATGTAGATCAAAGAATGGTAGTCCAAACCTTGTCACCTTTCAGTCTGTTTAAGTTTTAGGTTGCAATGTAAATCCAAAATGTGGAGGGGCACCACTACGCAATAGACCTATATGTTTGAGAAAATAGTTTGAGTGCGAGGCACACGACCTCTGTCTCCTCCTCCCAGCTTCGTTTTCACTGATAGACATATCTAGTGTATGGTTTCTACGATTGTTGCCTTGATCCAATGTAGCACCTTCAAAAGCAAGATTACGCGATGATTTGGAAAAAAACACTGCCCTTACAAGATAGGAGATCTTCACAGTAATCATACTAAATAATGTTGTTTCTGTGGCATATGGGAACCGTGTTAGCCTGGAAAGTGGAGCAGTGTTTTTCAACTGTGGTAAACAAGTTTTGTTTTACTTATAAAATAGGAACTGGTAAGCAATGCTGAGGGTGGTGACTCTCTAAAGTGGGTAGCGTATGTATGAATGATCTGTTGATCTGCATGCTCATGTCGCGATCACAATAAAGCTGTAAATGCTTCAAGTTACCTTATACACCCAAATTTTAATAAATGAAACTCGACCCATACTCTTAATACAAGGATGTATTGCCTTGGTCAATGTGGTTTAACTGGTTGTGGGCTAGATTATTTTTGGTTGTCTGAATATGAAAAATCAAAATTTGTTTTATTACAAGTTATTGAAGAGTGACCTCAAACACCCAAACTTTAATGAATGAAACTCGATTCATGCTCTTAGCTCAAGGTAGTATGTCCTTGGTCAACGTGGTTTAACTGGTTGAGGACTAGATTATTTTTGGTGATTTGAATATGAAGATCAAAATGTGTTTTATTACACGGGCACTCTCCAATAGTTTGTATTGAAACAAATTTATATAAATATTTATGAAACATGAGCAAGCAAAATGTTGGCTTTTGCTCTGGTACCCTCATTTTTTCTAAAGCCTTGATAGTGGCTTGTAGCACTCAACCAGTTAAGTATTGTGATAAAGTAAGCTCTCAGAGCTGTGTGTTCATTAGCTTTATAGCTCTGCTCTTTACTTCTCTAGCAGTTAAAATCTAAATGGATGGATTGTCCCATGGCTTTTGTATCTCATGTGTTTTTGTATATATTCTATTAAAAAAAATAGGGGGTATTCAAACTGATGTTGATATTTTCGGAAAATGATATTGGATACGCGTGATTGGACACATTAATAGGTTACCAAGTATAGTGTGGATCATGGATGTCACTGGCACACGAAAACGTCGTGCAGGTTTTTCGCACGAGCGCTGCGTTAATGTTTGTGGGGTACGTTTTGAAATTTTCATTTGTACTGAACGGGCTTTTTCGGAGGTCTCATCGTTCTTTTCTTTGTATAAATTCATTCTTCAATAGTTTCTGGTCGAAGCGTAACATTTGAGGTATGCTAATACTGACACGTGACGAACGTGTACGTGCTGTTGGCATGTTGGAAGCTGGCAACAGATAGACTGCAGTGGCTCAAATTCTCACTCGGTGATTAACAGGTTGTGGTCACGCAACCGTCAGACAGGCAATGTTGATGACAGACGTCAGTCAGGTCGTTCAAGGGCGACAACTGCTAACCAGGATTGTTTCATCCGAACCACAGCATTACGTTACCGCCATCAAAGTGCCCCAGAAATGGGACACCAGCTGCACCGAGCGCCAGATGTGCGAGTCAGTGGTCAGCTATCCGAAATCACCTACACAGCTGGAATTTGTACGCTCGACGACCTCGAAAAATTTCACGTTTGACTGAACATCACATCATAGCTAGGTGTAATTGGTGTGGAGCACGACAGCGCCGGGACGATCGTCGGTGGAGTAACGTCATGTTTTTCCATGAATCGCGGTTCACTCTCGACTTCCACGACAGAGTGTGGCAGCGGCGGAACGAACGATAGCATGACGTAAACGTTAGGCAGCACAGTCGTTTTAGTGGTGGATCGGTTATAATGTGGGGAGGCATAACCATGACAAGCAGAACAGCATTACATGTCATCCAAGGACGTGTGACAGGGCAGTACTACCGTGACAACGTGTTAGCATTTGCGTGTCATTTGCGTGACGTCACGGCCGTCGATTCATTTTCCAAGATGACAATGCAAGAGCACATAGTTCCTCCAGGAGCAGAAAATCGCTACACTGCCTTGGCCAGCCCTAAGTCCAGACCTTTCACCAGTCGAGCACGTCTGGGATATGCTTGGCAGGTGCGTATGACAACGCCAGCAGCCCCCTACTAATGTCCAGGAACTCGCCGCTGCACTGCAGCAAGAATGGAATAACATCACTCAAGGAGTATGCCACGTCGGATCACTTGTCCCGCGAACCGAAGATGATTTACAAGGTATTGAGGTCTTGGATTGAATGTGGTAAATTCTCTGACTGACTGTCCTTGTCTTCTACAGCTCAGTGGGTGGAATGTGTGTTTGTCAGACACCCAACTATAGCTGAAATCATTCACCAGATGTCACAGTGCAATGCCTCAACTGGCTGTTTGATAAAAATATAAATATATTTTCTCATATATCTAACCTTTATCAAATATCCCCTACTTTTTTTCGAATAGGATGTGTATTTTCATCAATAAAAAATAGTTTTCTTGGACTTAGGGCAAGGCATCAACATATTGGCTGATCGCTGGATGTATCAATTTTTATAGATTTACTGCTGGTGCTTTCTTTGTCTTACTTTCTCACTTAAGTATTAACAATTGTCAAAATTTACTGGGTAAGGGAGGAATGTGACGAAGTAAGCTCTGGGAGTTGTGCGTTCATTAGCTCTATGGCTAAGCTCTTCACTTCTCTAGCAGTTAAAATCTAAACATGAACTTTAATTTGTTGTTATTTATTTATTTATTTATTTATTTATTTATTTATTTATTTATTTATTTATTTATTTATTTATGTGGGTTTAACGATACTTTCGACACCCAGGGTCACCTTGTGTCAGACAGTTTTATGGGTGGAGGAAGCCGGGGTCCCCGGATAGAACCACCGAGCAACGGCGAGCAACTGTCAGACTCCCCAACGTACTAACTCCACACAAGCAGGGCTAGCATTGGTTGAAAACAAGTGCACCATCGATGTGCAGTACGCCTTAGTACACAACGCCACCGTGCCCCCACGTGGTCAATTGGGATTAAGTGTCTTGCTCAAGGACACAATGCGGTTTCCGCAGGTGGGACTCGACCGAGGACCTCTCGGCTTGCAGCCTGCATCCCTATCTACTGACCCACCGCTCTCCCCTAATTTGTTGTTAGTCTGCTTATAAAATGAAACATTCCATCAAACTTGTTCACTTATAATTTTGTAATTGAGGCACTAACTTTACCTCTAAAATTGTTTATGAAAATTGGCTTAACTTTCCAAACAACTGTCATTCACTCCAGTTCATGATTGTGGAAGGGTGTGTTAGGAAGACGTACAGTTCCTTTCGCCAGTCTATGTGCTGATGTTGATGGCAGTGAATTTCACTATTGTAATTATCTCTGCATTCCGCAATTAGTCACAAATTATTAATTGTTAAAGCTACAACCTTTTATAAAAACTCATAATAGCTTAAAGGTGAGTTATAATCTTTGTCATATAGTTTGGTGGACAAACCAGTTTTGATTTATAACAACTTCATTTATTTTTATGAAGGATAGACCAACCATCTATTTATAGGTTAAGAGCTTCATCTCTTCTTAAGGGCTAGGGATAGTACCTCACTAAAATTAGGAGTCAATTTAATCAATAAGTTTTCAACTGGAACATTTTAATTAAATAAATCATTTATTTCTTAAACTACAAGTGGTGCTTCACTTAGTTATTAAAGTATCCAAGTCCAAAATGCCGAACCTGGAAATTTAACACAAGATGACTTAATTTGAGAGTCGGCCCTAAATCAAATAGCTGCATACCATTGGAACCTGCAGTGCAACCTTCCATAGTACTCCAGACTAACCCATACATGGCCAAGAATCAATTTACAGCAATCAGTTTACGGCACTCTGGGGACATATCCTTTGCTTTTAAGGGCACTTGCAACAGCAACGACTTACTGACTCCGCACAAACAGAGTTAGCATCGATGAATGCAAGTGCCCCATCGACGCGTAATATGCCTTTGCATACTGTGCCACCATGTGCCAACTTGGAAAACTTGGGTTCAGGTGTTGCTCAAGGATACAACATGGATAGCATGGGGCAGGATCAAATCTTCGACCATTGATCTAAAATACAATAATCCAACCACTGAAACCTTGTACTCCTGGGTCAGTCTGATAGATAACACCTTGGTGTTGTTCAACCATCCTGGCCAAGTAACGTGATCAGATTTGCAAATCTCGACTATACTTAGCATTTGTGTGACCTTGTCCAAGGATGCAACATGACCTTGACATGTGATTTCACGTCAGAGGTAAAGATCACATGCTAGAGGACCTTAATATTGTTGTGATCTAGCATTGGACGGTAACAAGACTTTATGAGAGTCTTATGACCGAAGGATGTATCATGCTGTTTGACATGACATATTTTATAAAGTTTCGCCAACGTCCAAAATGTAGATAACAAAATCAAGGGCTTAACGTCTTTGACCTCAACATTAGAAATGCAGCCACTCAGCCACGGGTAAAGAACATGGGGTACCACTCGAACATGGGCAGAAACTGCAAAGCATAGCAAGATCTATATAGGAATATATGATCAGAGGTTTTATCATGACACGCCAAGGATCTTTTTTCATACACGTAAATTAACTGGTGTCACTAAATCGAGACATTTAGGCCTTCAGGTTGCTCAACTTTATTTCAATGCTGGACTCTGCAACTTAGTGACCCCGCCTGCACAAGCAGGGTTAGCATTGGTGACGGCATGTGTTCCATCGACGAGTAGTACACCTCAGCACATTGCGCCATCATGGTCCAACTTGGATAACCGGGATTAAGGTCTTGCTCAAGGACATCACACGAATGAAGCGGATCAGGATCGCAGTCAAAACCTTTATGGGAGTATTATGAACGAAGGATGTATCATGACTCTTCACAGGTCAATTTGTATAAATGTTCAATGTCTAGACAACAAAGGCAAGGCCTCCCCGTCTGTGACCTCAACAAGTACAGCCACGGCTAAAGAAAATGGGATATCACTCGACCCATGGTAGCAACAGTGCAGCACAGCAAGATCTATGAGTCCGTTTAGATTTCTTTAATCTGACCAGGATAAAAAAAGACATTTTTCCAATTCCCATGGTAAGTGAATGTCAAAGACCTATAATAATTGTGTGTAATGTCGAGATCTCGAGATGCGTGTGTCGAGATCTTAAGTTATAATGTCGATTCCGCCCTGTATTATGTGGAGTTCTCCAGATATTATTTTGAGATCTCGAAATTATGTGTCGAGATTTCAAAATATTACATGTATGTCGAGATTTCAGGGCAAGTGCGTCGAGACAACGAGATATTATGGCGGGATCTCGAGATAAAAAATATTCTTTTTGTCCAAAATCAGCCATCGTATGATTGAAACTGGCCTCGTTGATATATCGCGAGAAGAAACACGGCTCTTCCCTTTTTGATATTATTAGATATTACTGATTTAATTACCATCTGTTCTGCAATCACTTCATCTTATTCAAAAATGTTTGTCAACAGCAATGTGCAAAGGGATATCATGTTGACAAATCATGTTGACAAATCAACCAACAATCAGTTTAAGCAGGATATTTAAATTTAATGGAACCGCAATCATTTTAACAGTATTTAGCTCACTAATCCCTTAAACCATTTTAAAAATTAAACGGCATGAAGCGCGAAAACATATATTGTACATCTTGGGGTTAATGTTTGGTTTTTATTTATAACACAAGTAGTAGGTCCAGGCCTTTACACGTTTTAATCAAATGTCAGCAACGAGGAGCCCTCCTAAAAACAACTCTCATGGCTGCAATGTAAATGGAGTCAGTCGAGTAAATTTCCCGAGACGTATGACGTTAAACTTTAGTGAATTTTAAATTAACGAACGAACGTTAGCATCATTAGAAAGTCTTAAACTTTGAGTTATAAAGTGCGCAGTCTCAAATATCGCCCTAACAGCAGGACTCTAGTAATTCTTAACCCTCAATCTACCACCGTCCACCCGCAGTCGCACAACTCACACAACGAAATATGTGAATGTTTTTAGTCATCTCTGCATAAACAGTTAATAATTTGCTGCAACGCAACACACAAAACAATAAACTGTTCTTCAGGCGATTGAACGCCGTTTCTTGCTTTGATATCATTACATAGCAAAGTCTACCCAAGTAGGTTTTAACGGAAACCTCCTTAACCCTTTGAACTCATAAGACCGATTTTTCGTCCAATGCCTAATTTCGGCCCATTTTTGTCTTATTGTCAAAACACCGGGCATTGATGATAAAATAATAACTGCAGTCTGCAACCAGACGGCTGCAGACTGCAGTTAGTATTTTATCCTCAATGTATATTGATATTGGACTGACCCATCTCACTGTAAGTGTACACAAAGGCGATACCATTCCTGGAAACGAGGGTTCCACCGTTAATACTACGGCAAACTTTCACTCATATAATGTTACCAGACTTTCGTAGAATTAATGTCGACGGGAGATGGTTCCAACAGCTACACAATCATGCCGTCCACAGCGAACTATATCAAGCAGGCTCGTACCTCTTCGACATCCCAGCACACTACTGCCAGTTCCACAAATTGGTACACATGAAATCTAAACAACCATGTATCGCCTTGCCTCACCATTAGCCAAGTGGTTTACGCCTTAAACCATTTGCCAACCTAGGAACCTAGGACCCCCGAAATATATAAATATTCCCATACTTACTTAGGTGTCCGCCCCAACTATCGGCAAAATAACGAAACGCGTACCCACAACAAAACCGAACAACATACCTGCGTGTATAGACAACACAGCAATGTACTCGTCCTATACTGACAACCAATTGCACTTGCCGGCTCTTCTACGTCCATTGCGATGTCCCATTATGGAGAAATCACAAATACATGGCTTGCATAGACCAGTGACTGGCGCTGACTGACCACGAATAATTGGACGACGTAATGTTCTCAAGCTTAACCCATTGAAGTTCATTACATGCATACAGATACGTTGCATGGGGGAGGGGATTTATGATGGTGTCTGATCCCACCCATCATCTCCATCACTTGTCAAATTTACAACAGTTGGCAATTTGAAGTTGTAAACTGAAGAAAGTTTAAAATTTCTGACAGGGCCCTAGTGGAATTTTGGAAGCTTGTTTAGAATTTGGCCAAATTATTGAGTTTTTAGACTGAAAAGTAGTGAAAGCCCACCAATGTAGTATGCTAGGGGCGACTCGTGTCTTACCGACAGGAGAGAGGGGAGGCGACGTCATAGTCACGCGTCCTGGTTAAATATTGTGGTGTTGGCATGGTACCCCCCTGGAGTGGCTATGTTGTGATGTCATTACCACAGTGATACATGATCTCAGTACGCATGTGCAGAGCGTGTTGTTGGGGTGATAAATAGTTTAGTCGTCCATTTTGTTAACTGGAGGCTGGGGGCAGGGGATATTGCGAACTATGGAGGACTGAAGATAGCGGTGGTTTGGGGACTTTTAGGGACTGTTGACAGCAGTAATTTGGAGACAACTGAGGACTATTAAGGAGTGGTGACAGCGGTGGTTTGGAAACTTTTGGGGATTTGTGGGACATTTGTTGAGAGTTGGGTACTGGCGGCTATGATGGTTTGGGGATTACTGCCTGATGGGTGCTTGAGACTTTGGAGACTGGTGGTTTTGGGACGTTTTGGTGACAGGCAACAGTGGTGGTTTGGAAACTTGGGAACTCTTGGAGTCTGGAGGCAATTTGGGAACATAGGGTCTGTGGGGATTGAAGACAGTGGTGTTTTATGGACAGTTTGGGGCTGAAGATTGTGCAGGTTTGTGACTGTTGGGCACCATTAGTAACTAAAGACAGTGATGACTTGGTTACTCAGGGACTAATGACACCGGTGGTTTGAGGACAGTTGGTCAGTCTGTTGTATGGTGGTATTAAAGTTGTAATGAGTTGGTGTTGTCGTGTTTTGTGTTGAAGTTAATGGTGTAGTAGTTGTGGTGGTTGATGTTGTAGTGGTTGATATAGTAGTGGCTGGTACTGTAGATGCTTTGTCCCATGTAGTAGTTGTAGTTGTTATTGTAGTGGTTACTGTTGTAGCAGTGGTTGGATGTAATAGTTGCTTTTAAACCCTGGGGTGGTTGGTATGGCACTTGTTGTGGGCTAGAGAAAGTGGTGCACCAGTTATTCATTTTCGTAGTGGCTGATGTTGTGGTTGATGTAGTGGCTGCTGATGCTGTCAACGTCGGTGTGGTATTGATTGGTGACGTAGTTTTGGTAGTTGTCGTGGTTATCATAGTGAATGTGGATTAATGGTTGATATTGCTGTCATGATTTTTGGAGCAGTTGAGGTTGTTGGTACAGTAGCTGTAGTGGTTGTTGTTGAGATTTGCATAATAGATGTTGGCATAGTAGCTCTGGTGGTTGGTGTAGTGATTGTAGCAATTGTTGTAATGGTTGGTGCTGTAGTTGTTGGTGTTGTCACTGTTAGTGTAGTAGTTATAGGTACCATTATGGTTGGAGTGCCAGTTGTCGTTCTTTGTGCCATTGTGTTGTGGTTGGTGGTGCAGTTGTTATGGTCAATTTCCTAGTTCGTTTGGTTGGCCTAGTGGTTCTGGAGGTCGGTTTTGTATTGGTAAGTGTATTAGTTGTACTGTAGGAGTATTAGTTGCAGTGTTTGTTAATGTATTGAGGTTGTTGGTGGTGTTGTTGTTGGTGTTGTAGATGTTGGCTTATGGGAATCGATGTAGTAGTTGTTGGTGCAGAAGATGTTGAGCCTGGTGCTGTAGTTGTTGGTGTTGTAATTGTGTTTGTTGACATTCTATGGGTGGTGTGGTCGAGGTTGGTGTTGTAGTGGTTGGTGCAGTAGATGATGGTGTATCGCGTTCAGTGTAGCATATGTTGATGTACTAGTTACTGGTGTTGGTGTGGTAGTCATAGTGCTTGTGTATTAATGTTTGATAGTGCCGTTGTGGTTTTTTGGTGTAGCTGATGTTGCCGGTGTAGTATTTGCATTGTTGTGGTTAGTGTGGTAGTTGGTGTTGTCGAGTGGCCGGTGTTGCAATTCTAGTTGTTGATACAAAACGGCTGATGTGCTGGAAGCGAGATGCTTGGCAAACGTCTTGTCTTACATCACACCGAATGTCATTTCCTTTATGACGTCATGCTGCAATGCATCATTAGAATTACTATGTTGTCAAGGTACCGCAGACGACGACTTTCATGGCTTCTTTTCGGCTCCTAGATTCTTTTTGTCTAGATTATAAGCTGTCTGGCTCCTAGCTCCTATTTGTCACAGAACACAGCCTTTATGGCTCTTACCTCCTACACGGTTCCGAGATTGTAAGCTTCGTGGATCCTAGCTCCAATATGACCTTTGTCTTTATATCCTATACCATGGTATTTATGGCTTCTAGATTTAAAATTAATTCGAGACTTTCGGGGAGTGCTATATGGCAATGAAGAACGTGGTTGTTGGTGTAGTAGTTCCAGTGGATGATGTGGTGTTTATCGGTGTCGTAATTATAGTGATTGGTTCAGTCGATGTAGTGGCTGGTAGTAGTTGTTGGTGTAGTAGATGTGGTTGTGACTGTAGTTGAGGTTGAGGTTGTTGGTGTTGTAGTTGTTAGTGTTGTTTATGTTGGTGTTGTAGTGGTTGATATAGTAGTTGATAGTGTTGTCGTGATTGTTAGTGGAATTCATAGAGAAGTGGTTGGTGCAGTTGTTGCTGGCGTAGGAGTGGTTGTTGTGGTACTCATTTTTATCATGAAGTAATGGTTGTGTAGTCGAGGTTATTGGTGTAGTAGGTGTATTGATTGTCGTAGTAGTTGGTATAGCTTAGTATTTGTTTGAATAATAGTTGTTGGTGTTATAATGGTTCGTGATGTAGTAGTATTTGATTGAGTAGTTGTTGCTGTCACTGCCGTTGTTGCAGTTGGCGGTGTAATATTTTGTTGGTTCTGTGGGGGCTGTTATTCCAGTTGCTGATGTAGTTGTTGTTGGTCTTGTCGAGGTTGGTGTATCAGTTGTTCGGGTATTAGTAGTTGGTTGAGTAGCGATGGGCGTAGTAGGTCTAGCGGTTGCCACGGTAGTCAAACTGAATGTGAAGCAGTGATAGGTGAAGTAGATGCTGGTGTATCAAGTTCAGTGTAGCATAGGTTGATGTACTACTTGCTAGTGTTTGGTGTGGTAGTCATAGTGGTTGTGTATTAATTGTTATTAGTGCTGTTGTGGTTTTTGGTGCAGCTGAGGTTGTTGGTATAGTCGGTTTGTTGGCTGTTGAAGTGGTTGGTAGGGTGTGATATTTATTTGATTAATAGTTGTTGGTGTTGCAGTGCAGTATCTGTAGTGGTTGATAGATTAGTTGTATTGGTGGGAGTACCAGCTGCTGGTATTGAAGTGGACTGAGTATTAGAGATTATGTCGTAGGCTTGTGTCATGGTGGGTTGTGCTGTAGTAGTTAAAGTGATTGCAGCTGTTGGTATTTAAGTAGATGGTATAAAATTGTTTGTGCAGAAGTTGAAGTGATTCTTGTAGTAGTAGTTGTTGTTGGTTCAGACGTAGTTGGTGTACTAGTTGGTATTGTCAAGGTTGGTATTGTAATAGTTGGTGTAGTATTTGTTGGTGTAGCAGTTGTGGTGACTGTGTTGAAGTGAGAAAAGAGTAGTGGTTGCAGTAGAAGTTGTTGTTATCATAGCTGTCAGTGGTCAAGGTAGTGTTGTGGTGGTTGTGTCATAGTAGGTGCTGTAGATGATCATAGTGATTGGAGTTCTAGATGTTGCTGTTGGTATTGTAGTTGTTGGCGTAATAGTATTGGTGTTGTAATAGTTATAGTGATTTGTTTAATTGTGGCTGGGGTTATGGACGTTGGTGTAAAAGTTGTAGTGGTTGGTATTGTTGATGCTGATGCTGTTAATGCGGGTGGTGTAGTTGTTATTGATGTAGTTGTTGTAGCAGTTGGTGTTGTAGTCATTTGTTTTAAGCGTACTTTTTTACAAGGATTGAGGAGAAAGTTATGCAACTTATATTAACGCCTCCCCTTGGCTCAGTGGCGCGAGTGTGTGGTTTGACCGTCGGAGTGGCAACTTCGTGGTCTCGCTCTTTTCGATTACTACGAAGGCACCTTTGGCACAGAAGACAACCATTGTACGTCCCACCCGATAGTAGGGCCAACCACACAATTGATGGTGATAGAGAGTGTTCCGACACCTCGAGAACTTCCCCCGACCGGGGAACCATCCCCTGATCTCTGGCATGAAAGAAAAGTGCACTTATCCACTCGGCTATCACTCCCTTCTTGTAGTTGTTGTTGAGCTAGTATTTGTTGACGGCGTTTGTGTAGCTGGGGATGTTGATACTAACAACTACTACACCAACTGCTGCAATTCCGACGTCGACTACACCAACAACTGGAACACAAACCATTATACCTACAACAACAACCACTGCAACTACTGTACCAACCAAGAAGTACTACGAATATTACGCCTTCAACTACTATGCCAACCACTATAATTACCACTACTATACAGTAGTCGTGGTGGTGGGAATTGTAGTTGTGGTGGTTTGTGCTGTAGGTACAATGGTTCGTGTTTTCGAAGTTGGTGTTGTAGTAGTTGGCATGGTAGATGTTAGTGTTTTCAAGGTTAGTGTAGTAGGGGGGGGGGGGTCGTTGTCGTAGTTATTGGTGTTCTAGTGACTAGTGTGATAGTCACAGTGATTTTATATTATGGTTGATGGTGTCATGATTATTAGAGTACTAGTTGTAGTGGATGGTACAGTAGTTGTTGGTGTAATAGTTGTTGTTGGTGTAGTAGATATAGCACCTTTTGTTGTAGTGGTTGGTGCAGTAGCTGTTGTTAGTGGCCTGATTGTTGGGTGGAATTCATATGGTAATGATTTGTGAAGTACTACTTGGAGTATTAGATGTAGCGGTTGTTGCTGTAGTTGAGGTTGCTGGTGTTGTAATGGTGGGTAAGTATAGTAGTTCTAGTTGTATTTATTTATTTATTTATTTATTTATTTATTTATTTATTTATTTATTTATTTATTTATTTATTTATTTATTTATTTATTTATTGGGTTTAAAGACACCTTCGAAATCCAGGGCCACCTCGTGTCGGACAGTTTTAAGGGTGGAGGAAGCCGGAGTACTCGGAGAGAACAACCAAGCAACGACGAGCAACTGTCAGACTCCACAACGTACTAACTCCATACAAGCAGGGTTAGTATTGGTTGAAGACAAGTGCGCCATCGACGTACGATGAGCCGTAGTACACAGCGTCACCGTACCTCCGCGTGAGCAATCGGGATTAAATGCCTTGCCCAAGGACACACAGCAGTTAGCCCTGGTGGGGGGGGGGGGGGTCGAACCGTTGTGCACCTTTTAGTTTTAAGTCCAATACTGTAACCAATGAACCACCGCGTTGTTGGTGCAATGTTTGTTGGTGTAGTAATTGGAGTGGTTGTTGTAAGTATGTATAATTGTTGGCGTTGTAGTTGTTGTCAAATTTTGTGTAGTAGCGGTTGTTGGTGTTATAGAGGTTGGTGTTGAAGTGGCTGCTGTAGTAGATGTTGGTGTTGGTATAATTGACGTTCGGCAATCCTTTTGCCCCCATTAGATGGTGAGTTTTGCTTGTTTGGGGCGTACAAACAATCTATTCCTGTCGATGTGTGCTTAACTAACTCAATCCTAGTTAAATCATCACAACCAGCAGACTATACATGCCCAGAGATAATCATCAAACGCGTCTGCCAGAACCTCTAAACGAGCTGGTCGAGTCAAACTATACTTGTAGCATCCTTTGGGGGATGCTCAGAACAGAACAACTACGGGTGGTAGACTGTTCTTTCCTGAAGACCACTAGCCGACAGCTTCTTCATGCAGAACTATAATTTGAACTGACTGTACGCCTACTTGCCAATAAGGAACATTCAATTCGAACAGCACCAGCATCACAAGTGGCAGACTCGACTTGCTAGTCCCAAAATTCGTGAAATTTTTAATTCACGGCTGGCCTGTTTGGCAGTTAGCTAGCCGACTGAGCCGGCTAGCCATATCATTTTCGTGACGGCTGATTCAGCTTGAAGGTTCCCAATGGCCTACAGGTAATTTATTCATTTCATTTATTGGTGTTTAAGGTCACATACTTATGCACAATGGCTAATCGTCACCGTGACAGTTTTACGGGTGGAGGAAGCCGGGGGTACTAGGAGAGAACCACCGAGCATCGACGAGTACTGTCTGCTCCTCAAGATTCTAACTCTGTTCAAGCTCCGCCCAAGCAGGGTTACAGCGGTTGAAGACATGTGCACCATCGACGCGCAGTACGCCTTAGTGCCCCCATGTGGGTAACCCGGATAAAATGCCTCCCCCAAGGACACTACGCGGGTCGACCCGGACGGGGGTCGAACTCTGGACCTCCAGCGTAGAAGTCCAACAGTCTACCACCAAGACACCGCGCTCCCGCCTACTAGTAATATCCAAATAATAAATGATGCCGTGTAAGACTAAATTAAGTGTGTTCAGTTTGTTAAGCTGTTTTAATACATGCAGATACCTGCAAGTCAGAAATCAAATAACCTATCTGTATATATACTGAGTCAAAATAGAAAGTATAATAAACTTTGAGGAGCAGTTTTTTAGTATTATCGACTTTAATCCCAAACAAATTATTGTAAATTCATATTTCGTGTCTAGCTATATGAATTTGCATAATTTCATGTTTTTACTGTTGTCAGCGTCACGTCAGGACGTCGCAGTTCACCATGGGGTGAAATGAAAAGTTCACACATGCAGTCAATAGCGTGAATGTCCACCGTTTTCCTCATGGGTGGTAAGACATCGACGGCGCATGAACCTGATAAGTCTCTGGATGTCACCCTGTCGTATTGCGTTCCACTCCTGCCTTAGAACATTACGTAAATCGCCTAACGCCTGAAGATCATGAAGTCATACTCGACGGTCCAATTGATCCCAAAGATACTCGATTGGCGACAAATCTGGCGAAAGTGGAGGCCAGGGAAGAAGTTCGATGCTCTGCTCCTCAAAAAAGTCACGACAGATACGCGCCACGTGACAATGGGCATTGTCTTGCTGGAATAACTGCAATCCGACGTTAGCGTTGAACAACGGGACAACAACAGCGTTAAGAATTTCGTCCGTATATCGCTGTCCATTCAGATTACCATCGATGAAGATCAACTGCGTTCAATGGTGCAAGGAAATTCCTGTCCAAACCATTACACTACCCCGCCGTAACGGTCGAACCCCCCCCCCCCCCCCCCCCCCCGGATTCGGGCAAACCAGCTTTAAAAATCCGGGCAACGAACGACAGAAAGAGAGGCAGAGGGAGAAGTGGGACATGTATATTTGTATTATATCCATTCAGGATTTCGGGCAAATCAAAAGGTTTGCCCCCTCATATAACAAGAGCCCCGTACGCCCATGCTACCAGGAGTTATTGCTGCTGTCCTCGTCGCCGGAAGGAATCAATCCCGACAGTGAGACGTCCTAGTGCGTCGGTCTTGTGCAGGAGTCGTAACTCTTGGTCGAGCTGAACGCGATCGGTCGGCAGTAGATCCAGTGGTTCTCTTCCTTCCAATGAGACGGTAAATAGTGGCCACAGTGACTCCGAACTGAGCAGCGAGCTCATCTGGAGGTATCCTAGCCTCATGCATACCAATTGCACGCATCCTCTGATTTTCGGTTAACCTTGGCATTTTTTAAAATGTCGGAAGACAAAATCTAGCGTGTTTTCTCAATAACCCAGGCTCTCTAGCACAACATAACACAAAGAAAATCGTCGGTCATCCATTCAATTTGACATTCTCGGGTAACACGTGCGATTTTGAAATCCGCAGCAAAATTGTATACGGTTGGGTGGACAACAAGAACATGTCTTTAAACACTTTGCACGACTTCTTGTCCACAAACATGCAACATTAGAACTATTATATTTCATCCGTTATGCTATTTTTTCACATTTGTTTCTATTATACTTTCTTTTTTGACTCAGTGTAGATCTAACCACAAACCGACGTCGATCTCGGGGATAGCTGCACGGCACGAGCATGGCCCTTCGCATCCGCATTAGCCTGATTTAATTTGTGGTAAACGTGTTGTAAGTTAACGCCGGTAAATATATGTAGGCTAGTCAAGTACATGGAATATTGGTACGTGCACATCAACGGCGCCGAAATAGGGTGGAACATTTGTCTCCTTTGCTCTCAAGCTAGGGAGCACAGCGCGTGTCCTTTTCGCCAGAAGTATACTTTGGGAGAACTGTAACTGAGAAACGTTGGAGTATTCGTTTCTAGCGTGTTTTACGTGAGCCAACACCCGCGTGTGGTCTACAATGGCAGAAGCTGGTCGATAATCACTAAGCAAAGAAACTATACAATCGGCGGGGTGAGTTCTAAAGCTTTATGTATAATGTCAATACTATTGAGTGCCACATTACAGTTATGATAGGGAGCGCGGTGGCTCAGAAGGTAGAGATACAGGCTGCAAGCCGAGAGGTTCTCGCTTCGAGCCCACTTGCGGCAACCGCTTTGTGTCCTTGGGCAAGACACTTAATCCCGATAGCCCACGTGGGAGCACTGTAGCGTTGTGTACTAAGGCGTACTTCAAGTCGATGTGGACTTGTCTTCAACCATTGCTAACTCTTCTTGCGTGGAGTTAGTACGTTGGAAAGTCTGACAGTTGCTCGCCATTGCTTGATTGCTCCCTGCGGTTTCTCCGTCTTCCCCCACCCGTAAAACTGTCCGACACGAGGTGACCCTGGCTGCCGAAGTGTCGTTATACCCCAATAAATAAACAATTATGATACGTTATTGGTTTGGTAAGAAAGTAATATTCTGTAAGCCTACCCAGGTTTGTACTTCCCGAGCCGTCGACCCGTTCTTTCAGTATGGTGGAACGCAGAACGGTTTACAGGATTTCCTTCCTCTTCCACAATAGACTGCAGATATAAACCCATAAACACAACATACATATACAAATTCCGTTTCAGTTCGGTTTGCCACCCATATTCCTCACATTTAGTTGACTATCTTGTCCCAGCCAAATTTGGCATATGTTGCAGTGGTGGCCGAGGGGTATTTGGGATCCTTGGAGATGAGAGAGACAGGCCGAACACACCGGGCCGACCCTGGTTCGACCCGGTGTGAGAAAACTTTGTGTTCAGGTATCGGTGCACGTCGACGGTGCACTTATCTTCAACCAATGCTATGCTAACCCTGCGTGTGTGGAGTTATTTCGTTGGGGAGTCTGACAGTTGCTCGGTGGTTTCCGGGTTCTCCGGCTTATTATATTTATTTATTTATTGGTGTTTAAGGTCACATATTTCTGCACAATGGCTAACCATGGCCGTGACAGTTTTACGGGTGGAGGAAGCCGGAGTACCCGGAGAGAACCACCGAGCAACGGCGAGCAACTGTCAGCTCCCCAACATACCAACTCCACACAAGCAGTGTTAGCATTGGTTGGGGACAGGTGCACCATCGACGTGCAGTACTCCTTAGTACACAACGTCACCGTGCCCCCACGTGGGCAATGGGGGTGAAATGTCTTGCCCAAGGACACAACGCGGTTGCCGCAGGTGGGATTCGAACAGAGGACCTCTCGGCTGTTCTCCGGCTTCCCCAACCTGCAAAACTGTCCGATACGAGGTGACCCTGGCTGTCGAAAGTGTCGTTAAACCCCAAATAAATAGATAAACTAATATGATAAGTTATAAACTCCTGGTCTTAACTAAATTGATGCGCAAACCCAGAATGGAGTGCCCCTTACCCTCGGATGCTTCCGGCGCCTTTGGTGTACATGGTATTTTTGTTTGCGTTGGTTTAACTCTATTGGCCTTTCTGTTTTGGCATTGGATTTCCAAAAAAAGTAATATTTGGCATTTTAAAAAGACAGTTAGATGAACAACTTGTAAAGGCTTGCCGGAAATGTCCAAATCAAACGACCATTAATCGACACAAAACGAACCAGCAACTTAACCCACCCCCAACCCCCAACCTCCGCGTTTTCTGTCCGAACAGTGCTCGTGTCATCGACAAAAACGAAACGCAGAAATCATATAAGACCAAACTTGAGAGAGTTAATAAAGTTGCAACATCAAGCTAGAGAGAAGGCATCAAATACAACTATAAGCTCTATAGCTCTTAACGACTTGAGAAATACAGTATCAAACCGGCAACGATTTGTGTCATTTTGTATCGCCAAGAGTGAATTCTACACCCGACTTTGATAACTTCAGTAACCGGGGGGGGGGGGGGGGGGGGGGGGTGTTCATTCTAGCATATCAGCATGATGGGTCTAGCTCAAGCTGCCCAACGGACATTTATTGGACAGGTTTCAATGCACCACGAACACGAAAAAGCTACAGGTCTCGAACATGGTGTGTCATGTTTGCATATCCGGGGTGGGGTGAAACGGAGTGGTGAGTTTTGAGATCTGCGTGTATGTGCTGTCAGTTTGTTGCATAGGTTATGACCAACAGGAACTTGCATAAATAAACTATATATTCAAATTGGAAATATTCCCGCGGCTGGCTGGCTAGATATTTTCGAGGCTGACAAATTTAATGACAGCTGGCGGTAAGAATAAGCGACTGACTATGGTATGGATGGTTCATGGCTTCGGAGTCTACTACTTGCCAGAAAGTACCAAACAGCGCCTGGCGGGGCTGTGGAATGGGTCCCGGTGGTCTCTTTGGCTCATCTACATCACTCTTTCCGATTTCTGGTTGTGGCATTCGTGAAATGAATTATTATACAAAAAACATCGGGGGTGGTGATGTTTAGAGCTGAAACGGTTAAAGGGGTTTCTTGATCGATTAATCATATGGATTAAGCTTGGTTAACCGATTAATCACTTGTTTTAGTAGGAAGCTGAATTGTTGCCGTATCGTTGATGATTTATATCATTAACCCTTTACCCAAAGTAACGGTAAAAACCGACAGCGCTATATATAAAAATATCCTTCAAATTTTATTATGTTTTCAGTTTTTGTCTAAACCACATAGCTTATGAAACGTCATTGGAACGAGCTCGTTGAGCTCGTTCCAATGAGGTGTCATAAGCTATACTTTTTAGACAAAAATTTAAATTTTTTATTAATTCAAGAATTTATTTTGCAAGTATCGTCTACTGTCCGCAACGGGAAAAGAGTTAAGAATGACTATTTCCAGCTACTGATACAGTGCAATGATCACGCAAGTGAACAGGTGTGTCTGCACATAACTTGCAAGCTTTAATCTGTCTCATAATAACTGATGCAAGTCAGTGTTACAGTGTTTGCCTGCTATGAGCAAGTTTGTTCCTTTGTGTTAACCCATATAATACAGTAGTTTAAGGCAACGGTTAATCGATCAATTACTTTTTGTGATCGATTAAGACGTTGATCATTGGTTAATCGATTAATCGGTCAACCGTTTCAGCTTTAGTGATGTTATCGCACAGAAACCATTTGTCTGATACAATGCACGAGGACGTTACACGTCGTAACATAAAAGTCATGTAATTATTGAAAAGAATAACGGTATTATTAAAAATAATGGGTAACATATAAAAAGGTTCACACTTAGCAATACGTTATGGGACACGAAGTGATTAGGTTTGTTGGGGCCGAAATGACTTGAAGCCGACTTGACTTAGTCTGGAATGCTTAGGAGAGGAATGACTTGAGATTATGGTAACATGTATTCGTATTAAGTATACGGGAATCGGATGTGCCACATGGTGTCACTTTATAGTCATCTTGTAAATCCACAATAAGTACAGTTCAACGTGTATGTTCACTCCTTAAAGGGGTGCGTTTGCTCAGAGGTTACCTTATTGAATTTCAAACCGAAAGGACTACGGTTCGATCCCCGCCAGGGGTAACTGTGGTATGTCATTGGGCAAGGCTCTTAATCCTGATTGTCCACGTCGCACGTTTGGACACGGTGATGCTGTGTGCTAAGGCGTACTGCGTGTTGATGGTGCACTTGTCTTCAACCAATGCTAACCCTGCTTGTGTGGAGTTAGTACGCTGGGGTGTCTGTCAGTTGCTCGCCACTGTTCGGTGGTTCACGCCGGGGTCTCCGGCTTCATTCACCCGTAAAACTGTCCGACACGAGTTAACCCGAACTGTGGAAAGTGTCGATGAACCCCAATAAATTATAAATAATAAAATAAATACGTTCACACCTAAGGCCTTCCGTGGAAGTGACAAAGAGACCTATATAGATGTACAACTATAATATAACGTCATTCTGATTTTTTTTTATTCGCGGGTTGATTGAACTTTGAAAAAAGCTTTTTGATCCATTATATGGGTTTTGTGAAGACCAGAATGATGTTGGGATAGAATTATTATTGTATTTTCATGGTTGGTAACTTAGCATTTCCATTTTTCCTCGTCCATTTTAAGAAGTTATTCTCATTTCAAAACAAGTGTCTCAAACCGATGACCGAACGTAGTTCCACGGGGACGTGTACATGTAGGCTTATTCAGCATACCGATTTATTTGAATAAAATCTTCTTTAAAAAAACATCTCAAAAACCACGATAATTTCCCCTACGCGCATCGATGGGTCATTTTCAGATATCACATATCACATCTATCCTAACGTATATACTGTGATGAAAAATATTTGTGTTTCAATTAGTTTGAGGTTCAAGTTCTACTCTTCGTCTGCTGGACTACTGGCATTGTTTGTGTACTAGTGGTTGGTGTAGTAGTTAGAGTGGTTTGTGTTGCAGTTGTAGTAGTTGCTGTGGTGGTTGTGTGACTAGTTGTCAATGTAATAACTGGTATTGCTGTGGTTGGTGTAGTAGGCTGGTCTGCTTATCAATGAGGTGAGATGCTTGCCAAACTTCGTATGATGTCATACCGAATGTGAGATCATTTGTGACGTCACGTCGCAATGCACCATTGGAAATAGTACGTTGTCGGGACAGCACATGATATAACTTCATAACTTTAGTTCAAGGCCATTCCTATGGGTAGATATCGTGATCAGTGATGTAATTGAATACGTCATGGGTCACATGACGTGTGTCGTTATCAGTGGCATAGTTGGGGAAACTGATGAACTATACATACAATTATTTGTGACTACATCAGCCATTTCAACAACCAATACACCTACTAAACCAACAAATATTACACAAACATCTACTATTCCCAGCACTTCAACAATAACTAGAACTTCTACGCCAAACGCCTCCACTACACCAACTACTATAACCCCAGCAACTAGTACATCAATCACTTGAACACCCTCAACCACTACAACAGCCACTACTACACCAACATTGATAACACCAACATCAGCAACCACTTCAATATCATCCTCGACAACGCCAACAACAACAACAACAACCACTACTACGTCAGTCTTGACAACACCAACATTGACAACACCAACAACTACAACGCCAACCATTATACCTACAACAACCGCTGCAATTACTACTTCAACAATCATAGCACCAACAACTACCCTGCCAACTACAACTACTGCCCCACCCACTACTCTATCTATAAATTTCACTAACAATCACGACAACACTATCAACTACTACTCCAACCACTACAACTACTATACTAACCACCACTACGGCACCAACAACCTCAACTACAGCAAAAATGCCAACAACCACCACATCTACTACACTAAATACTACTTCAAAAAACACTACCATATGAAATCCGCTACTACCAACTATTACACAGACCAACCACTACAACTATGACACAAAAAACACCAACATTGACAACACCAACGACAACACTATCACCTACTACTCTAACCACTACAACGACTATACTAACCATCACTACAGCACCAACAACCTCGACTACAGCAAAAATGCCAACAACCACCACATCTACTACACCAAATATTACTTCAAAAACCACTACCATATGCAATCCGCCTCTACCAACTATTACACATACCAACCACTACAACAATGACACATAAAACACCAACATTGACAACACCAATAACTAATGCATCAACCACTACAACAAAATATGTTGCAACTGGTTATAGCGAGAAACGGCGCAGTGTCAAAACGGCTCCAGGCGAAAACGGTATCATCCTGGCGCAAACAGCACCGTGTGCTGGCGAAAGCTGCACCGAATGCGATGGGGAAAACGGCACCATATGTTGGCGAAAACGGCACCAGTTCGGATGGCGGAAACGGCACTAGTATTTAATTTTTGATACTGACCTATTCCGTTATTTATTTCGAAATTAAAATTATGAATTTATGGTAACAACAAGTTCGTGCTTATTTGGCTCGGTTGCGCGCGTGTATATTTGGGTAATAATTGTTCCAGACCATGCGGTACTGAATTCTCAGATCGATTCAATTGACTTGGAAAACAATGAATATATACATGTATACTGGATCCACTAATATGCGTAATTCGTTATTTAACTGGGTTCGACGTATTCGGTGTTATCAATATTCGTGTTGTGCTATGCCACCAAATTTAGTACTTTTTAAAAGCGCTGTGAAATCCGTTACTTATTCCCAGTTCCTTATTAGACTTTCTAAATTTAGCAGAAACTCGAAAAATAAATGGCCTTCTTGGGTGGCGCCCTAAGACACAGGACTATTCAAACCCAAAGGTTCACCCTCCCACCCCTTTTTAGGGGCCAAATTGGACCTAAAAGTGACCAAATGGTCAAAATCGTAATTATTGATGGAAATTCGCGGAACAAACGGCGTCATAGGGTGGTGCCCGAAAATACAAGATCATTCAAATCCTAAGGTTCGCCCACTCACCCCTTTTTAGGGGCCAGATTGGACCCTAAAAGTGACCAAACGGTCAAAATCGTAATTATTGACCGAAATTCGGCGAACACACGGCGTTATAGGGTGGCGCACTAAAATACAAGATTATTCAAATCCTAAGGTTCACCCTCCCACCCCTTTTTAGGGGCCACATTGGACCCTAAAAGTGACCAAATGGTCAAAATCGTAAGTATTGACCGAAATTCGCGGAACACACGGCGTTATAGGGTGGCGCTCTAAAATACAAGATTATTCAAAACCTAAGGTTCACTCTCCCACTCCTTTTTAGGGGCCAGATTGGACCATAAAAGTGACAAAATGGTCAAAATCGTAATTATTGATGGAAATCGCGGAACAAACGGCCTTATAGGGTGGCGCCCTAAAATACAAGATTATTCAAATCCTAAGGTTTACACTCCCACCCCTTTTTAGGGGCCAGATTGGACCCTAAAAGTGACCATATGGTCAAAATCGTAATTATTGATGGAAATACGCGGAACAAACGGCCTTATAGGGTGGCGCCCTAAAATACAAGATTATTAAAATTCTAAGGTTCACCCTCCCACCCCTCTTTAGGGGCCAGATTGGACCCTAAAAGTGATCAAATAGTCAAAATCGTAATTATTGATGGAAAGTCGCGGAACAAACGGCGTCATAGGGTGGCGCCTGAAAATACAAGATCATTCAAATCCTAAGTTTCACTCTCCAACCCATTATTAGGGGCCATATTGGACCCTAAAAGTGACCAAATGGTCAAACTCGTAACTGTTGGCCGTAATTCGCGGAACAAACGGCGTTATAGGGTGGCGCCCTAAAATGCAAGATTATTCAAATCCTAAGGTTCGCCCTCTCACCCCTTTTTAGGGGCCAGATTGGACCCTAAAAGTGACCAAACGGTCAAAATCGTAATTATTGACTGAAATTCGGAGAACACACGGCGTTATAGGGTGGCACCCTAAAATACAAGATTATTCAAATCCTAAGGTTCACCCTCCCACCCCTTTTTAGGGGCCACATTGGACCCTAAAAGTGACCAAATGGTCAAAATCGTAATTATTGACCGCAATTCGCGGAACACACGGCGTTATAGGGTGGCGCCCTAAAATACAAGATTATTCAAATCCTAAGGTTCACCCTCCCATTCCTTTTTTGGGGCCAGATTGGACCCTAAAAGTGACAAAATGGTCAAAATCGTAATTATTGATGGAAATCGCGGAACAAACGGCGTCATAGGGTGGCGCCCAAAAATACAACATCATTCAAATCCTAAGGTTTACCTTCCAACCCCTTTTTAGGGGCCATATTGGACCCTAAAAGTGACCAAATTGTCAAACTCGTAACTGTTGGCCGTAATTCGGGGAACAAACGGCGTTATAGGGTGGCGCCCTAAAATGCAAGATTATTCAAATCCTAAGGTTCGCCCTCCCACCCCTTTTTGGGGGCCAGGTTGGACCCTAAATGTGACCAAATGGTCAAAATCGTAATTATTGACCGAAATTCGGCGAACACACGGCGTTATAGGGTGGCGCCCTAACATACAAGATTATTCAAATCCTAAAGTTCACCCTCCAACCCCTTTTTAGGGGCCATATTGGACCCTAAAAATGACCAAATGGTCAAAATCGTAATTATTGACGGGAATTCGCGGAACAAACGGCGTCATAGGGTGGCGCCCGAAAATACAAGTTCATTCAAATCCTAAGGTTCACCCTCCAACCCCTTTTAGGGGCCATATTGGACCCTAAAAGTGACCAAATAGTCAAACTCATAACTGTTGGCCGTAATTCGCGGAACAAACGGCGTTATAGGGTGGCGCCCTAAAATGCAAGATTATTCAAATCCTAAGGTTCACACTCCCACTCCTTTTTATGGGCCACATTGGACCCTAAAAGTGACCAAATGGTCAAAATCGTAATTATTGACGGAAATTCGCGGAACAAACGGCGTCATAGGGTGGCGCCCTAGAATACAAGATCATTCAAATCCAAAGGTTCACCATCCAACCCTTTTTAGGGGCCATTTTGGACCCTAAAAGTGACCAAATGGTCACAATCGTTATTATTGATGGAAATAGCGGAACAAACGGCGTCATAGGGTGGCGCCCAAAAATGCAAGATCATTCAAATCCTAAGGTTCACACTCCCACCTCTTTTTAGGGGCCAGATTGGACCCTAAAAGTGACCAAATGGTCAAAATCGTAACTGTTGGCCGTAATTCGCGGAACAAACGGCGTTATAGGGTGGCGCCCTAAAATACAAGATTATTCAAATCCTAAGGTTCACACTCCCACCCCTTTTTAGGGGCCAGATTGGACCCTAAAAGTGACCAAATGGTCAAAATCGTAATTATTGACCGAAATTCGGCGAACACACGGCATTATAGGGTGGCGCCCTAAAATACAAGACTATTTAAATCCTAAGGTTTACACTCCCACCCCTGTTTAGGGGCCAGATTGGACCCTAAAAGTGACCAAACGGTCAAAATCGTAATTATTGACGGAAATTCGCAGAACAAACGGCCTTATAGGGTGGCGCCCTAAAATACAAGATTATTCAAATCCTAAGGTTCACACTCCCACCCCTTTTTAGGGGTCAGATTGGACCCTAAAAGTGACCAAATGGTCAAAATCGTAATTATTCACGGAAATGCGCTGAACAAACGGCCTTATAGGGTGGCGCCCTAAAATACAAGATTATTCAAATCCTGAGGTTCACCCTCCCACCCCTTTTAGGGGCCAGATCTAACCCTAAAAGTGACCAAATGGTCACAATCGTAATTATTGATGGAAATTCGCGGAAAAAAACGGCGTCATAGGGTGGCGCCCTAAAATACAAGATCATTCAAATCCTAAGGTTCACCCTCCAACCCCTTTTAGGGCCCACATTAGACCCTAAAAGTGACCAAATGGTCAAAATAATTTGGGATAATAAGGAGATGGTTTTAGATATTGCTGTGTTTTTGGTTTAATTGATTGGGTTCTGTGAACAACGTTAGTTGTTTGTTCCTGTAAGAAAAGCTGTCATATTTGTATTAGTGCATTTTTAGGGTTGGAATCAAGGTCAAGTTAAGGTCATCACTTTTATAAGGGTTCGTCAATCGGCCAACATAACTAATTGTACCATAATTATAATCCTAAGGATGCTAATCACATAATTGTAGTAGGCCTTAAAAACTAACCCGACAGTTCCCTAATCAATATATTTATGCTAAGAGGTCATGTCACTTAATGACCTTTACTCTTTGAACCCGTGAACACACTTTTCCTATTCAGAAACATGACACACCGTACATTCAAACCGTAGAATGGCTGCTCAGTGAATTTGTAAGGTAGGCCAATCAATGCTTTCAGCGTGCAACTCCAGGGCTGCACGTTGAAAATATAGATTGGTTTACTCCCAAATAATGATTATGTACTCTTCTAATTGATGTAATTCAACTGACATGGAAGGAACCATCAGTGTTCAAAGAGTTAAACTTTATGTAATTTAGCTTTAAAACCACAATGCGACAGCGCCTGTCCCCAAGAAGTGACTGTTTGAACTTTGCATACGTCCCTCATACCAAAAACACTATCAAACCTTTTGGATTCAGGTACGAGGATAAATCCACGCTAGCTCTTGGACTATTGTGTGCCCTTTGATTTTATTTTGTTTGATACTATGATCCGAAAGAGATATACCTCATTATTGGCAACATATGGTGAAATAACTGAACAGCTTGTAGGTCTTTTGTAAGCTATTGGACAAGGCCAAACGCCGAGTCCAACAACGCAAGGACCTGCAGACTGTCGAATTACACAACCCTACATCATCAAATATGCGGTATGTATTATTGAATGATTGACACCTTTCTATTACTTAATGGCGGTAGAAATCTATTTTAGAATGTATGTCGCTCCTGTAAATATAATATTTAGACTATTGGGTTTGTTCTACTTGAATAATTAAATGTTGAAGTTTCATCGACGTCGTAACCAATGGTGGGGTTATTGATGTTCATCGCTCATATTATCAATCAAATAATTAGCGATCAATCACGTTATCAATGTCATTGTCTTACAGAATGTAATCAATGACTTCACAGGTACCAATAATGTAATCGGTGGCGTTATGGCATATTGTCGTTAGTAATCCCACCAGAAATGTTATAATAGATGTCACCATTTATGTCGTTGATGAGGTCTCTGATAACATCATCGATGGCGGCGTCAGTCACGTAATGAGTGACGTCAGGACAGATGCAAGGAGGTTAAGGATGTGATAGGTACATTATGAATTGCACAATGTAGTTTGAATGATCTCAACAACGGCGCAATCAGTGATGTTATCCATGTCCTTATCAGTGACGTAACCAATGGTAAGGAGATGCATCCACTGATCTCTCTACAACTGGATTACGGGGATACTCATTGGTTACGCGACGTAAGGTGTTTCCTACGGCGGCCATAGTGGGTGGGGCTTTTGTAACTATTAATACACATCGTCCAGCCCAAATATATTTCTCAATAGCTTTAAGTTTTCAGATGCCTCGAAATCGCCGATTGCTTTTAAAAGAATTTTTTTTTTTCGCTGGGAAAAACGAATATGTGTAGATTTTTCACAGCAATACACACGGAATATTTACACCGTTTTGTAGTCATTATTTACAAAACATAATAACATAATACATGTTCCTAAAAGGTAAACACATTGGCATGGCATGGACTTTAATCTTGTGGTAACTCCATTCTCACTCAAACCATCTTCAGATTAAATTTAACTGCAGATTAAATAACTGAAAATGCAAGAGGGATCCAGGGACACCAATTAGAATATTCTAAGCTATGCGTTTAGTGCAAGCTGGGGACTATTTTAAAGGAGGTTTGTCCCCCTCCCCCACCCACCCACACTTCTCCCCATCCATCATACACACACATCCATCCAATCTCTCTCCCCCTTTCCGACTACCCTCTATCTCCCTCCTTCTCTCTCTCTCTCTCTCTCTCTCTCTCTCTCGTCTCTCTCACACACGCTCTACTTGTAATGTGTATCGACCGGGCTAATTGCCACAAAACAGACAACCATGTTCTATTTTCTATTGTATCTGCATGCATAGAATTTCGTTAATAGCAAACATAACATTCGAATCGGTTTCCGTTTTTTCTGTCATTTGTGTGTGCATTTGTCTGTGCGTGGGGGTCAGTAAACACCGATAATCAGGTACACACAGAGGATACCAAACGTTCTAACCTTGATCACTTTTGACAAACGGGGTGGTCCATTTCGTAATAACCACACACAAACTCCAACACACGAAGGACTTGAGAATCGTTCAACCGGCTTCTCTCACAAACCTTAATTTTCACGGCGAGCCTGAGTTTTTTTTAGTTTGTTCAATAATGCTTAAATGTGAGCCCGTTCGTTGGTGTTTACTAACATCCACCGACCCCCCCCCCCCCCACCCCACCCCCACCCCTAGTATTTTGAAGCCTGTAGTGCTTCATAGGAAAGTGGCGCGATCGTTATTGCATTTTTATCCCCGCATTTGAAAATATGCGGGGATATATTGGTCGTCTTCGTCCGTCCGTCCGTCCGTCCGTCCGTCCGTCCGTCCGTCCGTCCGTCCGTACGTCCGGGAATGGTTTCCGGCGTAAAATTCGAAACATTGAAAGTGTGTTCATGTTCATTCATAGGGTCTGTAGATGTGCATAAAGGTTTTGGATTTTTGATTCGGCCCTCGGGGGCGTAAGTGGCACCACTTTTGTCGTTAGAGGAATGGTTTCCGGCGAAAAACTCCTAGGGGTTTCAATTCGAAACATTGAAAGTGTGTTCATGTTCATTCATAGGGTCTGTAGATGATAATAATATAATAATACTTTGGCCAGCCGCTGATTTGTCGCGGTTCTCGGACGAGAAGGCCATGGTTACCCATGTACTCCCAACTGCCTCCCTATTCCCACGCTTCTCCTCTCCTCCCAACACTCGGAGACGAACTGCTTGATGATATCCCTTGTCCCATTCTTCCCAATCTCTCAGATTAGCATATTAACCCTCACCTTTGCGTCTCTCCCTAACCACATGTCCTTCATTCTCCCATCCCACTTCCCCATTATACTCCCAGTGAATCTCATTCTTTTAAGCTGATACTTAGGGCATTCTAGAAGAAAGTGTTCCAGGGTCTCCACCATGTCCAAGTTACACATCTGGCAGTCCCTTTCACCGTCTTTCCCAATTTTTCCCCTCAGCTCAAAGGATCGCGACCTCAGCTTGAACAACAGTGACCCCCCAAAGGTGCCATCAAGATACTCTTCAAAACATGGCTTCTCTTTATCACGCAGGCCACCCAAAGACCTCTTTGATTTGACCCCCTCTCGCCAATTACGGTTACAATCCTCCATGACCCTTTCTCTGACGATTTTTTTACCCTGGTTTGCCCCAACGTCCAGGTCCGAGATCTCCAATGAGTAGTTCTCTACTAGCTCCCTCACTTGGACCATCCACCCCGTTTTGATATTTGAGATGAAAATTCTCAGGAACATTGCTTTACACCATCGGCTGTCGGGGAGATTTACCAAATAATTAAGATAACCGAGCTTCAACAGGTCTGTCCTGTCCTTGATCCTCATCCACCCAAGCTCACCCCTGATTGCTTCTAGCGCTGCGGCATTACTCGACCCCTTTATCCATCGGCCTGCATCGTTCTGCAAGATTTCCAAACTCTTTACGACCGTCTGGTTTAGGGGTACCACTTCCGTACCGTATGTTATACTTGGCAGCCCCACCATTTCCCAAATGGTTTTCCCCACGAAAACCTTATTGAAACTGTTTCTCCCTATAAGTTTCATTTGGTTAAGGATTATCTTCCCCTTCAGAATCAATTTATTTGTGTGATTCCGGTAGATGCCTCTTCCTGTAATGTTTATATTTACCCCCAAATACTCGTAATCGCCTGTCTCTCCCACACTGAGAAGTTTGCTGCTCCCTTCCGGAATGCAGAACTCACCCACTCTCCACCTTCGAGTGAGGTCCACTTTGCGGCCCACAGGTATAATTTTGCTCTTGCTTTCATTAAGTTCGAGTCTCCATTTGCTCCCATATTTCCCAACAATTCCCAGCATTTTCGTTCGCCACCCTTCGCTTTCTGACACTAGAACCATATCGTCTGCAAAAAATAGCCCTGGAATTTTCAAGTCCCCAACTGCTACCCCCTCCTCGCTACACAGTAGTTCATCTCCTAAACCTTTGATGTACAATGCAAACAGGATCGGCGAAAGGATACACCCCTGTTTAGGCCTATCTCCATAGGCACACGTTTCGTTGTAGTGTTTCCCAGGCTAAGTTCACTCCGTACATCTTTATATAATGCTTTCATAATTCCAACATAGCCTCCAGCTTGCGCCACATACCTTCCCTCCATACTCTATCGTATGCCTTTTTGATATCCAAAAAGGCCATAAACATCTTTTTCTTTTTTGCTTTCGCGGATTCTATCATTTGGGATAGTGTGAAAAGATGGTCAGTAACTCTCCTTCCCTTCCTGAAGCCATTCTGGATTTCTCCCAAAAAACCCTTCTCCTCAATCACCTCCTCTATTCTCCCATACAGGACTTTACAGAAAACCTTTCCAATGTTGCTACTGACAGAGATCCCTCGATAGTTATCCAAAACGTCTTTTTCCCCCTGTTTGTGAATAAATGTCACTTTACTTTCTCTCCACTCCTTTGGGACCTCTTGATTTTCTATGGCGAGATTGAATAGGGCAGTTAGGCATTTCACGTGTTCCTCTCCCCCTTTTTGATAAACTCGTTAGGAATTTCATCCACTCCTCCCGCTTTCCCATCCCTTAATTTTGATATCACCTTTCGCACCTCCTCCGTTTTAATTTCGCTGCACACGAAGCTCGATAGGTTTTCCTCGACCTGATTCGGACACTCTGGTGGGCTCCCCATGTCCCATCGCTTTTACCAGTGCTTGACTAGTTCTGATGCGACTTGATCTTGCTCGTCTGTAACTCTGCCATCTACTTTAATACTCTGTGGGTTACTTCCTTTGTTACTTTTATTCACCCATTTCCAAAATACGTTCGAACTCGACCCCCCTGTCGTTCTTATCGTCCTAATAAGACTGCTATTTCGTACTCTCCGATTATCGTCTTTAATCTTATTTACTTTATTTCGTGCTTGGTGGTATTCTTCCTTAGCAACTGTGGCCTCATTGCTTTCCGCCCCCTTAAGTGTTCTACTTCTCCTGTATGCAGCACATTTAGCTTTTCTTCCCTTTATGGCCCTTTTCAGTTCTTCGTTCACTCTGCACCCAAGTTCCCGTGTTGGCACCCTGACCTTTCCTAAACTTGTCTTTCCTGCCTCCACCACTATGACGTCGGCCATCTTCTGGACACTGCCCCTCTTGGGTACGGTTGCAAGCTTTGGTTTCAGTTTTTCATTGAACTTCGCCCAGTCAGCATCTTTTTTGAGTTCCCAAATCTCCTTAGAGCTTCCTTTGCTTTTTACTAGAGTTTTGGCCTTGATCGTCACTGTAATCAAGTTGTGATCACTACCCACCTCCATTTTACCCTCAACATCCACTTCTACACCTATCACCTCCCTCCATAAATTAATATCTGTGAGGATGTAGTCGATTATTGATTTTCTGTCGTTCCTCTCCCAGGTCCATTTCCCCTTACACCTCGCGTCCCTGTTCAGAATCTTCAAACCGAGCTCGTTTGTGAAGTTCAACAGCTTCCTTCCATTCCTGTTGACTTTATTCTCCCCACCCTCTATGCCTTCTTCATCATTACCTATGTGGCCATTAAAGTCACCCATCAGAATTATACCGAGCCCCTTGTTTTGTAATTCGGTGATATTGGACCTCAGTGTTGAGTATATCGAATCATTCCATTCGGGTTTGCTTCTCTCCACCGCACAATACACAACCCCAAGGGCAATACTTTTGTTTTTCAGACTGATCCTTACCCATCCAATTTCTTTCGATACCTCAGCCGGGGTGCTGATGTTTTCCAGGTCTGTGATCAGAGATGGTTTTAAATCCTCTTCAATGTATATGCCTACCCCTCCCCCTTTTTTCTGACCTTCCGTTCGCTCTACACCTATCCATACGTACCCCCTTACTTGGTCTACCCGTTCCTCGTGTCTTACCCACGTTTCGCTTAAGCCCATGACGTCAAACTCCTCTGCCTCAATCAATGTAGCAATTTCACTTACTTTCCGGTGGAGACCCTGGATGTTGCCATAACCCACTTTCAGGGTGTCAAGGTTCATTGGCTTCCGCCTACTGGTCCCTTTATTATCTAGTCCCTGTATGTTTGTATATCCCACTTTGTGTGCCAGTTCTTTCCTTGGGAAGCTATTCCTATTGATTTGGATTTTTGGTCCCTTTTCCTTATCCCCCTTGTCCCATTTTTTACACCTGTGGTTCGTGACACATTTTCTGTGATTATTCCCCCCCCCCCTTCACTGACCCCCCCCCCCCCCTCCCTATACCAAAAAAGGCTCCACCACCTGCAACATATTTCTTCCTAAAACCTCTGTACCCCTTGGGCTAAGATGGAGACCATCCCTTCCATATAGGTCATTTCTGCCCCAAAACTATCCCCAATTGTCTACAAAGGGTATCCCAAGTTCCTTACAATACTCCCCCAATTCCTCGTTGGTCCCAATGATCCGAGAATTACGCTCGCCCCCACCACCCAGTACTGGGAGAAGCCCCGAAACCACTACCTGTGCATTCTTGTCATTCAGTTGAGTTATTAAGTCCTTGTAAGTCTCAATAAGCTGAACTGATTTTCTCTCCCTGATGTTGTTGGTCCCCACGTGTACAACAACCACTGGGTCTGGGCCTGACCCCTTTACTAATCCATCCACTCTGTCCCTTAGGTCCTCCACCCTAGCCCCCGGAAAGCACAAATTGGTCCTGTTGACACTGTCGGGCCCCCACACCACCCCATCCAACCCCCGCACTATACTACTCCCTGCAACCACCAACTGCCACTTCCTGTCCTCTTTCCCATCCTACTACCCCTACAACCCCTGTTACCACCTCTGTCCCCACTGGGCCGGCTCGCAATCTTGCACTTCGCCACACTAACCTCCATGCCTACCTCCACCTCCACCTCTTCAGACCCAACCTGCTCCTCAGAATTCTCGAAATTACCTAAAACACTGAATCTATTTTGGACACTGCACCCCACCTTCTGCCCACTCCCACTACAAGCCACCTTGTCCTCATTTACCACCTTCCTAACCTTCCCTCTGACTCCTGCCCTGACAGACTCCACATGGTCATCGCTATCTCCCTCACTATCCGATTCTATAAGAATACGCCTTTTCGCCCCCCGACTCACACTACTAGCCTGGGAATTTGATAGATGTGCATAAAGGTTTTGGATTTTGATTCGGCCCTCGGGGGCGTAAGAGGCACCACTTTTGTCGTTAGAGGAATGGTTTCCGGCGAAAAACTCCTAGGGGTTTCAATTCGAAACATTGAAAGTGTGTTCATGTTCATTCATAGGGTCTGTAGACGTGCATAAAGGTTTTGGATTTTTGATTCGACCCTCGGGGGCGTAAGGGGCACCACTTTTGTCGTTAGAGGAATGGTTTCCGGCGAAAAACTCCTAGGGGTTTCAATTCGAAACATTGAAAGTGTGTTCATGTTCATTCATAGTATCTGTAGATGTGCATAAAGGTTTTGGATTTTTGATTCGGCCCTCGGGGGCGTAAGGGGCACCACTTTTGTCGTTAGAGGAATGGTTTCCGGCGAAAAACTCCTAGGGGTTTCAATTCGAAACATTGAAAGTGTGTTCATGTTCATTCATAGGGTCTGTAGATGTGCATAAAGGTTTTGGATTTCTGATTCGGCCCTCGGGGAGTAGGTGATAATTGAGAGTTCAACCATCATCGTACATGTACGTGTACGTGTACATATACACCTCCATAGGGTTTAGTGTTAAAATCGTGTACATGTACAAAATTTCTAACGTTTTTTAGGGTGCTTTAGAATCCCTTGAGAATTCAAACATCACTGATTGTATCCAAGAATGACAGAAAACGCATGAAATTTTACGTACAGTACATGTACCGTTTTGATTGAAATCGGCAAGTGAGTTTCCCCCATAGGATTCAGTGTTAAATTGCGAGCAAAAAAACATTTTGAGAATTCTAACATCATCCTCTCGCCGATTCTAACAATCCGCGTCCGTACACGATTTTAACACTGAATCCTATGGGGGAAACTCGCTTGCAGATTTTAGGTCTGAGATCGACTCGCGTGAAGAGGTGATGTTTGAATCCGCAAACCCACTGTAGCGTTTCTCGAAGTGAGACTAGCGCACGTTATTGCGAGGTGATCTCGATGAGCACTTGATGGAAATGTTTTGAAGAAGAGTGTTGTCGTCGGTGTGTTAGAAATTCGCGAGCCCGCTGTCACGTTTTTGATTGATATATATATAGGGGAGAAAAAAATATAAATAAATAGTTATTTAAAAAAAACAAATATATCAAATCGAATAGATAACAAAAACGTAAAGCATGAGCGATTCTCAGGATATTAGAGTGAGGTTTCTTTTAAAAATGCTGATGAGAGCCTACGCATTCTGCGTGAACGAACAACTAGGTCGTCTCTTGTTAGAACGATGCGTCGGATGTCGGGATCACCTAGACTTCGATCATGAGAATCATTCGTGTCTGTGGATGGAAAGGGAAGATATGGTCGTCAAGTATTTCGAACCAGCGTTCGAACGCATTCAAATCAATGAAGTGATCGCGTTTTGGAAGAGATTACTCTACTGTAAGAATCGAAGCAAGCCCACAGATTCGGAAGAACAGAAATTGGCGCGTAAAAGTCTGACTTTACAAGATAAGGGATGCATCTTGAAATTATTGTTCAACGAAGCATACGTCTAAGTTTTCTCGTTGATATAAAATAAGGGAGAATAGAAAATAAAAATAAATACACACATAAATTTTTTATCTAATATTAGAAAGAAAAAAACAAAAATGAGAACCAGAAATAAATTGTATCCGACGTTAGTGGACGACGAGGACGAGAAGCCGATCGACGTTTTGCCGACGGCGCCGTCGCTAGAAGAAAGAGAAAGAGGAGAGAGGTATCGCATCGATCAAATCAGTAGAATCCACGAGTATCTAACTCGTGAGAGAGATTCTCGTCGTTCCCTCAAGAAGAGGTATTCGCGTTTCGTGAAATTCGTCAACGCGATCGACACGACACTCATCACGATTTCCATGGGTTTACACGCGGCCGGCATCGGATTGTTGTCGACCGCGGTTGGCATTCCGATCGTGTTGACCGTAGAAGGAGTGGCTCTCGCCGCCGGATTGTTCAGCACGCTCGGAAACTTTTTGAGTAGGAAATTATATCTGAAGGCGAGGAAACACGACAAGATTCGCGTCTTGGCCGACTCCAAGATCGACACGATATCCGAAATGATCTCTATGGCGTTGAAAGACGGTAGGATATCGGACGGTGAATACTTCGCGATATTGAGCGCGAAAACGAAATACGATGCCATGAAAGAAGCCGTGAGAATCAAGACTCGTCAGATCATCAAGGAAGAGATGAAGGATTCTCTCGTGGAAAAGGGGAGGAAAGAGGCCAGGGAGGAATTCAATAAAATGATAGAACTCAAGAGCAGCGATTGAAAAAATATATATATATAAGAACAGAATTAATTAATTATTAAATTTATATATAAAATAAAAAAACGAAATTAATTTAAATAACTCTTAAAAATGTATTGCGTAAAGTGTAAGAGAGTTACCGAGACGAGTAATTCTAGAGAAGTGCGAACTAAAAACGACAGACAGATGCTTCGCGGAATTTGCGACGTGTGTGGTTCTATCAAGACACGATTCGTCAAAAAAAAGAATGCGAGCAAAGGTAAAGGCATCGTGAATAAAATGATCAATAATCTACCTTTCGAAATGCATCTGCCCGGTCACAGTTTCACTGGACCCGGAACGAAATTGAACAAGAGACTCAACGCCGATCTGACACCCAAATCTTGGAGCAAACCTGTGAATAGGGTGGACGCGGCCGCGTATGATCACGATCTGTGCTACGCCGGACATCCTGACACCAAGACTCGCAACGACGTCTGCGATAAAAACATGTTGGGGAAATTGAGAGGAATATCGAATCCGACCAGGAGAGAGAAGATGGAACGTTCGCTGGTCGGCAATCTAATCGGTGCGAAACGTCGATCCGGATGGGGCGTTCAAAAAAAAAGCGCATCTGAAAAGAAGAAGAAACGATTATTGACGAGCGAATTGGCCGAGGAGTTACACAAACCCATAGTGCGTAAATTTCGAAAGAGAAGGGTGTTCGTGAAGGGTCTGGATGATATTTGGTCTGCCGACTTGGTCGACATGAGATCGTTTTCGAGGTGGAACGAGGGCATCAAATATCTATTGACGGTCATCGACGTGTTTTACAAATACGGTTGGATCAGAGCTTTGAAGAATAAATCGGGACCTTGCATCATCGAGGCTCTGAAGAGCGTGTTCGACTCGTCTTCTCGAAAACCGAGTAAATTGTGGGTGGATAAGGGAAATGAATTCTACAACAAGCACGTTCATCGATTGGTAGACCTCTACTCGATCGAAAACGAAGAAAAAGCCAGCGTGGTAGAACGTTGGAATCGAACGATGAAGGAAAAGATGCACAGATACTTCATGGCGAATTCGACCAAGAAATACATATACGCTCTGAACGGTCTGGTTAAAGATTACAACAACACGCGACACAGATCGATCAAGATGACTCCCGTGGAAGCTAGCGATCCTCGAAAGGAAAAACGGGTCTACGCGAATCTATATCCTGAGAGATCTAAGATCAGGAAGAAGTCTAGAAATCCGAAATTTGCGATTGGTGATCGAGTGAGAATCTACGCTTATAAGAAGCACTTTGAAGAGGGTTATACTCCTCGATGGACCTCGGAAATCTTCGTGATAATCAAAATATTTCACACCGATCCGGTGACTTACGAAATCGAAGCTCTGGATGGAGAAGAGATCATCGGAAAGTTTTACGAACAACAATTACAGAAGACGAAGTTTTGATGAAGAAAACAAAATTTTTTTTATTTACTCTCTTTAACATTTTCTTGTTTACACACATGTATATATAAGAGAGAAAAAAATAATAAAAAATAATTAAAAACTATTTTTAGATAAAGAAAGCAAATTAATTAATAAACTAAAAATCCTTTAAAATGACAAATATACTGCATACAGCACAAAGCATAGTGAAAGATGAAAGTATTCAAGAATATGAGGTTCACGAATATGAACCGGTAACCGGAACGAGTTTGAACAATGCGGGAGAGATAAGAATCAATGTCGAAACTCAAGATCTATTCGTACATCCTAGCGAGAGTTACATAGTGGTGCAGGGACGTCTCACCAAGGAAGATGGGAGCGACTACGCCGACGACGACACGGTTACTCTAGCCAATAATGGCATCATGCATCTATTCAGTAACATAAAATACATGCTATCCGGACAAGAGATAGAATCTGTGTTTCATCCAGGTCAGGCCACCACGATGTTCGGACTCTTGACGTATCCTGATGATTTTTCGAAATCCAGAAGACTTAATCAGTTGTGGGTGAAAGACACTGCCGGCCCTGCTAGCGCCGGCGCGGCCTTGATATTCGACTACGTCGTCAAGACGTCCAGACCTAAAGGAACGTTTTCGTTCAGGATACCTTTGAAACACATCTTTGGATTTGCGGACGATTACAACAAGATCATGTACGGATTCAAACACAATCTGACGTTGATTCGAAAAGGAAACGACGATGCAATAGTGAGACTCACTGCGACCGATGCGAGTAAGATAACTCTACACAAGATATCGTGGTTCGTTCCGCATGTAGAGCCTTCGATCGTGGAGAAAGCGCGTCTCTACAAGATCATAGAATCCAAGAGTAAATTACCCGTGGGATTTAAAATGAGACAGTGCGTCACAGCTAGCATTCCTCCCTCCACGAATCACTTCGATTGGAGATTGGCTGTGAAATCCGCTTCCGAGAGACCACGTTTCATCTTGGTTGCGTTTCAGACCGATAGGGACGGGTCTCAGGAAAAGAATGCATCGCTGTTCGATCACTGCCATTTGAGAAACATGCAAGTGTTTCTGAACGCCACGAGATATCCAGCAATCGATTACAATGCGTCATTCGACAAGAACGATTTCTGCAGACTGTACGGCGATGCCGCTGATTTTAGAAAGAAGTATCACGGTCTAGACAAATTGATGAGCAACCCTAACATGTCTCCTGGCGAATACAAGTCAATGTATCCCATGTTCGTATTCGACGTCAGTAAACAGAGTGAATGACTCAAGAGTAGCGTGTTAGACATTCAGATCAAGATGCAATTCGATAGGAACGTGCCGAGAAAAACTGAAGCCTTCACCCTGGTCCTGTCGGACAGAGAATTACAATTCAAATCGGATGGAAATAAGATGTCAATCATTCGATGAGAGACGAGTGTAAAAAAAAAATAAAAAACAAAAAAAAAATAAAAAGTAATGAGTAATTATTAAAAACAAAAAAACAAAAAAAAATAAATAAAGTAATGTGATCTAGAGAGATTGAATATCTTTCTAAATCTCATTACTTTTTTTTTTTTTCTTTTTTTTTGTTTTTAATAATCACACATTATTTTTTTTTAATTCATTATTTTCCACGCGTTCAGTGTTTGTTCAAAGGAACTAGTTTGATCAGTAGACTCACCACGGAAGTGGCGGCTTCGGGATTATTGGTTTTCGTAACGAAATTAATCCTGTCTCCGGCGTTCACTTTGAGAGGCGTGCCAAATGTCCTAACATTCGCGTGTTGATTCTCAGTCTTTTCGACGCTGTATCTCTTATCGCTCTCTACACCATTCAGCATGAGATTGACGACCGCTCTGTTATTCAAATCCGAGGAAGCCAGACTCATTCGAAGAATTTCATCTCCCAGCGGCATGGGATATCCCACCTGACCATGTTTCGATCTGCTACCTCCATTTCTGAAAGACACTCAGCTTTTCCTTCATCTAAGGTGCCGGCCTCTTCAGCCCACACAGTGATCAATTGTCTAGCATATTTGACTTTCTCCACTACTGAAATCAGGGTGCAGGCATCCGTCATGTTCACGGGATCTGGTAGATTCGTGAGCGCATGTCCACCCATGTCTAGTTTACCTTCCATGATGTCACCCTTTCTCCAGATCGAGTTGTCATCCACGTACTTTCTGCTGACCGCACTGGAATCGAATTCGGGATCGTGATCGAGACCGAATAAATTGTGACCGTTCATGTTGATACCACCCTCCATGGTTCTGCCAGATTGTTTGTTCAGGTAGAGATCGTCCACTTGCGATTCTAGGTATTCTTGTGATTGTATCACGGCAGAATCTACGTAGCCCTTGTTGACCGCGGTTGAGTCTGCATCCGTGTCGTTGATCTTCGACAGATTCAATATCTTGTTGAATCCCGCATTCAGATCCGACTTCATTTCTCGTCTGTCAGACTTTCTATGTTCCAGATCTACGTAGTGTTTGGTCGCCACGTCCTTGGGATTCGTGGGAGTGGCAACATTCGTTATCTTGTTAGAATTGGCATTCAATTCCGAGTGCATCGTTTTCTGAACGTATCTATTTCTCAGGTGTTCACTGAATCTCGTGTGAGAGTCGTCCACGTATTTCTTGGTCACGGCATCGGTGGGATCTATGGGATTCGCGATGTTCACCAAACGTTTGGATTTCAGATCGAGATCGTTGGTCATGGTTTTATGCACGTAATTATCTAGCAGGATTCATTCGAAATCGACGTTCCCCCTGTCGACGTATTTTTTAGTCGCAGCATCTGCGAGATCTATCGGCTCTGGAAGATTGTAGAGCTTCTTATCATTCATGTTCAAAGGTTCTTCTCGAGGTTCGTATCTCCGAATGTAATGTTCGTCCAAGTTGGCAACGGCGTAACCATCGTCGACTTCGAACGTCTTCCTCTTCTTTCTTGGGTTGACTTTTTCATCGTCACTTCTATCAAATTTATTGACTGGCATGTTGTTGTGGGATTTTTTGTTTTTTTAGAAAAATATGTTCAAAACGCAGTTTATTAAAAATGAACTATGTTATTTTATTTTTGTTTTTATTCGATTAAAATTTTTTTAAAATAATTTTTTATCTTTATATATACTATAAAAAAAAAATCTCTCTCTAATATAAATCATTGAGAATGTCTTGAAATCAATCTCCTTCAGACCATCTCTTGAGAACGTAGAGACACAAGTGACCGCAAAACACTTGATGTGGTGATTGCACTTGTTCCGTGTTGTAACGAACCATCGATTTGTTGAAATAGTTCTTTATTTCTTTTGGCGGCGAGATTCCGTAGCTGTCGAAATAATAATTTTTCTTCTTCCCGTTCTTCATCCACGCCACCCAGTGAGTGCCTTCACCCGATGAATCGTCTAGATTTAAAATTCCGCATTCTGATTGTCGAGGTCTTCTCTTCGGCAAGGCATCTCTGGAAAACACTCCCAGAAAATCTTTGATTTTCAAATCTTTTGCCGCATTCAACAGATCGATGATGGATAGGGGTTCATTAGGTAAGACGACACCTTCTACGGATATCTTTATTTTCTTATTCATAAATGCGTATATATTTTTTTTAATTTATTTTATTATAATTTACTAAAAATGACGTTATTTTTTTTCCATTTTTTTCTTTTTCTTTTTAAACTAACACTCTCGATGTCTATCAATTTCTATAATTTTGAATTCGTTTAATTCCTCTTGATTTTCTGGAATCCTATCATCAACAATCGTATCTGGAATCCAGTCATCCACATTCATATCATCTATAATTAGATCTACAGTCCAATGTCCGAGTGCCAAAGTGCTTATTTTATCGTCTAACACGAATCTCTTATCGTCATCAGCCGTCAGTGAAATCTTGTTGACTATTTCGGTATACAAGTCGTGATTTTCGCTTCGAATCGATTTCATAGTCTTATACACCGGACCACTTCCTAACAGACAATCTTTATACTCTTGGAAAGAGATGTTTTTCTTCACCACGCATGCTTTAACTCCTTTGCACTTCTTGATCTTTTCATTTTCTAGATGATAAGCATACAGTTTAGGTCTCAAGCCCACGAATTCGACGATTTGTTTACCGCCGCTCTCATCCTTAAATTTACCCAACACCTTCTTGTTGTCGTTCGATTGAATGTTGGATGGGTGATCGACGGGATAATTGCTTGTGTCGAACCACTCGGCCACGTCTGGAGATATATTGTGATTTTCAAACTTCACGATGGTGTTGGGTTTGGGCATTTCGACGGCGACACCTTGATTTTCGTTGCAATATTCCTGATGTTTCGCCAACGAGTCTTCGCTGTGAAACACGTTCATGCAATTGTAACATAAAGATATCTTTCCGTTATGATTATTATTTTGTTTCGACAGTAATCGGCTCGGATGTTTAACCCAACAATAATGATGATTGTCACCATTCGAAATCAATAATAAAATAATCGTCTTTTCTCTTCCAAGATACGAAGTCAGTCTGAGAGGATAGATCTTTCATTTTTCGTCGTATCCCAAGACGTTCACCGCTACGGTGGGATTTTGTGCCTCGAAACGTTCGATGTGTTTTAACTGCATTGAAAAAGTCACTGCGGTCCAATCGAGATTTTTAGAAGTTACCTCGTAAGAAGAAACTCTTTTGATGTTCATTTTGACAGGGTATAAAGTGGAAGTGACTGCCCATTTAAAACACTGATCATCTTTATTTTTCACATTGATCACGGCGTGTTTTTTTGCTAGGAAATACGGTAATTTCACGTAGGAAGACCCTTTCAACAAATCGTTTTCAGTTATGTGAATTTCGAGTTTCAACACCTCATCGAACGTCCAATTACTACCTTCATGTTGATAATTCGCGAGAGACATCAACATCTTGTCTTTCATTTTTTCGAAAACGTCCGATAAATCTGAACCTCGAAATACGGGTTCGACGTTAGATCTGAAATATGCATTTTTCACGATGCTCTCGCCGGACTTCATGTTGATTTTATTCATCATGCAATGGAGTATCATCTTAATTTTTAGTCCTACATTCATGTATTTGCAAAACAAATCCAATACTTTTTTCTTCACCCGTTCCATGAACAATTTCGGATTGATTTTCTTCAACGAGGGAACCCCGTCGAAAGTTTTTAAAATACCATTGATTGCACTCTCCCATTCCACGGACTTCAATTGAAATAGTTCCGCGGTGAGTCACGCTAGATATTCTTCTCCTTTCCCTTCGTCTATTGCTCGTCGAAGTTCGATTGATATATCTCGTTTGCCTAGAATCTGATGTGCATCACTCGTTTTCGTTTTAGTTTTTCTTTTCTTTTCTTTGGAAACTTGAAGTTCTTCTTCAACAGCTTTTCGTTTAGTCGTCTTCTTATTTTTCACAATCGAAACGTTTTTGGTTTTTGTAGACGTCGGCATTTCGATTCCTTTTACTATCTTTTTCTTCTTCTTCTCATTTTTCACAACCGATGCATTTTTTGACGTCGTTGCTATCGGCATTTCATTTGCCTTTCCATCGTTTCACAAATGTTTCTGTATGACTTCAATCTTTTTTGATTTAGTTCTAGGATTTCTGAAATGTGAAATTTTTAATAGTTTACAAATCTCGTTTAACTGAGGTATGGTTTTCTCATTTAAATTTTCAAAATTTTTTTTTATCTGTTTGTTTCATTTTGTAAGAATATATTTTTTCCGAATTTTGTATTTTAAATAATTTGTTTAAAAAGTTTTGTTTTTTTTAATGTGAAAAAAAAACTATTTTTTTTGATGAAATTAATCAATTTTTTTATGTTCCTTAACATCAAAAAAAATGAATTAATACGAGAAAAAAGGATGTTAAAATTTAATTTATATATATAAAGAGAAAAAAACAAAACTTTTTAAACAAATTATTTAAAATACAAAAATTTAAAATATACATTATTTGCAAGAATTCGTAAAACAAAAAAAACCAAATAATCGATCATGACAACAACATCCACGACGGAATCTCGACATAAACGTCGATGTTGTTTAATAAATCATTATTCTCCAAAAAAACAAGAAGAAAAAAATCGTAATTTATATTTACGCGTTTGGAAAGAAAATGATACGATTTATTATAGAAAATCGAATCGTAATACTATTAGTGAACAAAAATTAATCGACAATGTCATTTGAACTATTAAAAAAAAAAGGTTCAAGACAAATAGAACTCTTACGACTTTTACGTGAAGTCTCACACAAGGTTCAAAACAAATTTCCGCGAAGCAGACGCGTGTTCATGTCACCCGATTCCTTCTCAATAGATGATGATAACTGCAAGATGCGAAGGCTAATTTTTAAACATTCAATGTCTTGCCCGTTCTAAAAACTCGTGAAAAAAAATTAAATTAATACAAAAAAAGGATGTTAAAATTTAACTTTTATATATATTTAAAGAGAAAAAAAACTTTTTAAACAAATTATTTAAATACAAAAATTTAAAATATACATTATTTGCAAGAATTCGTAAAACAAAAAAAACAAATAATCGATCATGACAGCAACACCTAAAAGATGCGAATTGAAATTGAAATGAGTCGAAGCGTGTACGAAATTAGGTTTTAAAATCTATATATTACAACAACACGATCCCATCGAATTGAACGAGGTCAAGACGATGGGCTTAGAGCGCTACTACGACAAATATCATATGTGTTTGAAATTGGATGAAGCCATGCTCGATTTGTTTTGTGAGTACCAAAGCGATCTGGTGAATAATATCATCGTCGCCGAAGACAGAAAATTCGACAAGGACGATTTGTTGTTGTTCTTTAGAAATTACATATATCCAATAATCTCACTCGAACTCTTAGACAAATCGGGCGGTGAGAGTGCGTTCACCGATGTAAAAAAACTTAAAAGAGTAAAGATAAACATACAAGACATTTTCGTAAGTGAAAAAATGACGCATGTCAACATGCTAATAACAGACTTGGAAATATAAACAATAGAGAGATTGATTTTAGCAAAAAAGAAGGAAAAACAGTAATGAGATCTAAAAGTGATCTCATTACTTTTTACAAAAAAAATTTTTCACATTAAAGAAATTAAAATTAAAAACAACTTTTTTTTTATATATATAAGGAGCAAAAAAAACAAAACTTTTTTTAAACAAAAATTAATCGACAATGTCATTTGAACTATTAAAAAAAAAAGGTTCAAGACAAATAGAACTCTTACGACTTTTACGTGAAGTCTCGCACAAGGTTCAAAACAAATTTCTGCGAAGCAGACGCGTGTTCATGTCACTCGATTCCTTCTCAATAGATGATGATAACTGCAAGATGCGAAGGCTAATTTTTAAACATTCAATGTCTTGCCCGTTCTAAAAACTCGTGAAAAAAAATTAAATTAATACAAAAAAAGGATGTTAAAATTTAACTTTTATATATATTTAAAGAGAAAAAAAACTTTTTAAACAAATTATTAAAATACAAAATTTAAAATATACATTATTTGCAAGAATTTGTAAAAACAAAAAACTAAATAATCGATCATGAGGACAACAACACCTAAAAGATGCAAATTGAAATTGAAACGAGTCGAAACATATAAGAAATTCGGTCATAAAATCTATAGATTACAACGACACGATCCCATCAAATTGAACGAGGTCGAGACGAAGGGCTTAGAGTACAAATACGACAAATATAAGATGCCTCTGAAATTGGATGAAGCCGCGCTCGATTTGATTTACGAGTACCAAAGCGATCTGCAGAACATCGTCATCGCCAAAGATAGAGAATTCGACAAGGATGATTTGTCATTGCCCTATGGAAATTACATATTTCCAAACATCTCATTCGAACTCGTGGAGAAATTGGGTGGTGAAAGCGAGTTGACCGATGTAAAAAAACTCAAAAGAGTAAAGATAAACATTCAACACGTTTTCGAAAAAGGAGAAGACACGAGTGTCAACATGCTAATAACGGACTTGGAAATATAAACAATAGAGAGATTGATTTTTAGCGAAGAAAAATGAAAAAAAAAAAAGTAATGAGATCATCTTTAGATCACATTACTTTTTTTTGGTTTTCCTTCTTCTTCACTATTACCATATATTGTAATAACATTTCCTTTTCTCTCAATTTTCAGCATTGATTCTTTTTTTCTTTTTCTTTGTGATATGATACGTTTATAACAACATTTTTGTTTATCTGAATCATAATTATGAACGAATGTTGTGCATCTCTTGGTAATACTCGCATCATCACCATTCTCTTCAGAAGGTAGTGGTGAGGGTGGAAAGCATCGTCTCATTCTCAACTGTCTATCTCACACTTTATCTATCTCTTTCATCAGTTCTTTCTTTAGATATCCATCATTAGCGTCTAACCATTTTTTTATTTTTTCGCTCTGTGGCTTGCGATGTTCGTCATTATCATCAAATTGTTTCTCCACCTTTTCATCCAGGTGATATATTCTCCACCTTGTCATCCTGATGATAAAATTATTTCTCCACCTTTTTTACTAATTTTAAATATATTATTTTATACTTTCTATAATTTTATATTTTATACAATTTTATATTATAATAACATATTCAAAATCGGTATATTCTTAAACGGCGAATTCTCACCGAGCAACAAACCCTTGCCGAGGCGCTCAACGTTCCGTCCACTCTTCAGATAGAGACCGTTTCCTCTCAGAGAGTTGCCGCCTCTAACGGGTTCTAGATACAATCCTTTACCGCTGTCGTCTACGTGGACGCGACACACGGCTCCACCCTTCTTCAAAAACAGTCCGCTGCCACCCATTAATTTCTCAACTGCCGAACTAGCGAGTCCCGTGAGAGCTCCCACGCCGAGAGTTTTTCCGAGAAAGGGTAGTGCCTTTGCGGCGAAGGGTAATGCTTTTGCGGCTATTCCTGGCAATAGTGGAAGGAAACCACCTTTCATTCTCAAATTGTATCTCAATTGAGCGGGACTCATTCTCACCGTCAACCCTCTTCCATTGTGAATCGCTTTCTCCATCCTTTTGATTTGACTTCTGGTCCAGGCGATCGAATCCTGACCGCCTCTCGTCAGATTTTCGTAAGTGAATTTGAATCTCACCACCCCGCCTCGCCTCGAGTTGTTAACGCTCTCTTAAGTTTCTTCCTCTGTCCTGCGGATATGTTCACGTTTTTAACCACGTATTCTGTCATAATTCTGTTTTTTAAAATATATTTACTTCAATTGTTTCTTGTTTAATAATTATATTAAAATAATTTTGTAAAATTAATATTGCGTTTATTTTATTTTTGTTATCTATATATATACACAATATTTCTTTTTTTTTTTGCTTTTATATTTCTCTTATGTGAAATCGTATCGTCATCCTCTCTCCGCGAAGATCTAACAGTTCACCATTTTGATCCGTCAACATGGTTTTGAAACTATACAACGTGTCTAAAATCACTGGTAGATAAACTAAATTTTGAGGTCGCTCCACGATCTTATAACCTGTCGACACGTTTGGAAAGAAGGAATAGATCGTCGGTTGAGCGCTACCATTCACGTAGCTTCCAGCAATCACGTCCATGTTCACCAGAATGCTATTGACTGCGAGAATGTTGACCGTATTTTCAGATGCCGCGTGGCCTCGATACATCTTTCGATCGAATCCCAACATCTTGCCTATAGAATCGTCCGTGTTGAAATCCACTCGAAAATTATCTTCCAAATCCAACATCGTCTGTAAGGTATTAGGATTGGGAGCGAGTCTGATCTTGTTGCTTCCCTTTCCATCCGTCTTCATTCGTGTCTGAATGTAATCATTCAAATCGTCTATGTCGTAACTCCCTTTGGGAATTCGAATCTCCAACCAATCCACTCCATCGGAATACTTGAACGAGTTATTCTTTTCGGTGACGTTGGGAAAGGAATAATAAGTCTCCAGATTCACCAACGCCATCTCGTATCTTTTCTCTCTATTCAATTTGATGGAAGGTTCGAATTTCGTAGCGAATCGAGTCGAATCGCCACTCACCACGATTTGAATGGATTGTTTTGCAGCCGTATTCTCGGCTATTCATTCTAACAATTCTCCATGTTCGAACATTATATTTAATTTTATTTTTTTTATTCAAAACTAATTATTTGAAGATTTATTATTTTCTAAATTTTATTTTCACGCTCTATCTTATTATTATCATCAGAAACATAAAACTTGTCGAATCCGCACCGATATTTTCCGCGATTAAATTCGCTTGTCAAATCGATCACAACGAAATTGTAAAGTCCACCATCCCAAACCCTCTTGCAGAATCTCCTGAATTCCGCCGCGCTCATGTCGTTTGCGACGTGATCGCTGTAGATGTGATTGAGATTCTTGAGATCTTGGCGAAAGAGACATAGAAAATTAGCGTTCTCCCTTATCGTCTGTCTGGGCAATCGAAAATAATTCTACGACAGGTAGAAACAGTCCACGTTGCTGTGTCGACCCCTAACGTAATACGATTCGCATCGGTTCTGTCTCTCCAAAAGCAGATCGTCGAAAATCATGAGATTCTTATCTTCCGATTTCAGTTCCCTAGGATCCGGAACGTCGCTAGCGTTCTCATAAAATCGACACTCGACGTTCGAAGATGCATTTCTCTTCATCAGCTCCATCGCCGCACCGTCCAAAATGGTCGAAAGTGGAGCTTCGCTCTTGTCGAATTCCTCCCTACTGTCAAAGATTCTGGCTATGACGTCCTTGGGCAATCTACGATCCATGCACTCTCGAAGCAATCTGTATTCGATTTGAAACAAGCTCTTGCCAAACACGAACAATCTGTCGTAATCCAACCAGTCGGGTCGGGACAACAGATTCATCAACAGATTGGTCTTTCCACAATTCGATTTTCCCACTATCAAACCTCTTATGCTTTTGGGAAAGAACTCGTTATTCGACCTCTTGGTCACGGCGTCGTTCCAAGACATATCTTTAATGTTCATCTTTGTTTTATTTTTTTTTGTTTGTTATTTTAGATTCTTTTCAAACGCAAATTTTTTATGTTTTTCAAACTCTGTTTTTAATGTTATTATTTATTTATATCACACTGTCGAGAGTTCTCCTCAATCCAGATCCACTCGTCATTTTGGCTAAATCTTGTATGGGTACCACAGCATCCTTAAAATCTTTCCAACTTTTCGGTGTTCGCTCTAACGCAGCTCGCATCGCCGGCGAACTGATCAACTTGTCGATCAACGCATCGGCTGCCCTCATGCCAGCCAAGAAGCTATCCTACCACTGGCTTCAGAAGCGGCTTTCTTACCAGCATCCAAAGCCGTCTTCTTACCGACCTCAAACACGGTCGATGCGAGTTTTCTACCCGCATCGCTCGTGAACGCTCGCATTATAGAATCGACGATGCCAGAACCGCCTTGAACGTAAGTTCTGACGTATCCCCTGTTCTTTATCACCAACATATTTTATTTTTATAATATATTTTGTTTTTTCACTGGTAAATCGTTTTGTTGTTTTTAAATACTTTTATTATTCTAGTGTAAGAATTTACTGTTTTATTTTTGTTTGTTTGTTTGTTTCTGTCTACTTATTATATACACATCAATCCTTCAATTCGTTCATCAGCCTTTTATAGTGGTTTTTATTCAAAACCTTCTGTCTTAACAATTCCTCAGATATAGCAACTATCTGATTATCTAATCCTGTGTTACCAGCCCGTCTGCTCGCCATCAACAAACTCAATGTCTGAGACAGAGCGTCAGAATCGCTCGGAAGAAAAGTGGTTTTCACCCCTTTGCCAGTCACCGATTCGACGAACTTCTTGTTCATATCCCATATGGGTTTCACCACTTTCGTCCACTTGTAACCTCTGTTGGCTTTGGGTCTCGTCTCTCTGGCATCGTTATTTCTCTTCATGGCGTGGGTCCGAACCAGAATGTCGCCGTAATTGTCAAAATCCTGTTCCGAGTAATCGCCAGGCTTGTCGTAAAGGAGCAATCTGCGCAGTCCATCAGTCAATTCGTATTTGTTCGAACCCACGATCAATTCATCATCGTCAATTTCAACTTCTGTGTCTCCTACAAAAATCCTTCCCTCCGAATCCTTATAAAATCCATACTACTGATCTCTCTGCTTGAATTCACGTGGGAATGTAATCCGGTGTAGATTGAACGGAATACCAATTTCCAAAACTAGGAGGCAACGAACCCATTCTCAAAGAACTCTCCTTTATGGGTCTCAATTCTTCGACTATCTCCTTCCTGCTTCACTCTTGACCCTCCGTCACGGGTTTAAATATTTTTGTGGCTTCGCATTTGAGTTCCATCTCACCAAGACGTCTGCTCCTATCAGCTGACTGAATCCCCTTCTTAGCACGTTCATACTCGTCTAAAATTAGATCTCGGCGTCTAGGATCCATCTGTAAAAACATCTTTCGTTTTAATTGTTTTTATTATTTTCAAAATTAAATGTTTAATTATATTTTTATGTTTTAAGTAATAAAAATCTTTCCATCTTTAATATAATAATCTGAAAATATTCGCCTTAACTGACTGTTAATTGAATTGGTGAAGTTTAAGAATACGTTTAAACAGTACATGACAAACCGGTTTCTGATTTAACGCATTTTGACAGTAGTTTTTACATTTTGTCAAAAGATCTCCACTCACACATCAAATAACCATTCACTCAATGTCGAATTAATAGAGAATCCCTTTGATGACTGTTAAACAGTTTCAACACACAAAAGAAAACTAATTTTAACGCTGAGAACTTATTCATCTCTCTCTGATTGCTATCATGAATATATTTAAAATTTACCACTCAAAAACCTAATTGAGCGGAAAATGCGTTTTAAACATTCCACTAAGTGTTTGACTCTTTGAACAATATCTCCCAAAACTCAGTTTCTATTCATCTCATCAAGACAAAACACGAATATCTATTACAGATTGACTCTTTCAAACAATATCCTCCAAAACTCAATTTCTATCCATCTCATCAAGACAAAACACGAATGTCTATAATACAGACCATATTCATAATCGACTCTTTTTGAACAAAAACCTCATTCAGTCATAACGATAACATGTGTTAGTTTTACTTCAGGAAGACGTGACAGCGGGCTCGCGAATTTCTAACACACCGACGACAACACTCTTCGTTCAAAACATTTCCATCAAGTGCTCATCGAGATCACCTCGCAATAACGTGCGCTAGTCTCACTTCGAGAAACACTACAGTGGGTTTGCAGATTCAAACATCACCTCTTCACGCGAGTCGATTTCAGACCTAAAATCCGCAAGCGAGTTTCCCCCATAGGATTCAGTGTTAAAATCGTGTACGGACGCGGATTGTTAGAATCGGCGAGAGGATGATGTTAGAATTCTCAAAACGTTTTTTTGCTCGCAATTTAACACTGAATCCTATGGGGGAAACTCACTTGCCGATTTCAATCAAAACGGTACATGTACTGTACGTAAAATTTCATGCGTTTTCTGTCATTCTTGGATACAATCAGTGATGCTTGAATTCTCAAGGGATTCTAAAGCACCCTAAAAAACCTTAACAATTTTGTACATGTACACGATTTTAACACTAAATCCTATGGAGGTGTACATGTACACGTACACGTACATGTACGATGATGGTTGAACTCTCAATTATCATCCACTTCGGGGGCATAAGGGGCACCACTTTTGTTGTTAGAGGAATGGTTTCCGGCGAAAAACTCCTAGGGGTTTTAATTCGAAACATTGAAAGTGCGTTCATGTTCATTCATAGGGTCTGTAGATGTGCATAAAGGTTTTGGATTTTTGATTCGGCCCTCTGGGGCGTAAGGGACACCACTTTTGTCGTTAGAGGAATGGTTTCCGGAGAAAAACTCCTAGGGGTTTCAATTCGAAACATTGAAAATGTGTTCAGGTTCATTCATAGGGTCTGTAGATGTGCATAAAGGTTTTGGATTTTTGATTCGGCCCTCGGGGGCATAAGGGGCACCACTTTTGTCGTTAGAGGAATGGTTTCCGGCGAAAAACTCCTAAGGGTTTCAATTCGAAACATTGAAAGTGTGTTCATGTTCATTCATAGGGTCTGTAGATGTGCATAAAGGTTTTGGATTTTTTATTCGGCCCTCGTGGGCATAAGGGGCACCACTTTTGTCGTTAGAGGAATGGTTTCCGGCGAAAAACTCCTACGGGTTTCAATTCGAAACATTGAAAGTGTGTTCATGTTCAGTCATAGGGTCTGTAGATGTACATAAAGGTTTTGGATTTTTGATTCGGCCATCGGGGGCGTAAGGGGCACCACTTTTGTCGTTAGAGGAATGGTTTCCGGCGAAAAACTCCTAGGGGTTTCAATTCGGAACATTCAAAGTGTGTTCATGTTCATTCATAGGGTCTGTAGATGTGCATAAAGGTTTTGGATTTTTGATTCGGCCCTCGGGGGCGTAAGGGGCACCACTTTTTTTCGTTAGAGGAATGGTTTTCGGCGAAAAACTCCTACGGGTTTCAATTCGAAACATTGAAAGTGTGTTCATGTTCATTCATAGGGTCTGTAGATGTGCGTAAAGGTTTGGTATTTTTGATTCGGCCCTTGGGGGCGTAAGGGGCACCACTTTTGTCATTAGAGGAATGGTTTCCGGCGAAAAACTCCTAGGGGTTTCAATTCGAAACATTGAAAGTGTGTTCATGTTCATTCATAGGGTCTGTAGATGTGCATAAAGGTTTTGGATTTTTGATTCGGCCGTCGGGGGCGCAAGGGGCACCATTTTTGTCGATAGAGGAATGGTTTCCGGAGAAAAACTCCTAGGGGTTTCAATTCGCAACACTAAAAGTGTGTTCATGTTAATCAATAGGGTTTGTAGATGTGCATAAAAGTTTTGGATTTTTGATTCGGCCCTCGGGGGCGTAAGTGGCACCAGTTTTGTCGTTAGAGGAATGGTTTCCGGCAAAAAACTCCTACGGGTTTCAATTCAAAACATTGAAAGTGTGTTCATGTTCATTCATAGGGTCTGTAGATGTGCATAAAGGTTTTGGATTTTTGATTCGGCCCTCGGGGGCATGAAGGGCACCACTTTTGTCATTAGAGGAATGGTTTCCGGCGAAAAACTCCTAGGGGTTTCAATTCGAAAAACTGAAAGTGTGTTCATGTTCATTAGTACGGTATGTAGATGTGCATAAAGGTTTTGGATTTTTGATTCGGCCCCGAGGGGCACAAGGGGCACCATTTTTGTCGTTAGAGGAATGGTTTCCAGACAAAAACTCCTATGGGTTACAATTCAAAACACTAAAAGTGTGTTCCTGTTAATCAATAGGGTCTGTAGATCTGCATAAAGATTTAGGATTTTTGATTCGGCCCCCGAGGGGTGCAAGGGGCACCACTTTTGTCGTTAGAGGAATGGTTTCCGGCGAAAAACTCCTAGGGGTTTCAATTCGAAACATTAAAAGTGTGTTCATGTTCATTCATAGGGTCTGTAGATGTGCATAAAGGTTTTGGATTTTTGATTCGGCCCCGAGGGGCGCAAGGGGCACCATTTTTGTCGTTAGAGGAATGGTTTCCAGACAAAAACTCCTATGGGTTACAATTCAAAACACTAAAAGTGTGTTCATGTTAATCAATAGGGTCTGTAGATCTGCATAAAGATTTAGGATTTTTGATTCGGCCCCCGAGGGGTGCAAGGGGCACCACTTTTGTCGTTAGAGGAATGGTTTCCGGCGAAAAACTCCTAGGGGTTTCAATTCGAAACATTAAAAGTGTGTTCATGTTCATTCATAGGGTTTGTAGGTGTGCATAGAGGCTTCGGATTTTTGATTCGGACCCGAGGGGCGCAAAGGGCACCATTTTTGTGGTTAGAGGAATGGTTTCCAGAGAAAAACTCCTAGGGGTTTCAATTCGAAACACTGAAAGTGTGTTCATGTTAATCAATAGGGTCTGTAGATGTGCATAAAGGTTTTGGATTTTCTTTTTGGCCTGGAGGGGTGCAAGGGGCACCATTTTTGTCTTTAGAGGAATGGTTTCCAGACAAAAACTCCTAGGGGGTTCAATTCAAAACACTAAAAGTGTGTTCATGTTAATCAATAGCGTCTGTAGATGTGCATAAAGGTTTTGGATTTTTGATTCGGCCCCGACAATAATCGCAAATGCGAATGCGGGGATATACTATAGTGTGAGTAGGTAATAAAGGCCGATCTACTATCACTTGTACATGTACGTGTACAACATACGCACACGATGCGTTCACCAACGTGGAATTCAGTGTTAAATCACACGCTTGTTCACAAAACTGTACATGATCTTGAATCCCCCCCCCCCCCCCCCATGTACAGTTGTGACTCCTAGATCGCACTTTTAACGTTCAAATACTCGTGGTGAACGCGCGTTTTTAAAAAAAAGGGTTAAATCGTACATCTTCGCTTGTATCTTGTACGTAATTTTTCATCGACGTTCCCATCGCAGATCAGACCATCGATCCATCATTGGCGAACGCGATCAAAAGCAAAAAATTCTGAGTCATCATCAAAAAACAGTTTTGGGGACTCTAGATCAGCGAATCAAAAAACAGTTTTGGGGACTCTAGATCAGCGATTCAGAACCCGCAATTGTGTTGAGACAGATGATCCAGAACCCGCAATTGTTTTGAGGCGGTGGGTTTTTTTTCTCCCATTTATGACATTATTAGGGGAATTCCTCCACTATGAGAAATTCTCAAAAACTCAGCTGATCGAGCGATCGGATCGCTCGATTCTCGTAAAAACTCGATCTGAACGAAGAGTGTTGTTGTCGTCGGTGTGTTGGAAATTCGCGAGCCCGCTGTCACGTTTTTGATTGATATATATAGGGGAGAAAAAAAATATATAAATAAATAGTTATTTAGAAAATTAAATATATCAAATCGAATAGATAATAAAAAAAAAATATGGAAATCATGAGCGATTCTCAGACTATTAGAGCGAGGTTTCTTTTAAACATGCTGATGAGAGCATACGCAATCTGCGTGAACGAACAACTACGTCCCATCTTGTTAGAACGACGCGTCGGGTGTCGGGATCATCTAGACTTCGATCACGAGAATCATTCATGTCTGACGATGGGAAGGGAAGATATGGTCGTCATGTATTTCGAACCGGCGTTCGAACGCATTAAATTCAACGATGTGATCACGTTTTGGAAGAGATTAGTCTTCTGTAAGAATCGAGACAGGCCCACAGATTCGGAAGAACTGAAATTGGTGCGTAGAAGTTTGACTTTAGAAGACAAGGGATGCATCAAGAAATTATTGCTGAACGAAGCATACGTCTAAGTTTTTTTCGTTGATATAAAAATAAGGGAGAGTAGAAAATAAAAAAAAAAAATAAATACACACATAAATTTTTTTTATCTAATATTAGAAAGAAAGAAAAAAAAAACACAAAATGAGAACCAGAAATAAATTGTATCCGACGTTAATGGACGACGAGGACGAGAAGCCGAACGACGTTTTGCCGACGGCGCCATCGCTAGAAGAAAGAGAAAGAGGAGAGAGGTATCGCATCGATCAAATCAGTAGAATCCAATTGTATCTGACTCGAGAGAGAGATTCTCGTTGTTCCCTCAAGAAGAAGTATTCGCGTTTCGTGAAATTCGTCAACGTGATCGACATGACACTCATCACGATTTCCATGGGTTTACATGCGGCCGGCATCGGATTGTTGTCGACCACGGTCGGCATTCCGATCGTGTTGACCATAGAAGGAGTGGCCCTCGCCGCCGGATTGTTTAGCACGCTCGGAAACTTTTTGAGTAGGAAATTATATCTGAAGGCGAGGAAACAAGACAAGATTCGCGTCTTAGCCGACTCCAAGATCGACACGATATCCGAAATGATCTCTATGGCGTTGAAAGACGGTAGGATATCGGACGGAGAATACTACGCGATATTGAGCGAGAAAACGAAATACGATGCCATGAAAGAAGCCGTGAGAATCAAGACTCGTCAGATCATCAAGGAAGAGATGAAGGATTCTCTCATGGAAAAGGGGAGGAAAGAGGCCAGGGAGGAATTCAGTAAGATGAGAGAACTCAAAGAGCAGCGATTGAATATATATATATATATATATATATATATATATATATATATATATATATATATATATATATATATATATATATATATATATATATATATATATATATATATATAATAAGAACAGAATTTTAAAAAAAATATTAAATTTATATATAAAATAAAAAACGAAATTAATTTATATAACTCTTTAAAAAATGTATTGCGTAAAGTGTAAGACAGTTACCGAGACAAGTAATTCTAGAGAAGTGCGAACTAAAAACGACAGACGGATGCTTCATGGAATTTGCGACGTGTGTGGTTCTATCAAGACTCGATTCGTCAAACAAAAGAACGCGAGCAAAGGTAAAGGCATCGAGAATAAAATGATCAACAATCTACCTTTCGAAATGCATCTGCCCGGTCACAGTTTCACGGGACCCGGAACGAAATTGAACAAGAGACTCAACGCCGATCTGACACCCAAATCTTGGAGCAAACCCGTGAATAGGGTACGATCACGATCTGTGCTACGCCGGACATCCCGACACCAAGACTCGCAATGACATCTGTGACAAAAACACGTTGGGGAGATTGAGAGTCATATCAAATCCGACTAGCAGAGAGAAGATGGAACGTTCGCTGATCGGCAATCTGATCGGTGCGAAACGTCGATTCGGATGGGGCGTTCAAAAAAAAAAGCGCATCTGAAAAGAAGAAGAAACGATTATTGACGAGCGAATTGGCCGAGGAGTTACACAAACCCATAGTGCGTAAATTTCGAAAGAGAAGGGTGTTCGTGAAGGGTTTGGATGACATTTGGTCTGCCGACTTGGTCGACATGAGATCGTTTTCGAGGTGGAACGAGGGTGACAAATATCTATTGACAGTCATCGACGTGTTTTCCAAATACGGTTGGATCAGAGCTTTGAAGGATAAATCGGGACCTTGCGTCGCCGAGGCTCTGAAGAGCGTGTTCGACTCGTCTTCTCGAAAACCGAGTAAATTGTGGGTGGATAAGGGAAAGGAATTCTACAACAAGGACGTTCGTCGATTGGTGGACCTCTACTCGATCGAAAACGAAGAGAAAGCCTGCGTGGTGGAACGTTGGAATCGAACGATGAAGGAGAAGATGTACAGATACTTCACGGCGAATTCGACCAAGAAATACATATACGCTCTGAACGGTCTGGTCAAAGATTACAACAACACGCGACACAGATCGATCAAGATGACTCCCGCGGAAGCTAGTGACCCTCGAAACGAAAAACGGGTCTACGCGAATCTATATCCCGAGAGATCTAAGATCAGGAAGAAGTCTAGAATGCCGAAATTTGCGGTCGGCGATCGAGTGAGAATCTACGCTTATAAGAAGCACTTCAAAAAGGGTTATACTCCTCGATGGACCTCGGAAATTTTCATGATCATCAAAATATTTCACACCGATCCGGTGACTTACGAAATCGAAGCTTTGGATGGAGAAGAGATCATCGGAAAGTTTTACGAACAACAATTACAGAAGACGAAGTTTTGATGAAGAACACAAAAATTTTTTTTTATTTACTCTCTTTGACATTTTCTTGTTTACACACATATATATATAAGAGAGAAAAAAAATAATAATAAAAAATAATTAAAAACTATTTTTTTAGATAAAGAAAGCAAGTGAATTAATAAACAAAAAAAAACAAACTAAAAATCCTTTAAAATGACAAATATACTAGATATAGCACAAAGCGTAGTGAAAGATGAAAGTATTCAAGAATATGAGGTTCACGAATATGAACCGGTAACCGGGACGAGTTTGAACAATGCGGGAGAGATAAGAATCAATGTCGAAACTCAAAAGATCTATTCGTACATCCTAGCGAGAGTTACATAGTGGTGCAGGGACGTCTCACCAAGGAAGATGGGAGCGACTACACCGACGATGACACGGTTACTCTTGCCAATAATGGCATCATGCATATATTCAGTAACATAAAATACATGCTATCCGGACAAGAGATAGAATCTGTTTTTCATCCCGGTCAGGCCACCATGATGTTCGGACTCTTGACGTATCCTGATGATTTTTCGAAATTCAGAAGACTTAATCAGTTGTGGGTGAAAGACACCGTCGGCCCTGCTAGCGCAGGCGCCGCCACGATATTCGACTACGTCGTCAAGACGTCCAGACCTAAAGGAACGTTTTCGTTCAGGATACCTTTGAAACACATCTTCGGATTCGCAGACGATTACAACAAGATCATGTACGGATTCAAACACAATCTGATGTTGATTCGAAAAGGAAACGACGACGCAATAGTGAAACTCACTGCGACCAATGCGGGTAAGATGACTCTACACAAGATATCGTGGTTCGTTCCGAACGTGGAGCCTTCGATCGTGGAGAAAGCGCGTCTCTACAAGATCATAGAATCCAAGAGTAAATTACCCGTGGGATTTAGAATGAGACAGTGTGACACGGCTAGCATTCCTCTCTCCACGAATCACTTCGATTGGAGATTGAAAGTGAAATCCGCTTCCGAGAGACCGCGTTTCATCGTGGTTGCATTTCAGACCGATAGGGACGGGTCTCAGGAAAAGAATGCATCGCTGTTCGATCACTGCCATTTGAGAAACATGCAAGTGTTTGTGAATGCCACGAGATATCCAGCAATCGATTACAATGCGTCGTTCGACAAGAACGATTTCTCCAGACTGTACGGCGACGTCGCTGATTTTAGAAAGAAGTATCACGGTCTAGACGAATTGATGAGCAATCCCAACATATCTCCCGGCGAATACAAGTCGATGTATCCCATGTTCGTGTTCGACGTCAGTAAACAGAGTGAACGACTCAAGAGTAGCGTGTTAGACATTCAGATCAAGATGCAATTCGATAGGAACGTGCCGAGAAAAACTGAAGCCTTCACCCTGGTCCTGTCGGACAGAGAATTGCAATTCGAATTGGACGGAAATAAGATGTCGATCATTCGATGAGAGACGAGTGTGTGAAAAAAAAAAAATAAAAAACAAAAAAAAATAAAAAGTAATGTGTGATTATTAAAAACAAAACAAAAACAAAAAATAAATAAAGTAATGTGATCTAGAGAGATTGAACATCTCTCTATATCTCATTACTTTTTTTTTTTTTGTTTTGTTTTTTAATAATCACATATTATTTTTTTTTTTTTTAATTCATTATTTTCCACGCGTTCACTGTTTGTTCAAAGGATCCAGTTCGATCAGTAGACTCACCACGGAAGTGGCAGCTTCGGGATTATTGGTTTTCGTGACGAAATTAATCCTGTCTCCGGCGTTCACTTTGAGAGGCGTGCCGAACGTGCTAACATTCGCGTGTTGATTCTCAGTCTTTTCGACACTGTATCTGTTATCGCTCTCCACACCATTCACCATGAGATTGACGACCGCTCTGTTATTCAAATCCGAGGAAGCCAGACTCATTCGAAGGATTTCACCTCCCAGCGGCATGGGATATCCCACCTGACCGTGTTTCGATCCGCTACCTCCATTTCCGAAAGACCACTTAGCTTTTCCCTCCTCTAAGGCGCCGGCCTCTTCGGCCCACACGGTGATCAATTGTCTAGCATATTTGACTTTCTCCACCACCGAAATCAGGGTGCAGGCATCCGTCATGTTCACGGGATCCGGTAGATTCGTGAGTGCGTGTCCACCCATGTCTAGTTTACCTTCCATGATGTCGCCCTTTCTCCAGACCGAGTTGTTGTCCACATACTTCCTGCTTACCGCGCTGGAATCGAATTCGGGATCGTGATCGAGACCAAATAAATTGTGACCGTTCATGTTGATGCCACCCTCCATGGTTCCGCCAGATTCTTTGTTCAGGTAGAGATCGTCCACTTGCGATTCTAGGTATTCTTGCGATTGTATCACGGCAGAATCTACGTAGCCCTTGTTGACCACGGTTGAGTCCGCATTCGTGTCATCGATCTTCGACAGATTCAATATCTTGTGGAATTCTGCATTCAGATCCGATTTCATTTCTCATCTGTCAGACTTTCTCTGTTCCAGATCTACGTAGTGTTTGGTCGCCACGTCCGTGAGATTCGTGGGAGTGGCCACGTTCGTTATCTTGTTAAAATTGGCGTTCAATTCCGAGTGCATCGTTTTCAGAACGTATCTTTTTCTCAGGTGTTCGCTGAATTTCGCGTGAGAGTCGTCCGCGTATTTCTTGGTCGCGGCATCGGTGGGATCTATGGGATTCACGACGTTCACCAAACGTTTGGATTTCAGATCGAGATCGTCGGTCATGGTTTTATCCACGTAATTATCCAGCAGGATTCGTTCGAAATCCGCATTCCCCCTGTCAACGTATTTTTTAGTCACAGCATCTGTGAGATCTATCAGCTCGGGAAGATTGTAGAGCTTCTTATCGTTCATGTTCAAAGGTTCTTCTCGTGGTTCGTATCTCCAAACGTAACGTTCGTCCAAGTTGGCACCGTCGTAACCATCGTCGACTTCAAACGCCTTCCTCTTCTTTCTCGGGTTGATTTTTTCGTCGTCACTTCTACCAAATTTATCGACTGGCATGTTGTTGTAAGGATTTTTTGTTTTTAGAAAATATATATATTCAAAACGCAGTTTATTAAAAATGAACTATGTTATTTTATTTTTCATTTTTATTCGATTAAAATTTATTTAAAAATAATTTTTTATCTTTATATATACTATAAAAAAAAAAAATCTCTCTCTAATGTTAATCATTGAGAATGTCTTGAAATCGATCTCCTTCAGACCATCTCTTGAGAACGTAGAGACACAGGTGACCGCAAAACACTTGATCTGGTGATTGCACTTGTTCCGTGTTGTAACGAACCATCGATTTGTTGAAATAGTTCTTTATTTCTTTTGGCGGCGAGATTCCGTAGCTGTCGAAATAATAATTTTTCTTCTTCCCGTTCTTCATCCACGCCACCCAGTGAGTGCCTTCACCTGATGAATCGTCTAGATTTAAAATTCCGCATTCCGATTGTCGAGGTCTTCTCTTCGGCAAGGCATCTCTGGAAAACACTCCTAGAAAATCTTCGATTTTCAAATCTTTTGCCGCATTCAACAGATCGATGTTGGATAGGGGTTCGTTGGGTAAGATGACACCTTCTATGGATATCTTTATTTTCTTATTCATAAATAAGTATATATTTTTTTTTATTTTTTTTTTATTTATTTTATTATAATTTACTAAAAATGACGTTATTTTTTTCTTTTTCTTTTTAAACTAACTTTCTCGATGTCACTATCCATTTCTATAATTTTGTGTTCATCTAATTCTTCTTGATTTTCTGGAATCCTATCATCCACAATCGTATCTGGAATCTTATCATCCACAATCGCATCTAGAATCCATTCATACCCATTCATATCGTCTAAAATTAGATCTAAAGTCCAATGTCCGAGTGCCAAAGTGCTTATTTTATCGTCTAATATGAATCTCTTGTCGTCGTCGGCCGTCAGCGAAATCTTGTTGACTATTTCGGTATACAAGTCGTGATTTTCGCTTTGAATCGATTTCATACTCTTATACACCTGACCACTTCCTAACAGACAATCTTTATACTCTTGGAAAGAGATGTTTTTCTTCACCACGCACGCTCTAACTCCTTTGCACTTCTTGATCTCTTCATCATCTTCTAGACAATAAGCATAGAGTTTGGGTCTCAAGCCCACGAATTCGACAATCGGTTTACCGCCACTCTTGACCTTAAATTTACCCAACACCTTCTTGTTGTCATTCGATTGAATGTTGGAAGGGTGATTGACGGGATAATTGCTCGTGTCAAACCAATCGGCCACGTCCTGAGATATATCTTGGTAGACGTCTTTCGTCTCTATCTCATAAACTAAACTGTCTGTGTCGGTGAACAGTAGTTTGGCTTTGTCACCAAATTTTCGTTTGACGTAATCGTAGTGAAACTCGTACATCAATCGCTTGCTGACATCTAAGATGATCGGCCCGAGATAATACAGTTTGTCGAACTTCAGGTGCGTCTTTTGCACGTGAACGGCCACTAGATTTTCGTCGAATATGGTTCGGTGTTTGTAATTGGGTTTCGCCACTAATGATTTAGCTCTTTTCTCAGACGTGTCGAGCCGAACATCGGTTCTCTTCCTGATGTTTTCCATCGATTTACCGAACACGCAGTTGTTCGTGAGTTTGAAGAAATCTTTTTCGAAATCGTTCTCGGCTCGAGTTCTGAGATTCGTGTTGAGATCGATGTATTTTTTCATCCAAGGCTCTTCGTCGAATCGAATGATGCGATGTATGTCGACTAATTTCATCCTGTAATCGACGTACTGTTTCAAATTCTCGCTGTAGACGACGTAGTTACGTTTGTTAAATAAATTGGGAATGAGTTTTTCCTCGTCTCCTTCGTTCAGTTCCATTCATTCGGGAGCCAGCGGATAATCGTTGTGTGGACCGTGTAATTCTTCCGGATAGTTCAAATCGACTTCTAAAATGCAAGGATAGTCTCTCCATTTTTGCATCTCTTCCAGTTCCTTCACCCATTCGAAATTTCCAATCGGTAAAGGATGACTCATAGCCCAACCGTACAGATTATTGGCGGCCCAATACTGTATGTATTTAGTCAACCATTTCAAATCGAAACCTTCTTTCATGTAGGGATTGTTAGCTTCAGAATGTCTGTGAGAGATCATCGAGACGCCACCTCTCGCAGCCCTTTCGAACGTGAGCAACATGTCCACGTCAGATAATAATTCCAATTGGACTTCGGTGGTCTTCAACAGAGCATCCCACGACAAACCGGGTGTGGTGAAATACCAAGCGGGATCCAGATCGTAATTTCGACAACAGACGTCTTGAAAATTTTCGAACACGTCTGCCAAGAGTAAAACGTCGGTCTTCAGATAGAGATCGTGATAATCTCTCATGGTTTTCATATCAAATGATTTCCACACGTTTTTAGCGTGTTCGTAATTCTCGTCGGAAATGTCGGATTCGTATAATTTCGAATAAAAATCTTCTTTCAAAGGTAGTATGGTGTCTTCGAATCTCTTTAGATCGTTCATGTAATCGTAAGGATAGACTCCTTTCCTCAACATGACATCTACTCGTTCTTCGAAATATTCGCTCATGATTTTAAATTTATCCTTGCTCATGTTATCGACTAATTTTTCCAGAGCGGTCGACATGAATTTAAAACTGTCGATGAAACGTATGCATCTACGAATGAATTTCATTTTTTCTTCCAACGTCTCTCCGTCGATTGCTCTTTTCTTCGCCATGAGCTTCCATTTCGTGAAGGAAATGTATCTTTCTTCGCTGTTCGCGATGCAATTTAATTCTTCGAGTGAGGTGCTGAGATTTTTCACGAACAGATGACTGTCATAACCTGAGAGATTGTGAAACATCACCGGATAGAAAGTGGCGTCTCGATATTTTAAATTACACTTGCTGTGAGCCGGACCGCGATACAGACCCGTGTAATGATCGTGGTCTCTGACCTTCTTATTTTCCTCCGAATTCTCGTCGAACGATTGTCTGCATATGTGACATTCGATGGCTCTGTTATTTTCGTCCTGCTGCTCTCGCATGATGATCATTTTCGCCAGAGTTTTGAATTTGTCGTATAACATTTGAAGTTTCGATTCTAACTCTTCCATGAACCTTTGAGCCACATCGTCATCTTCGCACTGTTTCGTGTAGGTGAAGGGACCCATGTCGTGTTGCGAGTCGAAAGCGCTTTTCACGTAAATGCAATAGCCCGAAGGTATGTGTTTCTGATATCTTTCGACGTAACTTTGAAGAGCGTTGGGTTGACAGGAACTCATTCTCGCGGTGAAACATTCAAAATCGGCGTACACGATGAATGGTACTTTTAACCTTCTATTGTGATTTTCAAACTTCACGGTGGTGTTGGGTTTGGGCATTTCGACGAAGACACCTTCATTTTCGTTGCAATATTCCTGATGTTTTGCTAATGATTTTTCGGTCTTAAATATGTTCATGCAGTTGCAACATAAACATATCTTATGTTTATGTTTATTATTTTGTCTCGTCAGTAATCGGCTCGGATGTTTAACCCAACAATAATGATGATTGTCACCATTCGAAATCAATAATAAAATAATCATCTTTTCTCTTCTGAGATACGAAGTCTTCTAAGAGGATAGATCTTTTGATTTTCGTCATCGTATCCCAAAACGTTCACCGCTACAGTGGGATTTTGAACCTCGAAACTTTCGATATGTTTTAACTCTGTTGGAAAAGTCACTCCGGTCCAATCGAGATTTTTAGAAGTTTCCTCGTAATGAGAAACTCTATCAGAGTTTATTTTGACAGGGTATAAAGCGGAGGTGACTGCCCATTTAAAACACTGATCATCTTTATTTCTCACGTTGGCCATGGCGTGTTTCTTAGTCAAGAAATACGGTAATTCCAAGTAGGAAGATCCTTTCAATGGTTCGTTTTTATTCATGTGAATTTCGAGTTTCAACACCTCACCAAACGTCCAATTACTACCTTCATGTTGATAATTCGCGAGAGACGTCAACATCTTGTCTTTCATCTTTTCGAAAACGTCCGATAGATCTGAAATTCGAAATATGGGTTCGACGTTAGATCTGAAATATGCATTTTTCACGATGCTCTCGTCGGACTTCACGTCAATTTTATTCATTATGCAATGGAGTATCATCTTAATTTTTAATCCCACGTTCATGTATTCGCGAAACAAATCCAATACTTCTTTCTTCACCCGTTCCATGAACAATTTCAGATCGACTTTCTTCAACGGGGGAATCACGTCGAAAGTTTTAAAAATGCCTTTGATCGCACTCTCCCGTTCTACAGGTTTCAATTGGAATAGTTCTGCAACGAGTCGTGTTACATATTCTTCTCGTTTCTCTTCGTCAATTGCTCATTGAATTTCGCTCAATATATCTCGTTTGTCTTGAATCTGAAGTCCATCACTCGTTTTCATTTTAGTTTTTCTTTTCTTTTCTTTGGAAACTTGATGTTCTTCAACGGCTTTTCGTTTAGTCGTCTCCTTATTTTTCACAATCAAAACGTTTTCGGTTTTTTTCGACGTCAGCATTTTGATTCCTTTTACTATCTTCTCATTTTTCACAACCGGTGCAATCTTTTGACGTCGTTGCTATCGACATTTCGTTTGCCTTTCTAGCGTTTCGCAAATATTCTTGTATAACATCAATTTTTTTTTATTTAGTTCTATGATTTCTGAAATCTGAAATTTGTAATAGTTTACAAATCTCGTTTAACTGAGGTATGGTTTTCTCATTTAAATTTACCATTGTTTTATCTGTTTGCTTCATTTGTAAGAATATTTTTGGGGGAATTTTGTATTAAATAATTTGTTAAAAAAGTTTTGCTTTTTTACTCTTTATATATATATATAATTAAAAAATTAAAAAAAAAAAAAAAAAATTAGTTAAATTTTAAATTCAATTTTTTTAATACAAAATTTAAAATATACATTATTTGCAAGAATTCATAAAAACCAAATAATCGATCATGACAACAACACCTAAAAGATGCGAATTGAAATTGAAACGAGACGAAAAGTATGAGAAATCCAGTTTTAATATCTATACATTACAACCACATGATCCCATCGAATTGAATGAGGTCGAGATGGTGGACTTAGAACGCTACTACCACAAATATCGAATGTGTTTGAAAGTGAATGAAGCTGCGCTCAATTTGTTTTACGAGTACCAAAGCGAACTGCTGATTAATAGCATCGTCGCCGAAGACAGAGAATTCGATAGGGGTGATTTATTGTTGTCCTATGGAGGTTACATATATCCAATAATCTCACCCGAACTCATGAAGAAATCGGGTGGTGAGAGCGCATTCGCCTATGAAAAAAAACTCAAAAGAGTAAAGATAAACATTCACACCATTTTCGTATGTGGAAAAATGACGAATGTCAACTTGCTAATAACGGACTTGGAAATATAAACAATAGAGAGATTGAAATTAAAAATTTAACTTTTTATATATATATAAAGAGAAAAAAAAACTTTTACTAAAAAAATTTTACATTAAAGAAAATTAAAAATTAAAAAAACAACTTTTTTATATATATAAAGAGCAAAAAAAAAAAAAAAAACTTTTTAAACAAATTATTATTTAAATACTAAATAATCGATCATGAAGACAACAACACCTAAAAGATGCGAATTGAAATTGAAACGAGTCGAAACGTATAAGAAATTCGGTCAGAAAATCTATAGATTACAACGACATGATCCCATCGAATTGAACGAGGTCGAGACGAAGGGCTTAGAGCATAAATACGAGAAATATAAGATGCCTTTGAAATTGGATGAAGCCACGCTCGATTTGATTTACGAGTACCAAAGCGACCTGCAGAACATCGTCATCGCCGAAGATAGAGAATTCAACAAGGACGATTTGTCGTTGCCCTATGGAAATTACATATTTCCAAACATCTCATTTGAACTCGTGAAGAAATTGGGTGGTGAGAACGAGTTGACCGATGTAAAAAAAACTCAAAAGAGTAAAGATAAACATTCAACACGTTTTCGAAAAAGGAGAAGACACGAGTGTCAACATGTTAATAACGGACTTGGAAATATAAACAATAGAGTGATTGATTTTTAGCGAAGAAAAATGAAAAAAAAAAATAAGATCATCTTTAGATCTCATTACTTTTTTTTTTTTTTTTCCTTCTTCTTCACTATCATCATAATATATTATAATAACGTTTCCTTTTCTCTCAAATTTCAGCGTTGATTCTTCTTTTTCTTTTTTTCTTTTTCTTTGTGATGTGATACGTTTATGGTAACATTTTTGTTTATCCGAATCATAATTATGAACGAATGTTGTGCATCTCTTGGTAACACTCACATCATTACCATTCTCTTCAGAAGGTAGTGGTGACCGTGGAAAGCATCGTCTCATTCTCAACCGTCTATCCCACGCTTCATCTATCTCTTTCATTAGTTCTTTCCTTAGATATCCATCATTAGCGTCTAACCATTTTTTTATTTTTTCGCTCTCTGGCTCGCGATGTTCGTCATTATCGTCAAATTGTTTCTCCACCTTTTCATCCAGGTGATAAATTTGTTTCTCCACCTTTTTATCCATTTTAAATATATTATTTTATACTTTCTATGATTTTATATTTTATATAATTTTATATTATAATAACATATTCAAAATCGGTATGTTCTTAAATGGCGAATTCTCACCGAGCAACAAACCCTTGCCGAGTCGCTCGACGTTCCGTCCACTCTTCAGATAGAGACCGTTTCCTCTCAGAGAGTTGCCACCTCTAACGGGTTCTAGATACAATCCTTTACCGCTGTCGTCTACGTGGAGGTGACACACGGCTCCTCCCTTCTTCAAAAACAGTCCGCTGCCACCCATTAATTTCTCAACTGCTGAACTTGCGAGTCCCGTGAGAGCTCCCACGCCGAGAGTCTTTCCGAGAAAGGGTAGCGCCTTTGCGGTGAAGGGTAATGCTTTTGTGGCTATTCCTGCCAATAGCGGTAGGAAACCACCTTTCATTCTCAAATTGTATCTCAATTGAGCGGGACTCATTCTCACCGTCAACCCTCTTCCATCGCAAATCACTTTCTCCATCCTTTTGATTTGACTTCTGGTCCAGGCGATCGAATCCTGACCACCTCTCGTCAGATCTTCGTGAGTGAATTTGAATCTCACCGCCTCGCCTCGAGTTGTTAACGCTCTCTTAAGTTTCTTCCTCTGTCCTGCGGATATGTTCACGTTTTTAACCACGTATTCTGTCATAATTCTGTTTTTGTTTTTTTTTTTAAATATATTTACTTCAATTGTTTCTTGTTTAATAATTATATTAAAATAATTTTGTAAAATTAATATTGCGTTTATTTTATTTTTGTTATCTATATATATAATATTTTTTTTTTTTTGCTTTTATATTTCTCTTATGTGAAATCGTATCATCACTCTCTCTCTCCGCGAAGAGCTAACAGTTCACCATTTTGATCCATCAATGTGGTTTTGAGACTATACAACGTGTCTAAAATCACTGGTAGATAAACTAAATTTCGAGGTCACTTCACGATCTTATAACCCGGCGACACGTTTGGAAAGAAGGAATAGATCGTCGGTTGAGCGCTACCATTCACGTAGCTTCCAGCAATCACGTCCACATTCACCAGAATGCTATTGACAGCGAGAATGTCGACCGTATTTTCAGATGCCGCGTGGCTTCGATACATCTTTCAATCAAATCCCAACATCTTGCCTATAGAATCGTCTGTGTTGAAATCCACTCGAAAATTATCTTCCAAATCCAACATCGTCTGTAAGGTATTAGGATTGGGAGCGAGTCTGATCTTGTTGCTTCCCTTTCCATCCGTCTTCATTCGCGTCTGAATGTAATCGTTCAAATCGTCTATGTCGTAACTCCCTTTGGGAATTCGAATCTCCAACCAATCCGTTCCGTCGGAATACTTGAACGAGTTATTCTTTTCGGTGACGTTAGGAAAGGAATAATAAGTCTCCAGATTCACCAACGCCATCTCGTATCTTTTCTCTCTATTCAATTCGATGGAAGGTTCGAATTTCGTAGCAAATCAAGTCGAATCGCCACTCACCACGATTTGAATGGATTATTTCGCAGCCGTATTCTCGGCTATCCGTCCTAACAATTCTCCATGTTCGAACATTATATTTAATTTTATTTTTTTTTTTTATTCAAAACTAATTATTTGAAGATTTATTATTTTTCTAATTTTTTTTTTATTTTCACGCTCTATCTTATTATTACCATCGGAAACATAAAACTTGTCGAATCCGCACCGATATTTTCCGCGATTAAATTCGCTTGTCAAATCGATCACGACGAAATTGTAAAGTCCACCATCCCAAACCCTCTTGCAGAATCTCCTGAATTCCGCAGCGCTCATGTCGTTTGCGACGTGATCGCCGTAGATGTGATTGAGATTCTTGAGATCTTGGCGAAAGAGACATAGAAAATTAGCATTCTCCCTTATCGTCTGTCTGGGCAATCGAAAATAATTCTGCGACAGGTAGAAACAGTCCACGTTGCTGTGTCGACCCCTAACGTAATACGATTCGCATCGGTTCTGTCTCTCCAAAAGCAGATCGTCGAAAATTATGAGATTCTTATCTTCCGATTTCAGATCCGGAACGTCGCTAGCGTTCTCATAAAATCGACACTCGACGTTTGAAGATGCATTTCTCTTCATCAGCACCGTCGCCGCGCCATCCAAAATGGTCGAGAGTGGAGCTCCGCTCTTGTCGAATTCCTCCCTACTGTCAAAGATTCTGGCTATGACGTCCTTGGGCAATCTGCGATCCATGCACTCTCGAAGCAATCTGTATTCGGGTTGAAACAAGCTCTTGCCAAACACGAACAATCTGTCGTAATCCAACCAGTCGGGTCGGGACAACAGATTCATCAACAGATTGGTCTTTCCACAATTCGATTTTCCCACTATCAAACCTCTTATGCTCCTGGGAAAGAACTTGTTATTCGACCTCTTGGTCGCGGCGCCGTTCCAAGACATATCTTTAATGTTCATCTTTGTTTTTATTTTGTTTGTTATTTTAGATTCTTTTCAAACACAAATTTTTTTATGTTTTTTTCAAACTCTGTTTTTAATGTTATTATTATTATTTATTTATATCGCACCGTCGCGAGTTCTCTTCAATCCGGATCCACTCGTCATTTTGGCTAAATCTTGTATGGGCACCACAGCATCCTTAAAATCTTTCCAACTTTTTGGCGTTCGCTCTAACGCAGCTCGCTTCACCGGCGGACTGATCAACTTGTCGATCAATGCGTCGGCTGCCCTCTTGCCAGCCACAGAAGCTATCCTACCACTGGCTTCGGAAGTGGCTTTCTTACCAGCATCCAAAGCCGTCTTCTTACCGACCTCAAACGCGGTCGATGCGAGTTTTCTACCCGCATTGCTCGTGAACGCTCGCATTATAGAATCAACGATGCCAGAACCACCTTGAACGTAAGTTCTGACGTATCCCCTGTTCTTTATCACCAACATATTTTATTTTTATAATATATTTTGTGTTTTTTTTCACTGGTAAATCGTTTTGTCGTTTTTAAATACTTTTATTATTCTAGTGTAAGAATTTACTGTTTTATTTTTGTTTGTTTGTTTGTTTGTTTCTCTCTCTACTTATTATATACACATCAATCCTTCGATTCGTTCATCAGCCTTTTATACTGGTTTTTATTCAAAACCTTCTGTCTTAACAATTCGTCAGATAAAGCAACTATCTGATTATCTAATCCCGTGTTACCAGCCCGTCTGCTCGCCATCAACAAACTCAATCTCTGAGACAGAGCGTCGGAATCACTCGGAAGAAAAGTGGTTTTCACCCCTTTGCCAGTCACCAATTCGACGAACTTCTTGTTCATATCCCATATGGGTTTCACCACTTTCATCCACTTGTAACCTCTGTTGGCTTTGGGTCTCGTCTCTCTGGCATCGTTATTTCTCTTCATGGCGTGGGTCTGGACCAGAATGTCTCCGTAATTGTCGAAATCTTGTTCCGTGTAATTGCCGGGCTTGTCGTAAAGGAGCAATCTCCGCAGACCATCGGTCAATTCGTATCTGTTCGAACCGACGATCAATTCATCATCCCCAATATCCACTTCCGTATCACCTACAAAAATCCTTCCCTCCGAATTCTTATAAAATCCATACGACTGATCTCTCTTACCGCCATCATCATCGGATGATGCGACGCTACTAGTGGTGATAGTCGAAGCCGTATCGGTGTCGCTCTCACTCATATCTGTTTGAATTCCCGTGAGAACGTAATCCGGTGTAGATTGAACGGAATACCGATTTCCAAAACTAGGAGGCAACGAACCCATTCTCAAAGAACTCTCCTTTATGGGTCTCAATTCTTCGACTATCTCCTTCCTGCTTCACTCTTGACCCTCCGTCACGGGTTTAAATATTTTTGTGGCTTCGCGTTTGAGTTCCATCTCACCGAGGCGTCTGCTCCTGTCAGCAGACTGAATGCCCTTCTTAGCACGTTCATACTGGTCTAAAATTAAATCTCGGCGTCTAGGATCCATCTGTAAAAACATCTTTCGTTTTTAATTGTTTTTATTATTTTCAAAATTAAATGTTTAATTATATTTTTTATGTTTTAAGTAATAAAAAGAACTCTTTCCGTCTTAATATATAATAATCTGAAAATATTCACATCTCAACTGACTGTGTTAATTGAAGTTTAAAAAAATACGTTTAAACAGTACATGACAAACCGGTTTCTGATTTAATGCATTTTGACAGTAGTTTTTACATTTGTCAAAAGATTTTTCATTCACAGATCAATTCACTGAGTGTCGAATTAAGAGAGATTCCTTTTGATGACTGCGATTGCTATCATGAATATATTAAAAATTTTACCACTCAAAACCTAATTGAGCGGAAAATGCGTTTTAAACATTCCGATAAGTGTTTGAACGAACGCTTAACAGTCAATCTCTCTCATCAAGGCAAAACACAAATATCTATTACAGATCATCTCTTTCGAACAAAAAACCCTCAAAATTCAATTTCTATCCGTCCCTTCAAGAGAAAACAGGAATGTCTATAATACAGACCATATTCATAATCGACTCTTTTGAACAAAAAAACCTCATTCACTCATTACGATAACATGTGTTAGTTTTTTTTACTTCAGGAAGACGTGACTGGATTCGCGAATTTCCAACACACCGACGACAACAATACTCTTCGTTCAGATCGAGTTTTTACGAGAATCGAGCGATCCGATCGCTCGATCAGCTGAGTTTTTGAGAATTTCTCATAGTGGAGGAATTCCCCTAATAATGTCATAAATGGGAGAAAAAAAAAACCACCGCCTCAAAACAATTGCGGGTTCTGGATCATCTGTCTCAACACAATTGCGGGTTCTGAATCGCTGATCTAGAGTCCCCAAAACTGTTTTTTGATGATGACTCAGAATTTTTTGCTTTTGATCGCGTTCGCCAATGATGGATCGATGGTCTGATCTGCGATGGAAACGTCGACGAAAAATTACGTACAAGATACAAGCGAAGATGTACGATTTCAGCCTTTTTTTAAAAACGCGCGTTCACCACGAGTATTTGAACGTTAAAAGTGCGAGCTAGGAGTCACAACTGTACATGGGGGGGGGGGGGGGGGGGGGGTTCAAGATCATGTACAGTTTTGTGAACAAGCGTGTGATTTAACACTGAATTCCACGTTGGTGAACGCATCGTGTGCGTATGTTGTACACGTACATGTACAAGTGATAGTAGATCGGCCTTTATTACCTACTAGTGTGCTTTGCACACAAATGACACCCCTCTAGTATTTTATTTCCGATGTTCCAAACATATGGAGAATCATCCCAGCAGCCATCAGAAAGTTTCATTTGAAAGCTCAAATCCATTTTCTTCTGAAATGATAAATCCACCCCCTGGATTGGGGGGGGGGGAGGGGGTAGCAAAAAAAAATTGCAGACACTCATGCCGATTTGGGGTTTTTGATCGGTCGGAGGACCCGCCCACCCACCCCATGTAATTTTTTCCAGTTTTACAATTTTTTCCCGGGGTTATCTGAACCACCCACCCCCACTAAATACATGCTTCTGCATCATCCTTCCCACCATTCTGCACCATAATCAATTTTATCATACAGTATTGATTGCTTGGCCTTTTACAGTAGGACAGGTCTTGAAAGAACATCCGTTTTATCAGATGAAAGTGGTCTCTTAAGGCAGATTGTCTCCCATAACAAATCAAATATAGAGTAAAGCTGGTATGTCCAGGCATGTCCATACAGAACATGGTCTCCAAAGACATCGGTCTCTTAAGGCATGTTCTATTGTAATTCATTAACACTCTTGAATGTCATATCATTAACTTTTTACCTATAGTTCTCTCTCCATGTGTTCAGACATGTTGTAGAAACCAACAATATATACGGTATTCGACAGAGTTCAGAGAGCTTTGTAAAATATCATACAAATTGTTGATTTTTTTTGACTACATGTATGAACCAGCATGGACTGACATGGAGAGGGATAATTGCGGATGGGAAAGTATACTTCAATATCAAAGTGAAGGGTGTTGATGTAGTCCTTTGCTAGCAATAATGCAGATAAACGCAACAAGCCTAATATTTTGTTTTTTTTTATTAGATTGCTAGGTTGAGCATATCAAATTTGTTTTCAGATTAATTACAAAATTGTAATACAGCTAACATATACTCTCTCCGTGTCTCTCTCTCTGTCTCTGTCTCTCTCTCTCTCTCTCTCTCTCTCTCTCTCGAGAGAGAGAGAGAGAGAGAGAGAGAGAGAGAGAGAGAGACAGACAGACAGACAGACAGACAGACAGACAGACAGACAGACAGACAGACAGACAGACAGACAGACAGGCAGGCAGGCAGGCAGGCAGGCAGGCAGGCAGGCAGGCAGGCAGGCAGACAGACAGACAGACAGACAGACAGAGTAGCCAGTAGAGGACAGTAAGTTGAGCAATACATAGCTGGCACCCTATGCCCCCCTCCTCCTGAGCTCCACCTGTCTGAAATGGAAAATAATTTTAATATGGAAGAGACAGGCAGATAGAGAGACAGAAAAAGACTGATTGCTAGGTTGAACATATCAAAATTATTTTCCATTTCAAACATTGCAGCACCCCAGAGGGGATACTAGGTATCGGATACATATTGCTCAACTTACGAGAACTTACTGGACTCTACACGATTATATATGTAGAAGGCAAGCAGCCATAATAAAGATTAGTCATTTTAGTTTATGAGTAAGCCCGAGTAAGCTGAGACATTTTAGTAAGTTATTTAGTCAGTTGGATCATTTTAGTAAGGCATGAGTGAGACGAGTCACTTTAATTTATGGGTTTTCTGTGTTGCGGTAGAGTTTCCCAGTCATTCTTAGTCATTCCTAAAAGTATTTCAATCTGTGTAAATTTCACGTAACACTCTGTAACACTCAGGTAGAGGAATTAACCTCTACCCAACATAGTGGTCACAATAAATGTAACCAACATTCAAAGTGGATTATATATCCAAATATATCCCACAATTAAGCCACACAAATATGGATAACATTAGAACTGACTCTTCGAGCCAGTTCTAATGTTAGCTATACATGTGTTTATTTCAAGTAACCTTATATGACAGTAATGGTTATATGAGAATTTTTTATTTTTTTTTGTATTTTAGAAAAGAATGTTAGGTAAAGGGTTAAATATCATAAATTACTCTACCCATCAGAACCCATTGCGTTCTACATTCGTATATACAGTGGAACCTCTCTTGAGAGACCACCTTTTTGAAGAATCACCTCTTTTGTGCTAGAGCGTGTTTTATGAGGACAACACAGGACAACATACCATTTCGGCCAGATAAAAGTGGTCTTTCAAGACAGGTGGTCTTAACAGACCACCTGTCCGAAAGACCCCTTTTTTCCAGTGTTTTGTCTGGAAAAAATGTTGGTCTATCAAGAGAGGTTCCACGGTATGTGTGTGCAAAAAAGCAATACGTTTAGCAGAGTTTAGTCATTTATGTATTTGTTTATGTTTTTGACGAATTTGTTTTGGGGGTGGGGCATGGCTGGGTTGCGGAGGGGATTTAATACTTATTTTAAGTCCAGCCCTAGAAGGTCTGATACATGATTTTGTTGACACCTGTGTTCTCAGATGTGTTTGAAATAAATTAGCAGTTCAGTCAGGTTCAATGTTTAGTAGTTTTTGTGTTACATACATCCTACAATGGAAATAAGAGTCATTGGTGTTTTCATAATAGGTCTGGATAGATCGTTGTACAGAATTGTTCCTGCAGCTGAAATCTGTAACTGTTCCTGACTTCACATAATTCTCTTTGCTCCTCATCCAAGCCAGCCGATCTCACCAGGGTGAACATAATAGAAATTTAATCAAACGGAACACCCTCAAGATAACTTATCCTTAGAGTACAGTGTTTGATAATTGCAATTAAGGATGCATTTAACTTGCATTATTCAATATGTCATACATTGTATCACTATAAGCCGAATCATAGCTCAGCCGCAATAACAGTTTTATAATCGTATATAACCCATGGTAGGTACCCCCTGATAACTTTAGTGTCTTTTTATTGGTTCTTGAATGATACTTCACTGATTATGGTATACAATTTTGCCCAAAAGTGTCTGAAGAAAAAAATTGCAAGCATCGGAAAAAAAATGTCCTCTTTGACCACCCACCCCGGCATCAGTGTTTTGCAAATTGTTTCCACCCCCCCCCCCCCCCGGCTCTCCTGCCCAATCCGGAAGAAAACCTCGAACAAACCTCTGATAATTGCTCGCTCATTAATGCAATGCAACGATCCTTCACGGATTTGCCCCACGCATCCCTTCACGGGAGTCCCCCCCCCCCCCCTCCAGTCACTGTGTTGAGGACAGTAATAGGAAGTACTAGACTTGTAATCTCGTAAGGACAATAAGGAAGATTGGGGATCGAGCACACACGTATTTTGGAACTGGGTAAACAAAAGAAACCAGAGTGGTGTGCATAGTATCAAAGTGGACGGGGAAGTACAGATGATAAAGAGTATTAAAAACCGTATCGCATCAGAATAAGACAAGCACCGGGGAAAAGGTAAACGATGGGATCACATGAGATGGGTTCTCTCCAGAGGGGAATAAAGCGGTGGCGAAGAATTTGTCTAATTGCGTATGAAGAGAAATAAAGGTAGAAGAAGTACTCAAAGTGGCTTGGAAATGATTTAAAAAAAAGAAACAAAAGCGGAAGGGACGGCGAAAATCCGAACGAATTTATTAAAAACGATGGGGCAGCACCTATCGTGGTTTCTAAAGAAATTATTCAACTTGGCTCTGAAAAAGTAAGATGTCCCTAAAGAGTAAATTGGAAGCAAGGTACCGTTCATACACTGTGGCGTAGGAAGCATCTGAAAGTTGGGGGGGGGGGGACACATTTCTGAAAGTTGGGGGCACAAATTTCTGATTATTGAAAGATATGGCTGCACTGCAGATGCTGAAGACGAGGGGGGCAGGGGCGGGGGCGGGGGGGGGCTTTGGGGGGCTGGATGCGTTTCCAGAAAAAATGTAAAACAGAGGTATCAAATGGTGCATTCAGATGTTGAAGGCGGGGGGGGGGGGGTCTGGGCGCGTTTCCAGAAAAAGGTAAAACAGGTATAAAATGGTGCATTCTGGTGACTTTTGGGATGAACATCTTATTGTTTACTTCAATAGAAAAAGTCGATTTTTTTTAACAGCATGTTACAGCTGGCATGTTGGAAATTTTTAAAAGATGTTGGTACCTCCTTTCCATTAATTCTGCAAATGCTACATACTGATACAGGATTTGCGAAATTTACTCAAAGGAAATGTTGTATCCTGGGCGATATCCTATAAAAGGACGTGAACTTTCCCAAATATCTCATTTGTGATCTGACCGTCGAAGAGAGCAGACGCAATGCAATCTTGTCGTGGCTCTACACGATTAAACTATTCACAAATGGAAGAATCATCGGAATCTGAAGACTCGGAACAATCAAGCAACCAAGAAGAAGAAGATGTGGAATCTGAAGAAGAAAGCATAGACGATTCTTTTAATCCAATGGCAAGTATTGTGAAGTGTGCCAATCATGACCATCAAGAAGATTTAGAGAATATCATGAACAGTTATATCGAAGGTGGAATGGAGAAAGAAGCTGCAATTGGGACAGCAGCCGCGTCTCTAGAAAATAGTGTGAGAGACACCATTGGAGCAGCATACCTTAATACGCTGGTAGAGATGAAGATTTTCCAACAGGATCCAATCCACAAGAAAATCCAAGAGACAGCTAAACGCCTTCGTAAAGAGGAAGACTATGACTTTGAAGAATCCCAGAAGTATGCATTGGAGAAGAGAAAGTTTCTATTCGACAACTTGATGCAAGAATACTCATTCGAAGTTGAAGACGAAGAAGACGAGAAAAAGGACCAATGAGAAAACGGATCCGACACTCTGAAAAAGTATAAAAGGGGTGATCAAAGTGAAGTAAATTCATTTGTGTTCTGACCGTCGAAGAGTGAAGATGTCTGTGCTCACAACAGTATACAGAACGAACGATGACTTACATATACAAATGTTCAAGAATCATGCCGGATTGAAGCTGACTTCTAAAGAACTAGACCAAGTGTTTTGTACAGTGGATGGTGTCAGGAAAAGAAGACTTGACCACTACATACCTACTCCGAAGAAATGAAGAAATTTTGTAAAGACAGACTCGGGCTATGTGGTGAAGAACGACTTCGGAACTCTGATGGTAACCACTAAGAGTGGTGTGAAGAAGAATGAAGTGAACAATGAAGTGAAGAAGAAGGAAGTGTCTACCCAGACGAACACTGTTCAGAAGACTGAAGTCAACCAAGCCACCACGGATATAAAGAAACGTCATCCTGATGTGTGTTCGGATGGAAATTTACCTGCCTTCAAACCCAAACTGCCTTCCTTCAATGCTCTAGTGAAAGAAGATATCACGAATGGAAAAAACATACCCAGCTGGTCAATCATGTATCCAGAACGAAGAAGACCAACAATCAAATTCGAAGAAGCAGAATATGAAATAGATGCCTTGGGCAATTGAACTGTTGTGGTCCAATATGGCCCCTAAAAAGGGATTGGAGGGTGAAACTTAGGATTTGAATGATCTTGTATTTTAGGGCGCTACCCTATAACGCCGTGTGTTCGCCGAATTTCGGTCAATAATTACGATTTTGACCGTTTGGTCACTTTTAGGGTCCAATCTGCCCCTAAGAAGGTGTGTGAGGGTGAACCTTAGGATTTGAATAATCTTGTATTTAGGGCGCCACCCTATCAGGCCGTTTGTTCCGCGGATTTCCGTCAATAATTACGATTTTGACTATTTGGTCACTTTTAGGGTCCAATCTGGCCCCTAAAAAGGAGTGGGAGGGTGAACCTTAGGATTTGAATAATCTTGTATTTTAGGGCGCCACCCTATAACACCATGTGTTCCGCGAAGTTCGGTCAATAATTACAATTTTGACCATTTGGTCACTTTTAGGGTCCAATGTGGCCCCTAAAAAGGGGTGGGAGGGTGAACCTTAGGATTTGAATAATCTTGTATTTTAGGGCGGCACCCTATAAGGCCGTTTGTTCCGCGAATTTCCGTCAATAATTACGATTTTGACCATTTGGTCACTTTTAGGGTCCAATCTGGCCCATAAAGGGGGTGGGAGTGTGAACCTTAGGATTTGAATAATCTTGTATTTTAGGGCGCCACCCTATAACGCCGTGTGTTCGCCGAATTTCGGTCAATAATTACGATTTTGACCATTTGGTCACTTTTAGGGTCCAATCTGGCCCCTAAAAAGGGGTGGGAGGGCGAACCTTAGGATTTGAATAATCTTGCATTTTAGGGCGCCACCCTGTAACGCCGTTTGTTCCGCGAATTACGGCCAACAGTTACGAGTTTGACCATTTGGTCACTTTTATGGTCCAATATGGCCCCTAAAAAGGGGTTGGAGGGTGAACCTTAGAATTTGAATGATCTTGTATTTTGGGGCGCCACCCTATGACGCCGTTTGTTCTGCGATTTCCATCAATAATTACGATTTTGACCATTTGGTCACTTTTAGGGTCCAATCTGGCCCCTAAAAAGGAGTGGGAGGGTGAACCTTAGGATTTGAATAATCTTGTATTTTAGGGCGCCACCCTATAACACCATGTGTTCCGCGAATTTCGGTCAATAATTAAAATTTTGACCATTTGGTCACTTTTAGGATCCAATGTGGCCCCTAAAAAGGGATGGGAGGGTGAACCTTAGGATTTGAATAATCTTGTATTTCAGGGCGCCACCATATAAGGCCGTTTGTTCCGCGAATTTCCGTCAATAATTACGATTTTGACCATTTGGTCACTTTTAGGGTCCAATCTGGCCCCTAAAAAGGGGTGGGAGTGTGAACCTTAGAATTTGAATGATCTTGTATTTTTGGGCGCCATCCTATGACGCCGTTTGTTCTGCGATTTTCATCAATAATTACGGTTTTGACCATTTTGTCACTTTTAGGGTCCAATCTGGCCCCTAAAAAGGAGTGGGAGGGTGAACCTTAGGATTTGAATAATCTTGTATTTTAGGGCGCCACCATATAACACCATGTGTTCTGCGAATTTCAGTCAATAATTAAAATTTTGACCATTTGGTCACTTTTAGGGTCCAATGTGGCCCCTAAAAAGGGGTGGGAGTGTGAACCTTAGGATTTGAATAATCTTGTATTTTAGGGCGCCACCCTATAAGGCCGTTTGTTCCGCGAATTTCCGTCAATAATTACAATTTTGACCATTTGGTCACTTTTAGGGTCCAATCTGGCCCCTAAAAAGAGGTGGGAGGGTGAACCTTAGGATTTGAATAATCTTGTATTTAGGGCACCACCCTATCAGGCCGTTTATTCCGCGAATTTCCGTCAATAATTACGATTTTGACCTTTGGTCACTTTTAGGGTCCAATCTGGCCCCTAAAAAGGGGTGGGAGTGTGAACCTTAGGATTTGAATAATCTTGTATTTTGGGGCGCCACCCTATAACGCCGTGTGTTCGCCGAATTTCGGTCAATAATTACGATTTTGACCATTTGGTCACTTTTAGGGTCCAATGTGGCCCCTAAAAAGGGGTGGGAGGGCGAACCTTAGGATTTGAATAATCTTGCATTTTAGGGCGCCACCCTATAACGCCGTTTGTTCCGCGAATTACGGCCAACAGTTACGAGTTTGACCATTTGGTCACCATTAGGGTCCAATATGGCCCCTACAAAGGGGTTGGTGGGTGAACCTTAGGATTTGAATGATCTTGTATTTTTGGGCGCCACCCTATGACGCCGTTTGTTCCGCGATTTCCATCAATAATTACGATTTTGACCATTTCGTCACTTTTAGGGTCCAATCTGGCCCCTAAAAAGGAGTGGGAGGGTGAATCTTAGGATTTGAATGATCTTGTATTTTAGGGCGCCACCCTATAACGCCGTGTGTTCCGCGAATTTCGGTCAATAATTACGATTTTGACCATTTGGTCACTTTTAGGGTACAATGTGGCCCCTAAAAAGTGGTGGGAGGGTGAACCTTAGGATTTGAATAATCTTGTATTTTAGGGCGCCACCCTATAACGCCGTGTGTTCGCCGAATTTCGGTCAATAATTACGATTTTGACCGTTTGGTCACTTTTAGGGTCCAATCTGGCCCCTAAAAAGGGGTGAGAGGGCGAACCTTAGGATTTGAATAATCTTGCATTTTAGGGCACCACCCTATAACGCCATTTGTTCCGCGAATTATGGCCAACAGTTACGAGTTTGACCATTTAGTCGCTTTTAGGGTCCAATATGGCCCCTAAAAAGGGGTTGGAGGGTGAACCTTAGGATTTGAATGATTTTGTACTTTCGGGCGCCACCCTATGACGCCGTTTGTTCCGCGAATTTCCATCAATAATTACGATTTTGACCATTTGGTCACTTTTAGGGTCCAATCTGGCCCCTAAAAAGGGGTGGGCGTGTGAACCTTAGGATTTGAATAATCTTGTATTTTAGGGCGCCACCCTATAAGGCCGTTTGTTCCGTGTATTTCCGTCAATAATTACGATTTTGACCATTTGGTCACTTTTAGGGTACAATCTGGCCCCTAAAAAGGGGTGGGAGTGTGAACCTTAGGATTTGAATAATCTTGTATTTTAGGGCGCCACCATATAAGGCCGTTTGTTTCGTGTATTTCCGTCAATAAATACGATTTTGACCATTTGGTCACCTTTAGGGTCCAATCTGGCCCCTAAAAAGGAGTGGGAGTGTGAACCTTGGGATTTGAATAATCTTGTATTTTAGGGCACCACCCTATAAGGCCGTTTGTTCCGCGAATTTCCGTCAGTAATTACGATTTTGACCATTTGGTCACTTTTAGGGTCCAATCTGGCCCCTAAAAAGGGGTGGGAGTGTGAACCTTAGGATTTGAATAATCTTGTATTTTAGGGCGCCACCCTATAACGCCGTGTGTTCGCCGAATTTCGGTCAATAATTACGATTTTGACCAATTGGTCACTTTTAGGGTCCAATCTGGCTCCTAAAAAGGGGTTGGAGAGTGAACCTTAGGATTTGAATGATCTTGTATTTTTGGGCGCCACCCTATGACGCCGTTTGTTCCGCGATTTCCATCAATAATTACGATTTTGACCATTTTGTCACGTTTAGGGTCCAATCTGGCCCCTAAAAAGGAGTGGGAGGGTGAACCTTAGGATTTGAATAATCTTGTATTTTAGGTCGCCACCCCATAACGCCGTGTGTTCCGCGAATTTCCGTCAATAATTACGATTTTGACCATTTGGTCACTTTTAGGGTCCAATGTGGCCCCTAAAAAGGGGTGGGAGGGTGAACCTTAGGATTTGAATAATCTTGTATTTTAGGGCGCCACCCTATAAGGTCGTTTGTTCCGCGTATTTTTATCAATAATTGCAATTTTGACCATTTGGTCACTTTTACGGTCCAATATGGCCCTAAAAAGGGGTTGGAGGGTGAACCTTAGGATTTGAATGATCTTGTATTTTCGGGCGCCACCCTATGACGCCGTTTGTTCCGCGAATTTCCATCAATAATTACGATTTTGACCATTTGGTCACTTTTAGGGTCCAACCTGGCCCCTAAAAAGGGGTAGGAGGGTGAACCTTAGGGTTTGAATAGTCCTGTGTCTTAGGGCGCCACCCAAGAAGGCCATTTATTTTTCGAATTTCTGCTAAATTTAGAAAGTCGAATAAGGAACTGGGAATAAGTAACGGATTTCACAGCGCTCTTTTTAAAACGAATTTTGTTAATGTAATAGCTGGTACATCCATCCAGCCTCGATTATATTAGATGAGATGTCTGCGTGAATATTTTCCCTCGATTCCCGATATGTTTGTAGGTTCTCTGGATGTCCCCGTCACCATGGCTGCGTCAGATAGATACAAAGAACACCTCCAACAGTGTCGAAAGACGTTGCATAACCTCATACTGTCCCAGCGAGCCGAAGGGGCGCTGAAACCATTCTTTCTCTGTTACAGCGAAAGTACAGGAATGTCCCGATAGTGCAATCAACTGCTGAGAGATCCAACAAGGTTGAAAACTAGCCGCGAATAATCACATTCGCCAAACAAAGTAGTAAATATCAACACAACGATGAACTTAATGACTCAAAAGCAGAAACAATAGACACTGTTAATCGCAGTAAGAAGCAGAAATGTCCGAACGATTTATTCTCCTCCATTGATGAACCACAGCAACCAGTTATTGGTATTAATAGTGGAGTGACGAAGTATCTTGCAGAACCATGTGCGCCAATGGATACTAGACCATTAGTGTTTTGACGTGACAGTGTTATGAAATTCCTCCAGTTGAGTTTCCTTGCTGCAAAAAAACCTAATCACTCCGATATCATCGGCACCAGTTGAGAGGCTATTCAGCATCTCTGGCAAAGTCTATCGTCAGGACAGATGTTCATTTAAATAGAGTACATTCGAAAAACTGAGGATGATCCAGTGCAATGAGGATATGTGAATAATGCATGGACATTGTAGTTTCACAAATTGAAATTCCTTATTTGTTGGTTCTTATATATTAGTTTTTTATATTATGGGAGCATATCCCATAATAAAAAAATAAATAGAGGATATCTAGTGTTTTTGAGAGGATACCGAAAACTATCTCATGTTTATTTTTTCGCGAGCGCTTTCGCGAGCGAAGATAACCATTTGTATCGGACACAAGTGACATAATTTTCGGTATCCACTCAAAAACACTAGATATTCTTTACGCTTTGTATAAGAATCTTATAATTCCACTCGTTTCAACCTTGAATTGATGCTTGAAAGTGAACATCGCATTGAATCATTGATAGGCGGAAGTGATTTGATCGATAATCGGAACAGACAGCATCTTGCAATCTGATTCAGCTCGCGGGTTTCTAGTCCAAACTTGAGGGTTTCATGCATCAAGTCAAGGTATTGAATTATTGCTGGAAATGATCGGTATCCACTCAAAACCACTAGATTTCCTTTTCACTATACGTTTTTAGAACAAATTGATCATTTTCAGTGATAATTTGACTCGTATTCACCTTGAAGTGATGCTTTGAAAGCCGCCATTTTGATTGATACCATGAAAGTGAAAATTTCTATATCTTCACAGAGGGGGATACGATTTCTATCTTTCCGCAATTTCTTTGATAATCTATCGTTAGCTTATAATAAAACCATATATTATTGTTCCATGTCTGATTTCTCCATATATACTAAAAAGTAATTGCCAATGTAAATGAACAAATTTATATTGTAATTCATTTCTTTGATATTTTAGGGTAATTGTAATTCAGAATCTGGGATGTGATTGTAATAGTAATTAATTACTTTACTGTTTGATTGGCCCCAGCCCAGTCTGTAGCCTACATTTAAGCATTTTGCTTTGTTTATTTTGTGTGGGGTAGGGGGGTTGTTTTCCAAGTTTTTTCTATTGGAGATCTTACCCCAAAGTGTAGCCAACAAGCCCCTTTTCCAATAAGCTTTAAATTCTTTAAAAAGAATTTTTGAGAACCACTACTGGCATTGGAGATGGTTCCGGGACAGTTCCCCTCAAAATCACCTCGGACGGGCGTTTTATCCCAAGTCGAATTTCGTGCCGGGGCGAGCTGTCCAGAAAGCTGATTTGTTGGGGGTAGGTGTGTTTGTATGTGGGATAGGTGCCCTTTCAAGTGTTTTCGAAGGAAGATGTTAACCCTCACAGCCTAGAACCCTGTCCAATAAACTTGAAATTATTTCAAACTAATTTCTTGGGAATCATCAGCCACAATGCTTTGAGATGTGGTATTCACCTTCTTTTAGTGAGAGAGATTTAACTTTGTCCACAGAATGTTTCTCGTTAATGTTCTTGTACGAAGAGATTGCATGCTATAGGCCTATGCACAAAATAAGAGTGTTTCATGGGCATTTTTTCGCGCGCTTGTGCCTGCACAAAACTTTTTCTTGTCTTATTATTTTTTTTTAAGGCAGTCGATATTCCGTGGACTCCCGATAAATAACCTCTAGTAACCAGCTAAAATAAGTAGTAGGATACCCGCTAGGTAATTTATTTTACATTCTTCCTTTGTTGACAGTTCTAGTCCTTGTCATTATGTCGTGAAAAGCTCCCGGGGAGAGAGAAAGATAAAGAGAGCTTCCTAAGAAATAACGTCAAGTTTGGGAATTATCAACAGAAGGAAAACATAGACAAAAGTTCATTTATAAATTTGGCCACTGAGGGAATAGTTCAAATAAACAACTTTAATGTAACAAATTAACAATGAACTTCTACTTGAATTAACTGGATTTAAAGATTGAAAATCTTCATTCTGCAACATCGGAGAACGTTCACTTCTCATCGTCAACAGCATTTGGAATACGAATTCCTGTCAAAGTGGAACTGGACGTCTTGGTGCAATTTTACTGATTAGAATAATTTTAGGATGGTTATTTATTGTTATTTGTCTTTGCGCATTCGACAAAGTGATATTTCAGAAAATGTTTCCCAACTAGTGCTGCATCGTTAGCATTCTGCAGGCCTGAAAATCAGCAATCTGTCATTTTCAGAATGAAGTCCCCAGGGGGTGAATTTGTTGATGCTATCCCATACAGTGGGTCGATTTATCCTCAGGGTACTTCTTGCTGTTTAGTTTTGAGACCCTGATTCAGATTGAGGTTTATAGAGGGTAAATTTAGTGATGCTACACTGCTATGCAGGGTAGCATCACTAAATTCAACCTCTCGGCACCTCATTTTGCAGATGACAGTCTGCTTAATTGCTGTCTTGGCATTCTGGAGTCGGACGAATTCACAGTGTTTGTACTGTTTTTCGCGAAGGAACCAGACAATCTGATGGACCTTAACTTGGATTGATATCCTAAGCTGACTTTTGCGTAGTTTCGTTATAAATAGTCCGTCATTGCTGAGAGTGGAGTATGATGCTGGAAGTGGAATACCATTTTCGGTGAGTGGGAGTGGGAATACGATTTATTAGGGGGAAGAAAAACGAATGAAAATAAAATAAATGGTCAATATTTTCTGGTTCAGTTTACCAACATGTTTCTTTTATTTTTATTCTGTTATTCATCAGAATCACATCTTTGCTGGAGGATTACTTACTTACTTACTTACTTCCTCTTCGATACGCCCATCTTGAGCAACCACCGTTGGATCACAACGGGTATATCCTTTCATCTTATTTAAAAATTTAAAAATTTAAAAAAATATAAAAAAAAATTTGAAAAATTCTGGTGCCATTATATACACGTACATCCTAACTCGGGTCAAGTATATACATCGTGTAGTGCTAAAAAATCAGGTATAAAATCAATAGCATGTGCATGCTCAGTCAGTTCTCTCTAGGAACCATTCTTCACCAGTAGAAACCTTGTACAATGCAGCTGGTGACACAGCCTACTGGAAACAGCTTCAAGAGTGACAAGACTTTCTTTATCATTTATAAGTTGTGAGTCATAGGGATCTAGAATAAACTGTATCTTCTGAGACTCAGAAAGATGTTGGAATATTTTACCTGTGGTTCTTTCATAGATGTCTGTTATCTCTTCCAGCATTCTGTGTCTAACATGTTGGAGATTTGAACAATTCAGAAGAAAATGTGCAAGGTCCTCTTCTCCATTTTTACATAATTTACATGTTGGATCCTTGAGGTTCTGGTATTTGTTTCTGTGAATCTCAAGGGTGTACGTGTGTTGGTTATAAGTCTTAATTTTATGGAGAGACGCGGAACTATACGTCCTGGATCTCCATTTACACAGAGTAATCGGTGTGGCTGTCCTGGGCAATAGCTCTCGTAGTCTAAGTATTCCAGTGAAGAGGATAATGATGCAGTAGTAATAATGCTCTCCTTCCAATACGAGGTCGCATTATTGTTAACAAGTTGTTTCCATTTCAGTTTAGTAATGGGTTTCTGAAGCATGCTCAGAGGAGATGGCATGTCATACTTATAGAGTAGCTTCTTTATCTCGATGAACCAACTATGACTATTCATATCTTTCAGTGACAGTTGCCGCATGGCCATCTGTTTCTCTATACATGTACTATCTTGTCAGCAGATGTTGTTGAAAAATGTTAATGCCTTAATGTTGATTTGTGCTTCAATAGGAAGAAGTCCAGACAGTATGAAGACTGCAGGGTCAGCCAGCCTTGAAGGCAATGATAGAATCTGTTTAATAAATTTTCTTTGGTAAATCTCTAGCTTGAGTAGATTATCGTTCTTCGGACGAATAATTTCACATCCATAAGTTAAGATTGGTAAGAAACAGATGTATGCATGTAACTGGATCGAGCCCATTGATGCCATGAAGACCAATGAGCATCAGGCTGTATGCTGCACGCCGTCCTTTCTTTATATTATTTTCGACATTGATTAGGGTAAAATTGCTAGAGGACGGTTTGGCTGCTGTGGCTCGGCTTCAAATTTGCAGCCGGTTTGGGTCAAATTGCTGCAGGACGGTTTGGCCAGAGGACGTTAAGGGTGTACTTCGCGCATCCAATCGAGTGCCACTGCTGCAACTGCCGTGGAGTTGATAACGGCTTTGATTGTTCTGAAATTACGGTTCTCGCACGAGAACCCCTTTTTGGTAAAATGTTGAGCAATGTTTTGCGGAAGTATTTAAAATATATCTGCAAGTATCAACATATGCCATATGTTCGGAGACATTTTCAATCCATGGTAAGTTTCAGACAACTTGTCCTACATGTACCAGTTAGATCAGCGATTCGAACGGGGTAACCATCGCTGAACTGTTGTACCAGTCAATTCGTTCCCTCAAAACTGGACTGTTCGACGAGCCATTGGGATGCCAATTGCTGTATACTATAAGTAAAGAGAAAAAGTCTGAGATTTCCATTTGATGCCTGCTATCAACTATGTGAGGTTGAACACATGTAATTTTCCTGTTCTACACAACACAGGCACAACCTTCATTTAGTTTTTGTGTATAATTTGTGGATTATTAATTATAAATTTATAATGGATATTCATTGGAAATGTGGTTGAGGTATAAAGGCTACTTACCAACCAGCCTGGTTGGTCAGGATCTCTTGGTCTTGTGGTAAATTAGTCGCTTTCTGTGCTAGGGGGGGGCCATAGTCTTTGTAAGACTGTGACCCGGGGCCCTCCTGACCCTCACAGTCTTAGAGAAACCCGTTCAAATTTCATCTGACTAAAACGGAAAGAAACTGGCCGCATTTGGGTCGACTCAGTTCACGCTTCATATCGAAGACAAAAATCACATAATCAACATTCTACTTGTCGTCAGCCCAAATATAATTTATTTACGTGTCTGCATCATTTTTTAACGCAAACACAGCATCAAATTCAAGAAAAGTTGAAAAATATCCGACTTCACCACGTTAAAAAACATCGATTTCAAAGATAAACAAATTGTACTACACATGCACACAGTATCTGTGTGCATGCGTAGTACAATTTGTTTATCTTTGAAACATTATGTTTTTTAACGTGGTGATGTCGGATATTTTTCAACATTTCTTCAATTTGATGCTGTGTTTGCATTAAAAAATGATGCAGACACGTAAATAAATTATATTTGGGCTGAGTACGACAAGTAGAATGTTGATTATGAGATTTTTGTCTTCGATATGAAGCGTGAACTGAGTCGACCCAAATGCGGCCAGTTTCTTTCAGTTTTAGTCAGATGAAATTTGAACGGGTTTCTCAAAGACTGAGGGCCAGGAGGGCCCCGGGTCACAGTCTTACAAAGACTGGGGGGGGGGGGGGGGGCGTAGTTTCAAGCCTAAGCTCACACACTTGTCTCTCTATCTATGTGTTACATTGATGCCGTGACGGTGACCAGGCATCCCTCAGCAGTTGGTGCCGTTTTGACCGCTCAGAGGGTGAAATTATTATAATGGATATCTTGGAAATGTAGTGGTCGAGGTATAAAGGCCATTTACCAAACAGTCTGGATCTCTTAGTCTCCTGGTAGATTGGTCGCTTTCTGTGCTAGGTACGAACCTGGGCTCCCGCACTTCTCTCTCGATCTGTTACAGAACTATATGAAATTTTATAAATTTTTTTTTCTTAATTGTATAGCATCTTACAAGCCAGGAATTAATGGTTACAAAGACTATGATATACGGCATTGCATGCATGCTTAAATTCTTTTATGAAATACGCAAAAAATCACCACAAAGAGACTTTATTAGAGTGTTTAACCTTCGTCTGCAACTTCTGAAGAGAGATAGTGATGAACCGATTATCAAAACTTGCTATGAACTGATTTCCGATTATTTCTCTGCTGCTTGTGCAGATTCCGAAGGTTTTTATAGCACCAAGAAGAAAATCTGTTAGTGCCTGTTATACTGCAGAATTTCGTTGATAAATCACCAATTACGAAAGCTAAATAGTTAATACCACATAAGTTCTCAGAGTAGGCATGTTTAGTGCTGGGTAATATTAGCCAAAATAATATTTGCTTTTTTGATAGTTGGGGTGGGGGGCATATCATTATAAACGACACAATCACACAATATTGTTCTCTTGTGAAGATTGGTTTATTCTGGTAAATAGTGTTAATATGGTTTTGTGTAAGAATACAATACACTTGGCTATATTAACCATGAAGATACTGAGCACACATACTTTGCATCTTAACTGAATAATAACTTTTATGTTAATGTGTGTTGTGAAGTTGTTTGATGCCTTGTTTTCAAAAACTCACACAACGTCAGAATATATTATTTAATGTTCATTATTCAACTTGTTACCTCCCTTGATGTGTTTCTTCAGTGTTAAAAAATGAAATTGACTAACTGAAAACGTGTTTGTGACAGTCAGACGACTTATACATGTATGTGGCGTAACAATCATCTTCCATCGAAAAAAATACCGGTAGTGTTTTTTTAGTTTTTCTCCAATTTTAATTTCTTATTGTATTGTGATGCTTGCAATGCATCATGAAGTACTTCAGACTACAGGCTTTATTTATACATGTACCCAATGCAACGTTGTACAGCACCATGATTGAAGACCAGTGACTTCGATCAGCTGGGAATAGTGGCGATCTCGTACTGATTGCAGATGGTAAATTCCGTAATATCTCAGCTATGCAAATCTCTAAATATCCTGATATGCACTCTACACGTTTTTAATGGGGAAACTGTATTGAAAAGGCCAGATATCAAAGAGATTTCAATAGTCAGTGTTAAATATAGAATAACCGGAAACTGCTGGTTGTCATAAACAGTTGATGCCCCATAACCGGCCGATTTCGATTGCCGATTCTGATTATCAGTTCATCACTAGAGAGAGAAACAGACAAGTATTTAATAGCATTTGCACACAGCCCTTGGAAAATTAATTGTCTTGATTGCTAGTAATTCTGCTAGGCAACTCATTATTCCCCCGAAAAAAATTCAGGGGAATCTAGCCGTGACGTCGTCTGTCTGTCCGTCCGTCTGTCCGTCCGTCCGGGCATAGACGGAATTTGTGTCCGCTCCATAACTTCTTAAAGCCTTCAAGGATATTAATGATACTTGGTATTATTATTGCCCACAACCAGAGGGTGTGTCGCGAATAAGGTTGGAATGGCTATCAAGGCTTTTTTCGGGCGAATCAGCCACCCTTTGGTGGCCATCCTCTAGTTTTTTGTTTGCACTGGAATTACAACAAAAGATGGCATCCGCATATATAGCTGTGTGCTTTCAACTGGTATTTTTGACAACCCACAGGGGCAGAGTTTCAAAAAATCTTGTGAGAATCAAGCCACCGGAGTCCACCAAGAGTTAAAGATATTGGACGAGATTCATAGCTTTTATTGCATTTGGTAGAGCATTTAGTTATGTATTCATGTACAAATTTTCAAGTTCCTACTACAGTATGGCCCCCGTTGACTGGTCACTTTCCACAAGTAGGCAGTATTTCCACAGATGCAATAATATTAGATTACAAACACTAATTACAGGAATAATCATCAAAAATTTAATTAATGAAGCACGAGGTACAACCCAATGCTTCATTAATCAAAATTTTGCTGATGATAATTTTGGTACACAAAATGCCGGCATCCGGGGTGACCATCCGTTGTTCGTCCATCCTTTGTCCGTCCGTCCGTCTGTCCGTCCAGCGTCCGTATCCATTTCTTTGGCATTCGATAACTTGAAAAATATTGCTTGGATTGTCAGGTTACTTTATATTTGTGTTCAGGTTACTGATGTACTGAGCTGTATAGTTTTTGGTGTAAATCTAATAATTTAATCCTGTGATATTAACCCTTTATTCTTCAAATTGAAAATTCCTCCAATCCCTTTGGCATTCGATAACTTGAAAAATATTGCTTGGATTGTCAAGATACTTTATATTTGTGTTCAGGTTACTGATGTGCCGAGCTGTATAGTTTTTGGTGTAAATCTAGTAATTTAATCCTGAGATATTAACCATTTATCCTTCAAATTGAAAATTCCTCCAATCCCTTTGGCATGAGATAACTCAAAAAAGATCAATCCAATTGTCATGTTTCTTTATATATTTATTCAGGTTACTGATGTGCTGTGCTGTATAGTTTTTTATGAAAATGTGATAATTTGATCCGGAGATATTAACCCTTTATCCATCAAATTAGACACTCCTACAATCCATTTCTATATGTACCCATACCTTGTATGGTGTACATAATGTCAGCATCCGTGGTGGCCCTCCGTCATACAGCTTTCTACTAGTTGCGCGTATGGGTACACATCTGACGATTTCATCGGCCTATTTTTATTATCAGGTAAATTATTTATGCATGTGTGGACATTACCGCCCAAGCATGTTTTACAACGGTACTGTGTCATAAGTTCTTCAGAATGTAAACAAATCTGTTTTCAAGAAAACTATGCTGGAAGTTGAAGGGGACAAGGGATTGAAAATTTCTTAACTTCTTAAGTTTACAAAATTGCGACACCAAATGTGGTAACTTATGAAATAAAAAGATAAAACCTTAAAATTCTGTAAGTAAGAGAAAACAATGGAAAAAAAGAAAGAGAAGAGGACACCAATTACTGTAACATGCCAGATTGAAATCTGCAAGGGGACTTATAAATAGATGCTGCATTTTAATTGTTGCAAACACATCCAAATAAATATCGATCAAAAAGGTAAAATTTGAAATTCAACCTTAGGAGGTTCAAATTCAACTTTGCAAAAATCAAATCTCTGAGGTGAAATTCGGCTCCCTGTGAGAGCCTGAATTTTAGCTTAGAGTAATATGAGGAATATTCTTTAAAAATCTTCTTCAGATCCATCAGTCAGAATCTTTTGATACTTGAAATGTATTATCCTTAGTGTGGTGAGATTCAGGTTTCTTCAAATCAAGTCGCTGTGTCCCTATAGGTCCCTGTGAAAAAAATGTTTTAAAAATGTTCTTCCGATCCACCAGTCAGAAACAAGGATATAACAGAGGGGGAAATGGGAGAATATAAACCCTTGGGAGTGAATGTATGTGTTACAGGTAGAGGCATATAGAGAAACCACACAAACAAACTTAACACAAAAAGGAAAAGGATACTCAGTCAGTTAAAACTACTTGGAAGTAATAGCTTTAATAGGATGTTCATCGAAAAAAAAACATTTGTGAGAGGGTGGGATTACCAAGTACAACATATGGAATGGATGTGATCCCTCAAAATCAAACAGAAGTGAAGTTCTACAAAATGATGAAAACCTGATCAAGCATCGCAGCTGCCCTGGAAGCAGTTAAGAGGGGAACTTGGGTAGATGACGGTTAAAGATAGAATGGATGGGAAAATTATTCTACCTAAAGTACTAGTATCTGGTAAAACTCCCAAACAGCAGATGGTATAAAATGAAGTTTAAGCATACATGGCACCATGACATTCAGACAGGATGGATAAAGAGGAGCTAATGGAGAATTACTCTATAGAAACTGAAGATTTGGAAGGGGGACTGAAGCAGGGCAGTTGCCTTATCAGGGAAAGGGTGGTAGAGGATTGCAATAGAAACTGGCGCGCTGCAATTAGGACCCAGAGCTCTTTACACGGTTTGTACAGAAAAGATGCCACAGCCTTTGAGGAGTATTATGGGGGTGGGGGGGGGGGGGGGTGGGGGGTCTTTGTTGTTTAAAGTGAGATCAAAGTCACTGGAGTTGATGGGGAGAATCAGGAATGGAGAGGAAAGAGTTTGCCAAATGTGTAATTTAGGAGTTACAGGGACCCTTTCTTCATTTTAGAATGGCCCAAATATTTGCCTGGTAGAACAAGACTTCTTAGAATACTAATGGAAAAATGGGATTAAAACCTGAAGTATTAGTGGATGGGGAATGACATGATGGAAAGGTCCAATTTTAGTTAGGGAGATCAAGAATGCTGGGAGATTAGGGGGGAGAGTGGGGCAGGAGTAGCCCGGCAAGGAACTGGGTTAATGTTGGTCTCCTCCTCAACGGATGGCCGAAGAATTATTAGCTTACTTGACTGAAAGTCAGAATAAGCTAGTGATCACTCACTGTCCATCGTCCGTGAACATGGTGTTTGCACCTGCTTCTAAACAACTGAACCAATTACAGTTAAATTTGAGGTGATTGCTTGTTCGGACATTGCATTTTGTTTTTGTTCAAATCAGCGTGCCCAGTCCCTTAGGGAGCGGGGTAGGGGAAAATTCTTTAAAATTCTTCTCATGAATCAGTGGGTACAACGACTTGATGTTTAGTATGGAGCTTCCTTTTGAGGTAAGTGTAGAATCAAGTTGTTCAAATAAAGTTTGTGGATCAATATTTGCCTTTGTAATGGGAGGGGCAAGATTTTTGGCCGGGCCCCAAAATTTCTATTTTCTGAACCGATGGTCTGATTTGAACCAAATTTGATATGTGGTATTCTTGAGGCATAAACTTGTATTTGATTCATGCCAAAAAATTTTCCTGTCTCCCCTGTCAGAACCCCAGGAGCTAAAAATAGAAATATTTTCAAATGCCCATATTTCCCAAATCACATGGAACAGAGAATCATTATTTGGTATGAAGCATCCTTAGGACCAGTAGAATTGAGTGGTAAAAAAAAATTGCCATCAGTTATGTCAGGGTGTTCTGTAGTGGGGCATCGAAAAAATGCTGAGTCAGAATATTTACAAATATTTAAAAAAAAAAAATTTCTCCAGAACTAGTGATCAGAATCTTTTGTTATTTGGTATACAGCATCCATACTAGTAGAGGGCAGATACAAGTGTGTTAAAATGAAGCCACCTTGGTTCATATTTGGCTCAATACAGGAACCTGAATTTTTAACTGAGCAAAATGGGGAATGATCTTTAAAAATCTTCTTCAGATCCACCAGTCAGAATGCTTTCATATTTGGTATGCAAACTTAACCCTGATTGTCCACATAGGGGCACGATGACGCCGTGTACTAAGGCGTACTGCACGTCTATGGTACGCATGTCTTCAACCAATCTCACCCGGCCTGTGCTGCAGTGCGGCTTTACAATGTTGGGGAGCTGGCAGCTGCTCGTTGTTGCTCAGTGGTTCTCTCCACGTACTCCGGCTTCCTCCACCCGTAAAACTGTCACGGTCATGATTAGCCATTGTGCATGAGTATATGACCTTAAACACAAATAAATAAATAAATAAATATTTGGTATGCGACATCCTTTGGGGTGGGGGTTGATACAGATTCAAGTTTGTTCAATTCAGGTCCCAGGGTTAATATTTGGGCTCCCTATGGTTGCCTGAATTTTAACTTTATGCAATATGAGCAAATTTCTTTAAAAATCTTCTTCTTCAGATCCACCAGTTAGAATCCTTTCATATTTCGTATACAATATCTTTAGGGGGAGGGGGGGGGGGGGTGGTCAGATTCAAGTTTGTTCAAATTGAGTGCCTAGGTTAATATTTGGGAGCCCGATGGAAGCCCGAATTTTAACTTTGTGTAATGTGAGGGAATTTCTTTAAAAGTCTTCATCTCCAGAACCAATCTCTTAGAATGTTTTTGGTATGCAGCATCTCTAGGGGGTCAGATTCAGGTTTGTTCAAATCGAATCTCTGAGTTAATATTTGGACTTTTTATGGGAGCCTGAATTTTAACTCAGTGCAATATGAGGGTATTTCTTTAAAAATCATCTTCTCTTGATCCACCTGTCAGAATGTTTTTGTATTTGGTGTACATCTCTAGGGGGGTGAGATTCAAGTTTGTTCAAATCGGGTCCCTTAGTGCAATATGAGGAAATTTCAACTTAGTGCAATATGAGGAAATTTCTTTGGAAATCTCCTTCAGATCCACCAGTCAGAATGCTTTCACATTTGGTATACAGCATCCTGGTGGTGGAAGGGAGGGCTCAGACTCAAGTTTGTTCAAGTTTAGTTCCTAGGTTGATATTTGGACTCCCTAGTTTCGCATTACTGGAAATCTGGGCATTATTTCTGTGGTAGCATCCCAGTACTAGAAAAAAATCATCTGGCATGGACAATAGAGTTATAAATAATTAAATAACTTCATTTCTCTGTAGTGTTAACTAGCTGTAGATACTAATTAAATCCTTTAAACAACTATTGTCATGTGAGCACCTCAAGCCCCATGGGGCCTCTTGTTGTTATTATTATTATCGTTGAAAATCTTCTATTCCTGAAATCCCATTCAGAATGTTTTGATATGTGGTATACACCATTGTAAGGGAACTCAGATTCAAGTTATCGAAGCCCCAAGGTTAATATTTGGGATGCCTATTGGAGTATGAATTTTAACTTAGTTCAATATGAGGAATAATCTTTAAAAAGTTTTCTCCAGAACCAGAATCCTTTGATATATGGTATACAGCATCCTTGTAGGGGTCAGATTCAAGTCAATTCCCTCGGTTAATATGTGGGCTTTCTTTTGTAGTCTGAATTTCAACTTAATGTAATATGGGGAATAATCTTCAAAAATCTTCTTCAGATTCACCAGTCAGAATCTTTTGATACATGGTATACAGCATCCTTCGAGAGGCCAGATTCAAGTTTGTTCAAATCAAGACCTTGGGTTGATCCTGAACTTCAACTTCGTCTAATATAAGGGATAATATTTAAAAAAATTTTGTCTTCAGATCCACCAATCAGAATTGGGCCTGGTATGATACACATCTTCACGACACAATACAAATCAAGATATGATATGTATCATGATACGTCGATACCTCAGACTACCCCTAGGCTGTCAAGTTTTGGGTGTGATGTATCGTAAGGTGTATAAAACTACTGTAGAGATACAAATGTACAAATACACACGGGGGTTAGAATAATGGTATAGGGTGGAATTTTCTACACAATATCCAAGAACAGTGTACAGTTAATGATTAATGTTTTGATTTTTAGATCAACTTTGACGTAGTCAAATTTGAGGTTATGCCATGGCCTGTCAGCTGCCTGTCCGTCCATCACTAATTCAATACGGCTCAGGCTAGAGGCCGTATTTACATGTATGAACCAATCTTTATGAAACTTCTTGGGTACCTTTGTTATCATCGTGGGACGAGAACGAGTTTTTTGTGTGCGGTCCAAAATTCAAGATTGCCACCAGCAGCCATTTTGTACCTTAGTTAGTGCAATCAGTTTTTTGTACAGAACTTCTGTATGGAAGTTCTGATTTGAATAAATTTTTCTCTGAATGTTTAGTAACATAGAATACATCACATATAATATGGGTTTTTTTCTCGTGCAAATTAGATGAACTTTGATTTATTCAGTGCTACTTACACACAGTAAGTACACATGCAATACGGCTCGGGCTAGTGGCTGTATTTATGAACCGATCTTCAGAAAAACTTCTTGGGTACCTTTGTTATCACCTTGGGATGAGAACAAGTGTTTCTGGGTGCAGTCCAAAATTCAAGTTGGCTGCCAGTGGCCATTTTGTTCCAAAATTAGGTACAATTGGTTTTTTGTACACAACTTCTAGGACTATGTTTGTTATCATCATGGGATGGTAATGAGTGCTTTGGGGCCAAAAATTCAAAATGCCTGTTGGCAGTCATATTTACGGGAATTCTGTGTATTACATTTTTTGTACAGAACCTGTAAAGAAGATTTTTCATGTCAGTAATGTTTTGCTATAAATTTATTGGGTGCCTTTGTTATCACTGTGCTATGAGAACAAATATTTTTTGTGTTTTGTCAGACCCACTCTGGGACTCAAAAAGGGAGATAATTAAAAATGTTTTCTAAAAACACCAAACAAAATAATGTTTCTTGAATTCATCATCCCTAGAATGTTCATTTGTTTTATTTAAAACATGTGAAGTCAAGATCAGACAAGTATAAATCTGCAACATGGCGCTGTGTGAAACGTGACCCCCCTATCAACTGTACAGCTATCTTGAAAACAAATGACAATTATGAATGTCCAGTTTTGACGAAGGAGCATTCTCATTTATCTGACGAAATAGAAGTAGATATTTCTAAATGCAGACAGAACATGAAAGAGATGGCTAGTAAAACAAATGATAAGCCCAACCAGATTTTCACGACAATGCTTTCAACAGTATCTGATGAAGTGAAAGCCCGTCTTCCAAATGCAGATGTAAATAAACGTGTGCTGCGGAGAGCCCAAGCTCTTCATCGACCCAAAGATCCACAAACTCTACAGGAACTTGAAATAACTGGTGAGTGGAGAATGACTACAGGTGACCAGCCTGTTCCATTTTTGTTCAGTGACAATGGTCCAACTGCTGATGAGAGGGTTATTATTTTTGCCACTAAAAAACATTTACAGCAGCTAGCAAGCTGTGATACTTGGTGCATGGATAGAACATTTTCAGTTGCCCCAAATATTTTATATCAGTTGTATGTCATACATGGTCGTGTAGATAATGTGTTTTTGCCTTTAGTTTATGCTTTGCTCCAAAGAAAAACCCAAACAAGTTATGAGAGTCTGTTCAACAAATTAGCAGAGGCTGACTGTGATCCTACAACTGTCATTATAGATTTTGAAAGAAGTGTTAAGCTTTATGTTCATTCTGTCTTTGGTGCTCATGTTAATATTCAGTATTGTTTTTTCATCTCTCCCAGTCAGTTTGGAGAAAAATTCAGTCACTTGGGCTTGCAAATTTATATGAGACTGAAAATGATTTTCGTCTTTATTGTGGACAGATAGATGCTTTAGCATTCCTGCCTGTTTCCGAAGTTCAGGAAGGTATGGATTATTTGAAAGAGACAATGCCAGAGGAAGCAGAACCTCTTGTTGAGTACTTTGACAGCACCTATGTTAGTGGCCAACTCCACCAGAGGCCAGCAAGAGAGGTTAATGGCATACAAACTGTAAGGTTAAGACGAGTGCCGCCATTATTTTCACCATGTGACTGGAATATGCATGAGGCTACTATTAGTAATCTACCCAGAACAAACAATATTTCAGAGGGCTGGAATAATAAATTCCAAGGGCTCGTTGGTCATAGCCACCCTAGCATCTGGAAATTAATTGAGTGTTTACAAGCTGAGTGTGCACGTGTTACAGGTATTCTGTTGCAATTGGAGCGAGGTATCAGACCCAAAAAGAGAACAAAAAAGATATATGCTGAATTACAATCACGACTCCAAAACTTGTGTGATGATAGAGTGTGTGGTCGTAAAACAATTGCTGAATTTCTACGTGGTGTAAGTTACAATCTGCGTGGTGGTCAACCGAATATGTAATCTTGAATACAATGAAATGTGACATAATGAACTAAGAAAAATATATTTTTCTCTTATTATAAAAGCTATGAATTCTGTCGGTAAATAGAGTGTCAAGTAGTAACGAAGAAGACGGATCTTCTTTCCAGATTATACCTTATGCCCCTCACTTGAATGAGCTCCTTGAGCTTGTTTAAGTGTTGGTTAAAAGGTATCATTTGGATAGAAGACACCCCAGGCATCAACAGCCATGGATTCTGTCTGTAAATGTCAAATAACGAAGAAATGGCTAGAAGATTCACCCGTCAGTAAAAAATATAACTTGTTTTCTTCAAATACAATAAAAAATAATACATGTAGTGGACATAAGTGAATATTCTCCAAAATTGTGCTTACTTGTGCTATGTATTATAATTGTTTCATTACTTGTTTCTGTTATATTTTTATGATAACGTTCAATAAATATAAAAAATGGAAATGGTTTTTCTTCATTCCTAAATCACTTCCCCCTCTCCAACTCTTCCAGAGAAAACAAGAAAAAAAATGTCAAAAAGTACCCTCAAATATATTTTGGCCGAGACGTCCACCCTGTCCAATATTTCTGGCCGAAACGTCAGTGGCCGAAACGTCCGTGGCCGAAACGTCCTACATTCGTTCATTCAAATGTGTTCAAGCCAAATTCCTGTGTTAATATTTGTTGTTATTTGGGGAGGGTAAACAATATTAGCACAACTCGATTTTCTATTTACAATGGGAAAAATAAAACCTCCTCACCCATGGGAACCCTATAAGCTAAAGATAAAAAATTCAAATACCTATATTTTAAGAAGGACTGGACAAATATGTTTTAATTAGTATGAATTAACCTTAGAAGGGTTTGAATGAAACAGGCCAAAACAATTGCTTACATTTGGCTTATGGTGCACCATACAAGGATCCCTATTGTAACATTAACCCCATGAAGATTTCTTTTCTAGTTTAACATCTAACTGTCGCCCACCTTTACAATACTTTACCTGTACATTTGTTACAGGCTACGGTCAGCATTTATGTACAGACCGTTACAATACTTTATATGTACCTTTGTTATCAGGTCATTACCTAGATGTGTGTCATTGCTCTGTCACATACTATACATGTACATGTCTTACACAAGTTGAGCTACAATGTCATTGACACTTTCATTCACTTTGAAACAAACACTTATTACCCCTCTTTGAAACAAGCTCATTAAGCTCATTCAAGAGAGGGCTCATAGGCTGTAGTTTGGAAAAAAAAAATTCACTTTGCTTTTTGTTGACTGTTGTGTCATCGTTGATGTCAATAGAATGATGCTGTTTGATGTACAACCAGTTTTGTTAGAAGTTGTAGTTTTACAAAGTTTACACATCGTCAGGTTTTGGTCCGTAGTTTTGTGGCCATTTTCGTCAGTTTCTATAATAAATCCAAAATAGCCCGAAACTTTGAATTTAAATTTTGTCGGTGGTTGCGCAATGTCAACAAGCATTTCTGATTTCATTTCCGATTCTTTTTCCATCTTTAAGTTTGATACACTAATATTTGCAGACGATATTTTTTAAAAGACTGTGAGTTTGATTTATCTAAACTAGTAAGCTGACGAAAATATCCAATCGTGAAATGCAATGCAAAGTTTGTCCTCAGTTCAACAGGTTCAAAAGAAGGAGCTATTCTATTGAGCAGTTAGAAGGTTTCAATCAATCGCAGAGTGTGTAACATATAAATCGTAAATATCCAGACAAAACCATGTGCATTCCCCAATTAGTGAGTCTGGGTGTGAAATACGGCGGAAACGGTTAACTGGTTAATAATTGGTCACTGTTGTAACCTTTTATCATTTCCATAACCGGTAAACAGTCACCACATATAACACACCAACTCAAGTGAAGTTAAAACGATTGTGAAGAAGCAAGCGAAAAACATCAATACTGTTACAGGATCAGTTATTTGAACTAATGCACGCAATCTATTACTTCGTCGATGTGATATATTGGCGGCTTGGTCGATATTAACAGTCCCAAAAGAGTTGAGATACATACAGAAGGGTGATAATTTTTTTGTAAATTATAATCACTTCAACTGAGGATAACTTGACGAGAAATTTATTCCGAATTATCAGAAGAGAAAGATCTGTGTGTCCATTTTGCAGTTCTGGTAATTTGCCATCACTCTTTCAGCCAAAATATGCATACAAGCAATTGACAGGGGGAGGAGGGGGATGCTATCAAAAGGAGCCTTGAAATGTGCTGTCAAATGGAGCCTTCTGGTGCCTTTTCGGAAGCAAATGCGCTTATTTTTTGGGGGGTGGGGGGTGGGGGTTGGGGCGGGATGGCAAAATGTTCGCTTTTTGATGATAGCAATGTTTCAGATTGCCCCCAAATCCCTGTTCATCTGCAGATATTTTGTCATTTTGTTTTTAAATATAATGACAGGCTTCACTGGTTCGTATATACTCTATTCTAAAATGTACTAACCATGATTGATTATTGAGGAAATTCGAATTTATTTCAAAGAGGTTACCCGTGTTAGAGTATTCAAATTATTCTTTTAACTTTTGGGGTGGGGTGTGGGTGGGGGGGGGGGAGGGGCGCCATGGTATAATAATATTTGCATATTATTAAATAAACTTTCCTTGAAATGACCAATGATAAAAATCTCCCCATTCAGCGTGATATTGAAAGCATGTGGTTTTTGACAAATAAAACCGGTATCAAACTACATGTACCACGATGACCACAAACTTCACTTAAAAAATGCAATATCTACGTATCTGCTGGCCACTGCTGTCAATAATTTCTAATTTTTAGGTATACGTTTGAATGGAATTAAAAAAACTGTTGTACACTATACTTGCACAAATGTCATTTTCAAAACAGTAGGCCAAGATTTGGGGCTTTCAGGATCAATACACGAAACTCAAAACAATAATCATTAATATTCATGACCTTTCAGCACCAACAGTGGAACAACGTGAAATGTTCATCAGTTTATCAAATGTGGTTTCTTTTGCTGAACTGGAACTTGCGTCTTACTGTCCGTTAGATTTATTTCTCCACATAACTTGGAAAGCTTGAACTCCAAAATCGGTTAAAGATTCGGTTTCAAATTCACAGTTGAAGTCTGATCGAAATTTAGGGTTACAGTGAACTAAATGAGTGACTTTTACTTGAGAAACTTTTTATGGTTGGTTGGGTAACCCTAATCAGGTATTGGGGGGGGGGGGGGAGGGAGTTGTGGGGGGGGGGGGGGCAGGCAGTCATTTTACAGCATTACACCCTTGCAAATTTTTTTTGCTGACAATGTGCATTGCTACACAGCATTTTCCCTAGCATTGCCATTTGCAGAGGGTGCATTGCCAGGACTGAATTTGGCAGCATTTTTAGCTCAACTTGACAAAGTCAAGCTGAGCTATTGCCATCACTTCTCGGTACGTCGGCGTACGTACGTACGTTAGTATGTTAGTACGTTAGTATGTAAGTCCACAATTTCCTTTGGCACACCTCACAGGTCGCATTTATGATCAGATTACTTTGAAACTTGGTATGCTTATTTGGGGTGACCTCTAGATGGGAGCTATCGATTTTCTTCAATTTCCATCAAAAAATGTTGCCGCGGCCAACGTTCTTAGAACTTAGTTTAGTCAAACCACAATATTTCCCTTTGGCACACCCTACAGGGTACATTTATGATTTGATTGCTTTGAAACCTGGTATGCTTATTTAGGGTGACCTCTAGATGGGAGCTATCGATTTTCTTCAATTTCCGGCAAAAAATATTGCCACGGCCAACGTTCGTAGAACTTAGTTTAGTCAGACCTCAATATTTCCCTTTGGCACACCCTACAGGGCACATTTATGATCAGATTGCTTTGAAACCTGGTATGCTTGTTTGGGGGAGACCTCTAGATCGGAGCTATCGATTTTTTAGCTCAACTTTGGCGAAGCCAAATTTGAGCTTATGCCATGTCCCGTCTGTCCGTCAACAATTGGATACGGCTCGGGCTAGAGGCCGTATTTATGAACCGATGTTTACGAAACTTTTTGGGTACCTTTGTTATGACTGTGGGACGAGAACGAGTGTTTTTGGGTTTGGTCCGAAATTCAAGATGGCTGCCAGCCGCCATTTTGTACCGACGATGCAGAAATCTGTTTTTTGTACAGAACTTTCATATGAAAGCTATGATTTGAATAATTTTTTGTATCAATGTTTAGTACCATGGGATACATCACATATAATACGGGTTTTTTCTCGTGCGTAAATTATGCAAATTAGACTAACTTTGATGTTTTTTGGTGTTACTTTCAGCACTGTAAGTGCAAATGCCAATACGGCTTGGGCTAGAGGCCGTATTTATGAACCGATCTTTACGAAATTCCTTGGGTACCTTTGTTATCACCGTGGGACGAGAACGAGTGTTTTGGGGTCCGGTCCCAAATTCAAGATGGCCGATGGCAGCCATTTTGTACAAAATTTGGTGCAATCAGATTTTTGCACAGAACTTCCATATGAAAGCGCTGATTTGAATAATTTTTTGTGTGAATGTTTAGTACCATGGGATACATCACATTTAATACGGGTTTTTTTCTCGTGCAGAAATTATGCAAATTAGATGAACTTTGATTTTTTCAATGCTACTTACACACAGTAAGTACACATGTCAATACGACTCAGGCTAGAGTCTGTATTTATGAACCGATCTTCACGAAATGTCTTGGGTACCTTTGTTATCACCTTGGGACAAGAACGAGTGTTTCTGGGTGCGGTTCAAAATTCAAGATGGCTGCCAGTGGCCATTTTGTACCGAAATTAGGTCTAATCAGTTTTTTGTACACAACTTCTATATACGTCTCAGGCTAGAGGCCGTATTTATGAACCGATCTTTACAAAACTTCTTGGGTACCTTTGTTATCACCGTGGGATGAGAACGAGTGTTTTTGGGTGTGGTCCAAAATTCAAGATGGCCACCAGCAGCCATTTTGTACCAAAATTAATGCAATCAGTCTTTTGTACAGAACTTCTGTATGAAAGTTCTGATTTGAATATATTTTTGTATGAATGTTTAGTAACATGGAATACATCACATATAGTACGGGTTTTTTTCTCGTGGAGAAATTATGCAAATTAGATGAACTTGGATTTATTCAGTGCTACTTATACACTGTAAGTGCACATGTCAATACGGCTCGGGCTAGAGGCTGTATTTATGAACCGATCTTCACAAAACTTCTTGGGTACCTTTGTTATCTCCTTGGGACGAGAACGAGTGTTTCTGGGTGCAGTCCAGAATTCAAGATGGCTGCCAGTGGCCATTTTGTACCGAAATTAGGTCCAATCAGTTTTTTGTCACAACTTCTACACAGCTCATATTTGTGAACTGATCTTCACGAAACTTCTTGGGTACCTTTGTTTTCACCTTGGGACAGGAATGAGTGTGTTTTGGGGTGCCTTTGTTATCACTGTGCTATGAGAACAAATATTTTGGGGTTCAGTCAGACCCACTCTGGGACTCAAAAGATTTTTTTCTAGTTTAGCATCTGACTGTCACCCACCTTTACAATATTTTACCTATACATTTGTTACAGGCAACGGTCAGTATTTATGTACAGACCGTTACAATACTTTATATGTACCTTTGTTATCAGGTCATTACCTAGATGTTTGTCATTGCTGTGTCATATACTATACATGTACATGTCTTTGTCTTGACAAGTTGAGCTACAGTGTCATTGACACTTTCATTTCAATTTCTGTCAAAAAATGTTGCCGCGGCCAACGTTCTTAGAACTTAGTTTGGTCAGAAGACTCAATATTTCCCTTTGGCACACCCTACAGGGTACATTTATGATCAGATTGCTTTGAAACCTAGCATGCTTGTTTGGGGTGACCTCTTGATGGGAGCTATCGATTTTCTTCAATTTCCGTCAAAAAATGTTGCCGCGGCCAACGTTCTTAGAACTTAGTTTTGTCAAACCACAATATTTCCCTTTGGCACACCCTACAGGGCACATTTATGATTTGATTGCTTTGAAACCTGGTATGCTTATTTAGGGTGACCTCTAGATGGGAGCTATCGATTTTCTTCAATTTCCGGCAAAAAATGTTGCCACGGCCAACGTTCATAGAACTTAGTTTAGTCAGACCTCAATATTTCTCTTTGGCACACCCTACAGGGCCCATTTATGATCAGATTGCTTTGAAACCTGGTATGCTTGTTTGGGGAGACCTCTAGATGGGAGCTATCAATTTTCTTCAGTTTCTGTCAAAAAATGTTGCCGCGGCCAATGTTCTTAGAACTTAGTTTAGTCAGAAGACTCAGTATTTCCCTTTGGCACACCCTACAGGGTACATTTATGATCGGATTGCTTTGAAACCTGGCATGCTTGTTTGGGGTGACCTCTAGATGGGAGCTATTGATTTTCTTCAATTTCTATCAAAAAATGTTGCCGCAACCAACATTCTTAGAACTTAGTTTAGTCAGACCACAATATTTCCCTTTGGCTCACCCTACAGGGCACATTTATGATTAGATTGCTTTGAAACCTGGTATGCTTATTTACGGTGACTTCTAGATGGGAGCTATCGATTTTCTTCCATTTCTGTCAAAAAATGTTGCCAATGTTCTTAGAATTGAGTCTAGTCAGACCACAATATTTCCCTTTTGTACACCCTACAGGGCACATTTATGATCAGATTGCTTTGAAACCTGGCATGCTTGTTTGGGGAGGCCTCTAGATGGGAGCTATCGATTTCCTTCGGTTTCTGTCAAAAAATGTTGCCACTGGCAAAAAAATAGCATTGGTACCAATGATCTTCAATTTTGCCATTTCACTTATAACTTACCAAGTTCAAGTTTGTCAAGTTGAGCTACAGTGTCATTGACACTTTCATTCAATTTGATATTGCCTTCAGTTAACCTACCGAAGACATACGCCAATGGAATTCTTTGGATAACCGTGGTTAATCGGTTAACCATGGTTATCGGAAGTGGTTAACCAGTTATGAAAATCCTGTAACCATTTCAGCCCTAGTGCAAAAATGAAAGATATCTTTTATTGAATAAATGTTACACATAAACGTGCGTTTGAGAAAATAAAAATTATCTCAGGATGAACCGTAATCCGTATTGGCAAATTTGTACCACGATGCATTGGAAGTTTCGTTGAATCATACCAGGCCTAATCAGAATCTTTTGATATTTGATATGCAACATCCTTAGAGAGGTCAGATTCAAGCTTGTTCAAATCAAGTCCGTGGTTTGATGTTTGGGCTCCCTATGATAGCCTAAATTTTCACTTAATGCATTATTGGGAATAGCCTTTAAAAGAAATCTTCTCTATTTGGTACAGCATCCTCAGGGAGTCTGATTCCAGTTTGATCAAATCAAGATCCTCGGTTAATATAACATTCGGGCCACATATATGAGCTTAAATTTTAACTTGGGCCAAAAAAAAATACTCGTTTTGTTCCTGTTACCCAACTGACCTTAATTTTGTGCCCTGACCCTAACAATTTTTTTTACTGAAATTGAAAAAGAAACAGAGAAAAACCACACAAATGCCCACTTTTACAGCAACGACATGAGTAGTGCTGGACGTTTTTTTGGTATACCAATTTATATATACAATCAGTACCATATTCAAAACACAGGTACTCGGCACAAGCTGTGAAATCGAAAGAAAAGTTATATTTGATAGCATTTTTTAATCGATGCTGACGTGCCCCCATAATGGTATATAAATATTAACAAGGTAACCAACTCGCTTTTCGAAAATGATAGCACTCATCTTCGTTATACCCCCCTCAAATTTGATTCACATAAAGTATCCAGCAGTATCCGGTGTCAGTGGAAAGGGGAATGAATAAGTTTTACAGTGGTGTATTACATGACCGTTGGGTGTTCTTGGATTATTCATGATAGCTGGGAGAAGTCACAGAAAAGGCTGAAAAACATTTAATCGGACAAGATACTGTTCAGTGGAAAGTGGGTTACAAGCGAGAATTCTCCGATTTATTATAAATAATTTGAGGTCCCATTGTCTATGGAGGGCAGATTCAAATGTTAACTGTATACCTTTACGGGGGTATGTCAGCATCGATTCAAAAATGCTATCAAATATCATTAGCTCAGCTTGACAAAGTTAAGCCGAGCTATTGCCATCACTTCTCGTACGTCGGCATACGTACGTACGTACACGGGTCGCTTTTATGATCAGTTTGCTTTGAAACTTGGTATGCTTGTTTGGGGTAATCTCTAGATGGGAGCTATTGATTTTCTTCCATTTCCATCAAAAAATGTTGCCGCTGGCAACGTTCTTTGAACTTAGTTTAGTCAGACCTCAATATTTCCCTTTGCCACACCCTTGTACTATAGAACATACAGATAATATTATGTTAATGTATTTTTACCTGCATCGCCAGCGGCAGAGCAGGTCTAGTAACCGCTCGACTCCGTCCGTCAGTCCATCAGTCCGTCCGTCCATCCGAAACACTTTTTCCGTCAAAGTTTTCTTGGCTTCTGTGAAAGGGAATGATTTTATATTTGGTCTGCTGCTTCATAATGATGAGTTGTATCGTGTAAGCAATTTTCAGATCTGCCATGCAGCCGTCAAAGTTTTCTTGGCTTCTATGAAAGGGAATGATTTTATATTTGGTCTGCTGCTTCATAATGATGAGTTGTATCGTGTAAGCAATTTTCAGATCTGCCGTGCAGCCACTTCCTGTTTGCCGATACTTTGAAATTTTACTGTACCCACTGAACATTGAAATTTTCCGTCAAGGTTTTCTCGGCTTCTATGCAAGGGATTGATTTTATATTTGGTATGCTGTTTCATAATGATGAGTTGTATCGTTATGCAATTTTCAGGTCTGCCGTGCAGCCACTTCCTGTTTGCCGATACTTTGAAATTTTACTGTACCCACTGAACATTGAAATTTTCCGTCAAGGTTTTCTCGGCTTCTATGCAAGGGATTGATTTTATATTTGGTCTGCTGCTTCATAATGATGAGTTGTATCGTGTATGCAATTTTCAGGTCTGCCGTACAGCCACTTCCTGTCTGCCGATACTTTGAAATTTTACTGTACCCACTGAACATTGAAATTTTTCGTCAAACTTTTCTCGGCTTCTATGCAAGGGATTGATTTTATATTTCATCTGGAGCCTGATAATGATCAGTTGTATCGTGTATGCAATTTTCAGATCTGCTGTGCAGCCACTTCCTGTTTGCCGATTCTATTGCATGCAGCGACGCAGGTCCAGACCCGGTATTGGTCTTGTTCACTAATGAACATGTTGTCATACAAAAATAAAGTCACTAAAGAAAACGTTTTTCTGTTGTCAATATGAAGGGGGTTTTTTCCAAGGTTTTTCTTTTCTCGAGGGGGTTTCTTCCAAGGGGTTTTTTACCAAGGGGCTTTTTTCCTAAGGAGGTTTTTTCCCAAGGGGGTTTTTTCCTACACTCGTCACACCCTACAGGGCACATTTATCATCAGATTGCCTTGAAGCCTGGTATGCTTGTTTGTGGTTACCTCTAGATGGGAGCTATCGATTTTCTTCGATTTTCATCAAAAAATGTTGCCACTGGCAATGACCTCCGATGAACTTAGTGCAATATTTCCCTTTAGCACACCCAGCAGTGCACATTTTTGACCGGATCACTTTGAGACTTGGTATACTTGTTTGGGGTGATCTCGAGATTGGAGCTATCAATTTTCTTCCATTTCCATCAAAAACTGTTGCCGCTGGCAACGTTTTTAGAACTCAGTTTAGTCAGACCTCAATATTTCCCTTTGGCACACCCTACAGGGCACATTTATGACTGGATCGCTTTGAACAGGTGTGCCTGTTTGGAGTGACCTATAGATAAGTGCCATCCTCTTCCTTCTATTTTCGTCAAAACATGTTGCAGCTGGCAACTACCTTTGAACTCAGTTTAGTTCGACCTTAATATTTCCCTTTGGCACACCCTACAGGGAACATATATGATCGGATTGCATTGAAACCTTGTATGCTTGTTTGGGGTGATCTCTAGATAGAAGCTATTTATTTTCTTTCTTGTCCGTCAAAACATGTTGCCAGTGGCTACGACCTTTGATGAACTTAGTGCAGTTTTGCATCAATATTTCCCTTTGACACTCCCTGCAGGGCACATTTATGATTGAATCGCTTGGAAACTTGGTGTGCTTGTTTGGGGTGACCTCTAGATGTGAGCTATCGATTTTCTTCCATTTCTGTCAAAAATAGTTGCCGATGGCAACAACCTTTGATGAACTTAGTAAAATCTTAGTGCAGATATGCATCAATATTTCCTCTTGACACACCCTGCAGGCCACATTTATGATTTGATTGCTTGGAAACTTGGTGTGTTTGTGTGGGGTGACATCTATATGGGAGCTATCGATTTTCTGCCATTTCTGTCGAAAAATGTTGCCACTGACCTTTGAACTTAGTTTCGTCAGACCTCAATATTTCCCTTTGACACACCCTTCAGGACACATTTATGATTGGATCACTTTGAAACTTGTTATGTGTGTTTGTTTCGACCTCTAGATGTGAGCTATTGATTTTTTTTTCATTTCCATAAAAAATTATTGCCATTATCACCAGCCTTTCAACTTACTGCATTTGTGCAGCAACTTTTCCCTTTTGCACTCTCAGCGTGGTATATTTTTGAATTTACATGAAAATGAAAAAAAAACCTTGCCCCAAGCAATGACCTTCAAACTTAGTGCATTTGTGCAGTAACATCTTCCTTTGGCATGCCTCAGAGGGCACATTCATTATCAGGTTGTTTTGAAACTTTGTAATCTTATGCAGGGTGAGGGAGCACGGTGGCTCAGTAGGTAGAGGTGCAGGCTGCAAGCCGAGAGGCCCTCGGTTCGAATCCCACCTGCGGCAACCGCGTTGTGTCCTTGGGCAAGACACTTCATCTCCATTGCCTGTGTGGGGGCACGATGACGCCGTGTACTAAGGCGTACTGCACGTCGATGGTACGCATGTCTTCAACCAATCTAACCCTGCCTGTGCTGCAGTGCGGAGTTACGATGTTGGGGAGCTGGCAGCTGCTCGTCGTTGCTCGGTGGTTCTCTCCGGGTACTCCGGCTTCCTCCACCCGTAAAACTGTCACGGTCATGATTAGTCATTCCGCATAAATATATGACCTTAAACATCAATAATAATAATAATAATATGCAGGGTGACAAAGATAGGAGCAATTGATTTTCTTTTCATTTCCATCAAAAACTGTTGCTGTTAGCAACAATCTTTGAATTTATTGCATTTGTGCATCAACATTCTTCTTTGACATGGCCTACAGAGTACATTTATCTTAGGATTGTTTTTGAACTTGGTGTGCTCATTAGGCAGGACCTCTAGATAACAGCTATTGATTAGCATTCATTTCTGTGAAAAAAGTTGCTGTTTACAATGGATTACTCTTGATGTTGTGCACACACAATGCTGTTTTGTTTAAATTTCACCAAATAACATTGGTACCAATGATCTTCAGTTTTGCCATTTCACTTATAACTTAAATTCAAATTTGTCAAGTTGAGTTACAGTGTCATTGACACTTTCATTTTTCTTTCGATTTCCCAGCTTGTGCCGAGTACCTGTGGTTCAAAAACTATCATCGGCAAATCAAATCATAATAGGTAATTGTATACCGAAGTTGTTTTAACTCCGGCATGCAGGGATTCCCTGTAGGTTTACACTTGTACTTCAAAGTGATTGGCTATTTGCACATGGTGACGTCTGATAGCATCTTGCCTTCAAAGTGGTGTGCACGCAAGTGTTTGATACAAGACTGCATACAAGGTACATTGTTTTCAAATAAACAAAAGCAAGTTATTTATGCTTCTCCATGCCAAGATAAATACGATGATACTTAACCAGTCCATTACCACAATCACTTAAAATGTCAATTTATTTCATGTGCCGGGGTGCACTGATTTTAACATTTCTTATGATAAAATGAGACCTGCAAACGCACACTTCACTGCTGAATCCAAGGACAGCTGATGATAATATTATGAAGACACTGAGGAGTCTATTTCATTTTGAAGTTGCGGAATTACACCCAAACGCAAATAAAGCATCTGCTGATAAACTGCCACTTTGGGTGTAATTTTGCAATTCTGACTCAACAGAATATCAAACCAGTATATTTCAGTCACAACTTTTGGAAGAATTTGGTCCTAAAAATTAACTCAAGCACAAATTCAAGGAAAAAAAATAAAAATATCCTGACCTACCAGCCCCATTTTATTCTGCTATGTAACTGGAACCAAACCATCAATTTTTTTTGGCCTTAGTGCAAAATGAGGAGTAACCTTTAACTGGTAGAGTGCTAAATTATTTTTGGTCATCCAAATTTGTCCACGTCTCTTTGCCTTGTTATAATTTATGGGAGAGTGGCTATTGGCACTCTCCCATAAATTGTAACACGGCAAATCTCCACAGATTAAATAATTTTACTTCAAAAATAATGTGAAGTACATTCACAGAATATGAAGCCATTAAGTTGTGGCACCTGCACTTCAGAATAAAGCCCAAATATGGGCTTCCAGCACTCTACCAGTTAAAAATCTTCTTCAGAACCGCCAGTCAAAATCTTTTGATAAATGGTGCACAGCATCCTTAGGAAGATGAAATTCAAGTTTGTTCAAATCAAGTTCCTGGTTTGATATTTGGATTCCCTATGGGAACCTGAATTTTAATTTTGTGCAGTATGGGGAGTATTGTTTAAAAATCTTCTTCTCCAGAACCACCACGCAGAATCTTTTGGTTTTTGATATACTGCACCCTGGGGAGGTGGCAGATTCAAGTTTGTTCAAATTAAGTCCCTCAATTTATATTTGAGCACATGGTGCAGTACAGGGCACAGTTTTTAAAAATCTTCTCTTTTAGATCCATAAGACAAAATATTTTGGTATTTGGTCTAGAGCATCCTTAGAGAGGTCGGATTCAAGTCTGTTCAATTGAAGTTCCTGAGTAGATGTTTGGGCTCAATATGGGTGTAACAGAATAAGGTTTGGTTAATATACCTTTTGGAGGTGGGAGATCTATGTTTTTGCTGGATGCACAGTTGACTCCCAGAGGCTGTCGTCTGGACCCTTGTTCGAACTTATCTCTCATCACCTTATCAATGCCCTATCTGTGTGAGATTGTTGATGCTCCTGAAGGGGCCAGTGACTTTTAATATTTTACTTTACTCCTTCCACAGGGTTAAACCCACAGACACTTGGCCTCACTTTGGTTAAAGTTCTGCTTGTGGTATGTCCTCGTTGGCATCTTCAAACACTTTCTAGTTTTGATGCCACAGCACAATTATACACAGAGATGGGTATTCGTATTCAGTATTCGTATTCAGTCGTATTCGAATACAGTTTATCAAGTATTCACATGTATTCAGTATTCACTGAATGTTATGAATACATGTATTCATATTCGTATTCAAATACATTAAAATTTGAGCTGTATTCATGAATACATTTTGAATACTTTCTATATTTTGGAATTAAAGAACCATATCCTGAATAAAAGGTTTTCACAAATCAAGCCCATGGACTCCAGACAACAAATTCACACCTCTTATCAATATTAGAGACTTAATAAGCCCTGATATTATTTATACACCACCAAACACCTTGTCTGAAATTTATGCATTGAAAGCAGACAATAGACTTAATTATCAATTAACTTGTCACAATACAACCTATCTGTGTAACAATGGCCACATATCCCCATGGCTTTTTAAATTGTTGAAAACATGGACAACAAAAATAAAACAAAAAAACTTGTGTTATTGGACACAACTCAGTTATTCAATGATACATTCTAAATTTTTTAGCTCACCTGAGCAAAGCTCAGGATGAGCTTTACTGATCACTTTCCGTCCGTCGTCGTCGTCTGTCGTCCGTCGTCGTTGGGCGTCAGCAATCATCTCCTCCCAAACCACTAGGCCAATTTTAATAAAATTTTGTGGGATTGATCATTGGGTGGAACACTCGAAGAATTATGTTCGAAATCTCCGTCGCCCATCTAATATGGCTGCCTTGGCTGCTGATTGGCAAAAACACATTAAAATCTTCTTCTTCAGAACCGCTGGATCAATTTGAATAAAATTTGCTGGGGATAACCAGTGGGTGGTCCTCTCTCAGAATTGTGTTCGGTTTGTCCGCCCGCCATCCAACATGGCTGCCACATCTTCTGATTGGCTGACGCTCCACCCCTAAATTTCTATTTTTTGAATCAAGAGATCGATTTGAACCAAATTTTTTTTGAGGACTTATTGGGTCATGAGTACTTGATTTATGCCAAAAAAAAAATTTCCCGCAGCCCCGTGGGAACCACAGAAGCTAAAAATAGAAAAAATTTAAAACGCCCATATCTCCAAAACTGCACGGCATTGAGAATTTTTATTTGGTGTGCAGCTTCCTTAGGACCAACAGAAAGGATTGGTAAAAAAAAATTGCCATCGGTTTTATCATAGGGTACAGTTTCGGGACTTTGAAAAAGTGCTGAGTCAGCACTTTTTAACACTGTAGGCAATGGGAAAAACATTAAAAAATCTTCTTCTCCAGATCCAGCAGGCAGAATCTTTTGATATTTGGTATGCAACATTGTAGGGTGGATCTGATTCAAGTTTGTTCAAATCGGCCCCCTGGGTTCATATTTGGGCTCAGTATAGGAGCCCGATTTTGAACTTAGTGCATTTCAGGCAAATTTCTTAAAAAATCTTCTTCTCCAGATCCAGCAGGCAGAATCTTTTGATATTTGGTATGCAACATTGTGGGGTGGATCTGATTCAAGTTTGTTAAAATCGGCCCCCTGGGTTTATATTTGGGCTCAGTATAGGAGCCCAAATTTGAACTTACTGCATTTCAGGCAAATTTCTTTGAAAATCTTCTTCTCCAGATCCAGCAGGCAGAATCTTTTGATATTTGGCATGCAACATTGTAGGGTGGATCTGATTCAAGTTTGTTCAAATCGGCTCCCTAGATTCATATTTGGGCTCACTATAGGAGCCCGAATTTGAACTTAGTGCATTTCAGGCAAATTTCTTAAAAAATCTTCTTCTCCAGATCCAGCAGGCAGAATCTTTTGATATTTGGTATGCAACGTTGCGGGGTAGATCTGATTCAAGTTTGTTCAAATCGGCCCCCTGGATTCATATTTGGGCTTACTATAGAAGCCCGAGTTTGAACTTAGTGCATTTCAGGCAAATTTCTTCAAAAATCTTCTTCTCCAGATCCAGCAGGCAGAATCTTTTGATATTTGGTATGCAACATTGTAGGGTGGATCTGATTCATGTTTGTTCAAATCGGCCCCCTGGGTTCATATTTGGGCTCAGTATAGGAGCCCGATTTCGAACTTAGTGCATTTCAGGCAAATTTCTTAAAAAATCTTCTTCTCCAGATCCAGCAGGCAGAATCTTTTGATATTTGGTATGCGACATTGTGGGGTGGATCTGATTCAAGTTTGTTCAAATCGGCCCCCTGGGTTTATATTTGGGCTCAGTATAGCAGCCCAAATTTGAACTTACTGCATTTCAGGCAAATTTCTTTGAAAATCTTCTTCTCCAGATCCAGCAGGCAGAATCTTTTGATATTTGGCATGCAACATTGTAGGGTGGATCTGATTCAAGTTTGTTCAAATCGTCTCCCTAGATTCATATTTGGGCTCACTATAGGAGCTCGAATTCGAACTTAGTGCATTTCAGGCAAATTTCTTCAAAAATCTTCTTCTCCAGATCCAGCAGGCAGAATCTTTTGATATTTGGTATGCAACGTTGCGGGGTAGATCTGATTCAAGTTTGTTCAAATAGGCCCCCTGGATTCATATTTGGGCTCACTATAGAAGCTCAAATTCGAACTTAGTGCATTTCAGGCAAATTTATTAAAAAATCTTCTTCTCCAGATCCAGCAGGCAGAATCTTTTGATATTTGGTATGCAACGTTGTGGAGTAGATCTGATTCAAGTTTGTTCAAATCGGCCCCCTGGATTCATATTTGGGCTTACTATAGAAGCCTGAATTCAAACTTAGTGCATTTCAGGCAAATTTCTTAAAAAATCAACTTCTCCAGATCCAGCAGGCAGAATCTTTTCATATTTGGTAAGCAACATTGTGGGGTGGATCTGATTCAAGTTTGTTCAAATCGGATCCCTGGGTTAATATTTGGGCTCAGTATAGGAGCCCGATTTCGAACTTAGTGCATTTCAGGCAAATTTCTTAAAAAATCTTCTTCTCCAGATCCAGCAGGCAGAATCTTTTGATATTTGGTATGCAACATTGTAGGGTGGATCTGATTCAAGTTTGTTCAAATCGGCCCCCTGGGTTCATATTTGGGCTCAGTATAGGAGCCCGATTTCGAACTTAGTGCATTTAGGAAAATTTCTTAAAAAATCTTCTTCTCCAGATCCAGCAGGCAGAATCTTTTGATATTTGGTATGCAACATTGTGGGGTGGATCTGATTCAAGTTTGTTCAAATCGGCTTCCTAGATTCATATTTGGGCTCACTATAGAAGCTCGAATTTGAACTTAGTGCATTTCATGCAAATTTCTTAAAAAATCTTCTTCTCCAGATCCAGCAGGCAGAATCTTTTCATATTTGGTAAGCAACATTGTGGAGTGGATCTGATTCAAGTTTGTTCAAATCGGCCCCCTGGGTTTATATTTGGGCTCAGTATAGGAGCCCAAATTTGAACTTAGTGCATTTCAAGCAAATTTATTGAAAAATCTTCTTCTCCAGATCCAGCAGGCAGAATCTTTTGATATTTGGTATGCAATGTTGCGGAGTAGATCTGATTCAAGTTTGTTCAAATCGGCCCCCTGGATTCATATTTGGGCTTACTATAGAAGCCCGAATTCAAACTTAGTGCATTTCAGGGAAATTTCTTAAAAAATCTCCTTCTCCAGATCCAGCAGGCAGAATCTTTTGATATTTGGTATGCAACGTTGCGGTGTAGATCTGATTCAAGTTTGTTCAAATCGGCCCCCTGGATTCATATTTGGGCTTACTATAGAAGCCCGAATTCAAACTTAGTGCATTTCAGGCAAATTTCTTAAAAAATCTCCTTCTCCAGATCCAGCAGGCAGAATCTTTTGATATTTGGTATGCAACATTGTGGGATGGATCTGATGCAAATTTGTTCAAATCGGCTCCCTAGATTTATATTTGGGCTTACTATAGAATCTCGAATTCGAACTTAGTGCATTTCAGGCAAATTTCTTAAAAAATCATCTTCTCCAGATCCAGCAGGCAGAATCTTTTGATATTTGGTATGCAACATTGTGGGGTGGATCTGATTCAAGTTTGTTCAAATCGGCCCCCTGGATTCATATTTGGGCTCACTATAGAAGCCCGAATTCAAACTTAGTGCATTTCAGGCAAATTTCTTAAAAAATCTTCTTCTCCAGATCCAGCAGGCAGAATCTTTTGATAGTTGGTATGCAACATTGTGGGGTGGATCTGATTCAAGTTTGTTCAAATCGCCCCCCTGGGTTCATATTTGGGCTCAGTATAGAAGCCCAACTTTGAACTTAGTGCATTTCAGGCAAATTTCTTCAAAAATCCTCTTCTCCAGATCCAGCAGGCAGAATCTTTTGATATTTGGTATGCAACATTGCGGGGTGGATCTGATTCAAGTTTGTTCAAATCGGCCCCCAGGATTCATATTTGGGCTTAATATAGAAGCCCGAATTCGCACTTAGTGCATTTCGGGCAAATTTATTAAAAAATCTTCTTCTCCAGATCCAGCAGGCAGAATCTTTTGATATTTGGTATGCAACATTGTGGGGTGGATCTGATTCAAGTTTGTTCAAATCGGCTTCCTAGTTTCATATTTGGGCTCACTATAGAAGCTCGAATTCGAACTTAGTGCATTTCAGGCAAATTTCTTAAAAAATCTTCTTCTCCAGATCCAGCAGGCAGAATCTTTTGATATTTGGTATGCAACATTGTGGGATGGATCTGATGCAAATTTGTTCAAATCGGCTCCCTAGATTCATATTTGGGCTTACTATAGAATCTCGAATTCGAACTTAGTGCATTTCAGGCAAATTTCTTAAAAAATCTTCTTCTCCAGATCCAGCAGGCAGAATCTTTTGATATTTGGTATGCAACATTGTGGGGTGGATCTGATTGTGATTCATGAACGTATTTATTTGTAAAGTTGATAGAATCTTAGACAAAATTTGCAGAAAAGATCTACTATAGAAGGGGTGGTATCCAGGGTGAACCGTTTACCCAAATCTAGCAGTACTAATGCATTATTCACACAAATCTCCGTTCAAATTTTATGACCCCTCATTGGAACACACGCATTCAGCTCATTCCAACAAAGGTCATATGCCATGTTTTCGAGACAAAAGAATAAAAATTTTAGTTATTCATGAAATTTTTAGGCAACTGTTGTCTGTTATTCACATTGCTTCATGAAATTTCAGTACTTTTAGAAGTTACCTCAGTAATCAAGGGTTAATTCCCCTTAATTAAATGTCGCCTCTAAAAAACAACCACTTTGCATATCTTACCTTTTTACCAGCATAACTGCCAAAACTTGTCAGCATTCTTCGCAAAAATCGCTATTCAAATTTTAATTTTTGTCTCTTAAACATACATGTACTTACCGCTTGTAAATACCCATTGGAATGAGCTTTTTGAGCTCATTCCAATGAGAGGTCGCACACCATGCTTTTTGAGTCAAAAAAGCAATTTTTTAGTTATTCCAGAATTTCGTACGTAAAACACAGCTTTATGACTTCACATTAAAATGAGCTCTCTAAGCTTGTTCCAATCAACATTCACGCACTATGTCTTTCACACAAAAAATAAAATTTTCCATTTATTCAGGAATTTTGTTTGCAAGAACACTCTTAACCCCCCCCCCCCCCCCCACACACACACACACACACACACACACACAAACACAGACACACACATCTAAAAGTTCGTCAGCAAAAAAACAGTTACTTCAATTTTTAAATGCATTATAGGAACAACTTGCCTAATCAAATTTAAATACTTTTGCATCATTCTGTATCTAGAACAAACCATTTACCATATCTTTACGCAAAATTCTCCAGCATCATTCACAAAAAAACACCATTATTTATATATTCACATTTCTGTCTCAAAAATATACCTGATCTTCCCATACCCCTATTGGAATAAGCTGTTTGAGCTTGTTCCAATGATGATAAAAAAAACTAATATTTTGGAAAATTTGTGAAAATTTTTGTTTTCTTGCATGCAAATATATACATGTAGCACATGGAAGATATCCACAGTTGGGGAGAGGTGTCCAAGGCTATCTCTTCACATTCCTTGTTTGTGCTTCATGCTAAACCAGTTTGTCTGCAGAGATAAATTTGCTTTATTAAAAATCATTGGAGATTGGCCACACACCAATGATTTTAAATAAAACTAATTTTAGGTAACAAATGTTGAACTTCAAACAAAATCTATCACTCAACCAGTTAATGTTGATGAGGCATGACATGGTGAAGGTGACCTAAAATACTTCTTAGAGTCACTTTGTCAGGTGAGCGATTAAGGCCACGTGGGGCCTCTTGTTTCATTTATTTAAAGTTTTTCTATTTATCCATTATTTTACAGTGAAAACACATATTTATTTATTTATTTATTTATTTATTTATTTATTTATTTATTTATTTATTTATTTATTCCTGTTTAAGGTCACCTTTGTACAGCTCAGTATGTCTAATTATAATCGGTGAAAGCACGTAAATATTATAAAGAAAATACTACTGCTGTTAGCAAACTTTCAGCCAACAGACCTCCAGGTTTATCCATGAAGTGCATTGGCTAAAACTTAACTAGTCCTTCTTATGTTGTGTCATTGCAATTGATACTTAACGTTCAGGAGGAAACGCCAGTCTGTGATGTTTTAGAGGTAATCCACTCACGTTTTGTGATATGTTGTCCATGGAGAGTAGTCTAATTACTGTGACACCCATAGAGTGGATTTGCCATCAGGTAATTAATTTAGTTTTCCAACAAAGCATGGTAAGCACAATTAAAGCTTCAGCTAAAGAACCATCAGTTTAAAAATGACTTTTAACCCAACAAACAAAAAACTTAAAGGCCTTACTATAAATACTTATAATTTAAAAAGTATTCAGGTATTCGAAGATGTATTCATGAATACATTGTAATGTATTTGTATTCGTATTCAAATACATTTGAAAATTTGTGTATTTGTATGCGTATTTGTATTCATGAAATTTCAAAGTATTCGTATTCGAATACATTTACAAAGTAATCGCCCCAAGCCTGATTATACATTCTCTGGTCTTGCCCTCACAGAGTTAACTTGACCTCCCCCTACCAAGAAATCTACATGTATATCAAAATTCACATAAAATTCTTAAAGGTATTATCAACACCTTTCTTTGGATCAAAAGTTCTAACACTAAATCTCTATTTCACAAGCTCCATCAGCTCTCCACAGCTCTTGGCTGGTTAGTATTATATCATGCACTCTTGAGCACTCTGTGGTTCGTGACTGCCCACTGATACGACTTTGTGGACCTTCACCACATCTCAGAGCGAGGCCTGCTGAGTTCTTTGGAGTATGAGAGACTTGCTACCCTGTGTCTATCCTCAAATATATACAGTTGAGAAGGAATTTTTTCTTGTAATAATTGCCTTCTTTGAAATTGAAGATACCTAGCCAGATTGATGTACTTTAAATTGGACTTTATTTGAAGTTCTCGGTCTTAGACATCCCTGACCATAATGGATGGCATTTATGGGTGCCTGGTGACCCCTGCATTTCTCCTTTAAAGAAATTATTTGTCACTCTCAATTAGAATTCGATTCTTTTTTAATCACCACAAAGCTCATATGGTTTTACAGAGAGCATTATCTTTTGATAAAGATAAAGCGGGAATTACTAATGATGAATTCACCTTTGCTGGCGTGTTCTAATTGCTTCATTTAAATGCATGTGGACATTAAATGCAACTGAAGTAACAGGACTGTCAATAATTATCGCAACACATCTGAAAGACAAATTCATTTTCTCTTAATTTCAGCCTTCACATATCCTGCAGTTTATACACTTCACAATATTGGATATGTTCTACCATTACATGTATACGAACCAAAAAATTTTAACCCAAGGTATTCAAAAAGAAATAAGGAAATTTCGCCCTCATACCTCTAAACTCCTTGAGAATGGATGAATGAAGTTTAATACAGTGCAATGTGGGGAATTTGCTTTATTTGGATTTTCCTAAAGGGAAAATCTATTTGTTATTGCATTGATTATTTTTTTTTTTTTTTTTGAATATTATTCTTCCACACTTTTATTTTCACTATTTCTTGAAAACGCTCTGAACGATGTTTTTTAAAGTTTCTGTACTCATAAAGGGTCATAAGTTCCAACTAAATGTCATATTCCCATTTTTCTGAAAATGTTTTAGTTAACCTCTTATGCCAAAAACACAAAAATATTCGGCAGCTCATATCTTTGGACTGGAAAGGGCGATTGACTTAAAATTTTCGCAGACATGTCAGCAATACACCCTTCTATGAGCATGTGGTACAAAAATGTATGTAGTTAACACCTTTCTGCCAAAACGTTTTTCACAACGAAAAAAAAAAAAAAATAAAAATTTGACCATTTTTGAACTCATTCTCGGAACAGGGATATGCAGAACCATCTAAAATGGCTTAGAAATGAAGACTGTATCACCGAATTGTAAAAACCATTAAAAAAATTTTGATTCGAATTTCCGACAATCCAAAATGGCGGCCGGAAAATCAAATTTATATTTTCGGTTATTTATGCATTTCAGGCCAATTTTGCACCAAAAAAATTTTCGGTTTGGACTTTTTTGTTTTGTCAGAAATTTTTGTTACGACTGGGCTACTTTGCCATCACAGTACTCAACAACGGGGATCAGTTAAAAGCTTCTAAGGTTAGAAATGCGGAATTCACAGTGTACACGAACAGTTATCATCTTTTGGAATTGGAGTTGTTCTTTGTTTGGCTTCTGCTAGCAGTCAAACATGGCTTCGGGACACTGTGACCAAAAATTTAAAAAAAATTTCTTGTGTTTTTTTAGCTCACCTGACTTTCAGTCAGGAGAGCTATTGTGATCACTCACCGTCCGTCGTCGTCTATCGTCAGTGAACATTGTGTTTGCGTCTTCTCCTCCCAAACCGCTGAACCAATTTAATTGATATTTGAGATAATAATTTGTTATGACATCGCAATTTGATTTTGTTCAAATCAAGTTGCCCTGCCCGTGGGTAGGGCCACACCCAAAAAGTGTGCTGAAATCTTAAAAATTCTTCTTCTCATGAACCAGCAGTAGCAGAGACTTGATATTTGGTGTGCAGCTTCCTTTTGAGGTGTAGACTCAGATTTGTTCAAGAGAAGTTTGTGGGGCTATACTTGGCGTCGTAATGGGAGGGGAAAGAATATTTGCCCCTCCCAAAATTTCTATTTTCCAAATCGAGAGGCAAATTTTGACCAAATTTGATATGAGGGCTTATTGGGTCATAAGTACTTATTTATGCCCAAAATTTTTTTCACGTCCCCCCCATGGGGACCACAGAAGCTAAAAATAGAAAAAAAAATTAAAACGCCCATATCTCCAAAACTACACAGCACTGAGAATTCTTATTTGTTGTGAAGCTTCCTTAGGACCAACAGAATGGAATGGTAAAAAAAAATTGCCAATCGGTTTTATCATGGGGTACTTTTTGGGGACTTTGAAAAAGTGCTGAGTCAGCATTTTTTAACACTGTGGGTAATGGGAAAAAACATATAATACTACTTTTCTACCAAACCACTGCTCCAAAAGCTTTCAAATTTCACATATAACATCTTTGGAAGATGGTTTCACATGTTTCTTGAAATCAATTGCCTGGGTCGATATTTGGGCTCTCTTTGGGAGCCCAAATGTTTAAATTAGTGCAGTATGAGGAGTATTTTTTAAAAATCTTCTTCTTCAGATCTGCCAATAAGAATCTTTTGGTATTTGGTATGCAGCATCCTAAGAGGGGTGAGATTCAAGTTTGTTCAAGCCAAGTCCCTGGGTTCATATTTAGGCTGAAAATTTGGGGTTCAGGTGGGACTTTGAAAATTTTGCACCAAAATTTTCGATCAAAATCTGGAATTTTTTTTTCTTTTTTTATGCGTTTCAGTCCATTTTAAGAGAAATTTTTTTTTTTTTTTTTACACTGAATATTTGGGGTCTGGGTGGGACTTAGAAAATTTTGGACAAAAATCCAGAATTTTTTTTTGTTTTTTATGCATTTCGGTCAATTTTAAGAGAAAAATTTTTTTTTTTTTACACTGAATATTTGGGGTCTGGGTGGGACTTAGAAAATTTTGGACAAAAATCCGGAATTTTTTTTTGTTTTTTATGCGTTTTGGTCAATTTTAAGAGAAAATTTTTTTTTTTTTTTTACACTGAATATTTGGGGTCTGGGTGGGACTTAGAAAATTTTGGACGAAAATCCGGAATTTTTTTTTTTTTTTGTTTTTTATGCATTTCGGTCAATTTTAAGAGAAAACAATTTATTTTTTTTTACACTGAAAATTTGGGCTCCGGGTGGGACTTAGAAAATTTTGGACCAAAATTCGGAAATTTTTTTTTGGTTTTTTATGCGTTTCGGTCAATTTTAAGAGAAAATTTTTTTTTTTTTTTTTACACTGAATATTTGGGGTCTGGGTGGGACTTAGAAAATTTTGGACGAAAATGCGGAATTTTTTTTTTTTGTTTTTTATGCGTTTCGGTCCATTTTAAGAGAAAATTTTTTTTTTTTTTCACACTGAAAATTTTGGGTTCAGGTGGGACTTTGAAAATTTTGCACCAAAATTTTCGATCAAAATCCGGAATTTTTTTTTTTTTTTTTATGCATTTCGGTCCATTTTAAGAGAAAATTTTTTTTTTTTTTTTTTTACACTAAATATTTGGGGTCTGGGTGGGACTTAGAAAATTTTGGACGAAAATGCGGAATTTTTTTTTTTTTGTTTTTTATGCGTTTCGGTCAATTTTAAGAGAAAAAAAATTTTTTTTTTTTGCACTGAAAATTTGGGGTCTGGGTGGAACTTTGAAAATTTTGCCTCAAAATTGTGGACCAAAATCCTGAATTTTTTGTTTGTTTTTTATGCGTTTCTGTCCATTTCAAGAGAAAAATTTTTTTTTTTTTTTACACTGAAAATTTGGGGTCCAGGGGGGGACTTAGAAAATTTTGGACGAAAATCCGGAATTTTTGTTTTTTATGCGTTTCGGTCAATTTTAAGAGAAAAAATTTTTTTTTTTTTTTTGCACTGAAAATTTGGGGTCCAGGGGGGACTTAGAAAATTTTGGACGAAAATCCGGAATTTTTTTTGTTGTTTTTTATGCGTTTCGGTCAATTTTAAGAGAAAAATTTTTTTTTTTTTTATACACTGAATATTTGGGGTCCGGGTGGGACTTAGAAAATTTTTGACGAAAATCCGGAATTTTTGTTTTTGTTTTTTATGCGTTTCGGTCAATTTTAAGAGAAAAACATTTTTTTTTTTTTTTTGCACTGAAAATTTGGGGTCCAGTGGGGACTTTGAAAATTTTGCACCAAAATTTTGTACCAAAATCCAAAATTTTTTTTTGTTTTTTATGCGTTTCGGTCCATTTTAAGAGAGAGAGAAAAAAAAAAAATTTTACACTGAAAATTTGGGGTCCAGGTGGGACTTCGAATTTGGACCAAAATCCAGAAATTAGTTTTTTATGAGTTTTAAGAAGAAAAAAAAAATTTAGGCTGAAAATTTTTTGTTTGGGGAAAAAATTCTGTTTTTTATGCGTTTATCTCAATTTTGGGACGTAAAAGTGCAGGAGCTGAAAATAGAAGGAAAATCCTGTGTATTGTGTGGGCACAGTCACTTCATCCAGTTGCTTTTCTTAGGAGGGGTGTATGCAGCTTATTCAAGTCCATGGTTTGATATTTAGACTACCATGTCAGGTGAGCGCCCGCAGGCCCCCTGGGGTCTCTTGTTTTACTTTATTATGTCTAGATTCTTTAGTTCTCATAAATAAAACTATCTGCATATTGCAGAAAATGTTTTTCCAGCCAAAACCACCCCAAAACGCCCAAATATGCGGGAGCCGATATCTTTGGACTGGAAGGGGCGATTGACTTCAACTTTTCACTGGAATGACTGTAATACACTTCTCTATTAATCAAGGGCATAAAATGATTGTTGGTTAACACCTTTCTGCCAAAACATTTCACGAAACCGAAAAAAATTCAAACTTTGGGCATTTTGGAGCCCAATTTCGAGACACAAATATTTAGAACCATCTAAAATAGCTTAGAAATGAAGACAGTATCACTGAATTGCAAAAACGGCTGAAAAAATTTCAATTCAAATTTCTGACAATCCAAAATGGCGGCCGAAAAATTGTATTTTTATTTTCGTTTTTTTATGCGTTTCAGGCCATTTGGAGACGGGAAAACAATTTTTTTTGCACCAGAAAACTTTTCGGTTTGGACTTAAAAATTTTCGACCAAAAGTCAGAAATTTTTGTTACAGGCGGGCTACTTTGCCGTCATAGTACTCAACAACGGAGATGATTTGAATGCTTCTAAGATTATAAATGTTGAGATCACAGCCTACAAAATTGTTGGAAGTGGAGGTTTGCTTCGTTTGGCTTTTGCAAGCAGCCAAACATGGCTTCCGGACCGGATGTGACCGAAAATCAGAAAAAAATGTTGTGTTTCTCATTCAGTTTATTGTGTTTTTTTAACCATTTAACCAAAATATAATGAAACGTTTTGCAAAATTTTTAGGTCGGAAATTTTTGTTATGACCAGGCTACTTTGCCATCATGGTACTCAACAACAGGGATGATTTTAACGCATCTAAGATTACAAATGTTGAATTCACGGTCCACGAGAACAGTTACTATCTTTTGAAAGTGGAGGTTTGCTTCGTTTGGCTTTTGTGAGCAGCTAAACATGGCTTCATGTCAACTGATTCCAGTGAAAACACAGGGGAAGACAATGTATTCAATGCACCAAAACAGTTATCTACTTTCCCTGTCATTGTCGTTGATGTATGCATGTGCAGTTATTGAGGGTTTGTTTCAGAATTATTTTCTGTCCTGAAAAATGTGTCATCAGAGTACATTTCACTGTGAACACTCCAGACAGAATTAAAGTTCATTTCAAATAGCCGCCCGCTGGAACAAATCGCGCATCTAATCTTGTTTCAGGTGTTATTTATTTATTTGGATTTTCCTGAAAGGAAAATCTATTTGTTATTGCTTAGATTATTATTCTTTTTTTTTTTTTTTTCCAACACATCGGGAAATGAGTTTTCTCAGAGACGGTCTTTAAGATTTTTTTAAAACTTTACACAATCATTGACGGCCATGAGTTCTAATCAATAGAACCATCAGCACTTTTGTGAAAATGTTTTTTCTTGGGCAAAAATGCCCAAAACTGCCCAAAGCTTCGTGGGCCAATATCTCATGAAGGAAAAAAGCTATCGACTTAATTTTTCGACAGACATGTCAGAATTACTCTTGTCTAAAACAAATATAATCAGTATTTTTTTCCATTTTTTATGTTTTCTGCCAAAATTTTTCACAAAACCGAAAGTTATCTCGAAAATCGGCCATTTTGGATTGAAGAAGTCGACCCAAGTTTCAAGACAAGTCGGACCAACTTTCTAGGCAACTTGGACTGACTCAGTGAATAATTCAGACCTGAATAGTGGACAAACGAAGATTCAGGATTGGTGGGGAAAGACACAGAACAACCAATCACGGTTTAAATGATTTATTAAAAACTGAGGCATGACAATCAAAGACATGAATAAATGAATGAATAAAAGTTCAAGTATTTTTTTCCATTTTTTATGTTTTCTGCCAAAATTTTTCACAAAACCGAAAGTTATCTCGAAAATCGGCCATTTTGGATTGAAGAAGTCGACCCAAGTTTCAAGACAAGTCGGACCAACTTTCTAGGCAACTTGGACTGACTCAGTGAATAATTCAGACCTGAATAGTGGACAAACGAAGATTCAGGATTGGTGGGGAAAGACACAGAACAACCAATCACGGTTTAAACGATTTATTAAAAACTGAGGCATGACAATCAAAGACATGAATAAATGAATGAATAAAAGTTCAAATAAAAAACAATGTTCAGCACATATTTTATCAAACTATATGACAGGTGAAATCAATTGCTGTCAATTCCTTGACCATTCTGCGGTATTGATGCCTATTAATACCGGTATTACAGGTGCTGTGTTGCCACCTGTTGCATGTGTCACAAAGTATAGCCTCTTGTCGAGGATGGACTGTTGCCTTACACTCTATACAGTTATCAGCCATGATTGAATGACTAAATTCTCAAAACGAACATAATATATAGAAAAGCTAAAATGGTAACCGCCTGTTGAAAAGACGAGCTTGTGCAAGTAACAAACTTTCACACATGATTTCTGTGTGATTACTTGTTTAGTTGCAATGCAAACATTCATCACATATCAAAGTTTGTGGTGAGAAGCATTTTCATTTTACAGAATAACTTCAAAGACAACACAAGCTGCATTGAAAAATGTTCTGTGGCATCTGTTGAAGTCTTTGAGATCACATTTAATTATTTTCGACATCATTCTTTTCATCACAGTTGGTCCAAGCTGTCTTATAGTTGTTACAACGAGTTGTCTTGAAAGTTGGGCCGACTTGTCTTGAAAGTTGGTCCGAGTTGTCTTCAAAAGTGGTCCGAGTTGTCTTGAAAGTTGGGCCGACTTGTCTTCAAAGTTGGTCCAAGTTGTCTTCAAAAGTGGTCCGACTTGTCTTGGTCTGAGTTGTCTTTGGTCCGAGTTGTCCTGATCCCGTCTGATTACAGGAAATATCCGGACAGTTACCTACCTGCAAAAACCCATTTGCTTCCTAACATTCTGACATGGAAGCCAAAAGTAATACAGCACCACGAAGGCTGGGAATTATACTTCTGAATGGGAATTACAACTGATATGGATTTACTGCCAAATGTCGTCCCCTCGTTGACATTTAATGAGGTCGACATAATAATAATGTGCAGTTTGAAATGGCTTTGGTTGTTCCAATGTATGGAGCCTTGGTGGTCAGTACAGAATTTCATAAGATGCGACCTCTGGGAGCTGGCTTACTGCATAGAGGTCCTGCCGACATTGCTGCTGTTTTGATTCAGTAGCCTAGCCACAGAATTAAGGGGGTGGGGCAAGTCCCCTAAATGTTTACCCACCCCCCCCCCCAAAAAAAAAAAATAAAAAAAAAATGACCCATTGCAATTTCATACAACTTTGAGCCCCCACAAATGCTCTCCAATATAGGGCAGCACATGCTACAAGTGCTCAGATTGAATCTTTATAGTACTGAACTTTGCAAAATATTCTCGGGAAGGCTTTGTCCTTACTAGGAGTCTAGGACCCTCTGGACATTACCCCCTCCGCAAATTTCTCTGTCCAAACCCCCAAGCCTGACAACAACCTTTCAAATATCATGGTAGTTATCACACTTCTCTCCTGAACAATAGCTGCCGATCAAACGAGAAGACCTCAGTGATTTACATCAAACAACAGGGTTTCTGTAAAAAAAAAAACCTTAACATTATATCGTCTACCGTCAGTGTGTTAATAGGCTCATCAAAAATCCGTTATTCTGCATTCTTCTCAATTTTGAGAAGAAAAATAGGAGGAAAATCCTGTGTATTGTGCAGACACAATCACTTCATCTAGATTAAATTAAACGTTTTCTTCCCTGGAACCACCAGTCAGTATCTTTCTATATTTGATATACATCAGCCATATGGGTGTCAGATTCAAAATTTTTTAAATTCAAGTCCCTTGGTTAATATTTGGGCCTCTTGAGGGTGTGAAAATTTTAACTTTGTGCAATATGAGGAATATTATTTAAAAATCTTCTTCTCAGAATATTTTGATATATGATCCACACCATCCTAATTAAGTGGAGTCAGATTCAAGTTTGTTAAAACTATGCCCCTTGGTAATACTTGTGCTTCCTATTGTAGCCCGAAGTTTAACGTAGTCAAATTTGAGGAATTATATTCAAACGTTTGCTTCTTCAGATCCAATGATCAGAATCCTGATGCTGGCATGCCGATTTCAGAAATTCATGGAACCTGAAAACAGGTTCTGTTTATTTGATGTCTGGGAACCCTATGGAACATACTTTTGGGTTCCAACAAGAACTATACAGGGAACCAATTTTTATACCACCCACTTGAAAAGTGGGCGGTATATAGCATTCATGGTGTCCGTACTTCCGTACTTACGTACGTCCGTACTTCCGTACGTCCGTACGTCCGTGACGCTTTGGGGGTACACATCTGCTATCCGCTACTCCTCTTAAACCAGTGGGTGGATTTCATTGAAACTTACAGGCATTCTTTTCTATACATTATAGATGTGCACCTCCTATTTTGCTTTCAGGTATTTTTATTTTTTACTCTTTCCCAAAGGGCGAAATGAACTTAGCCAAATTGTTGTGATGCTTTGGGGGGTACACTCCTGCTATCCGCTACTCCTCTTATACCAGTGGGCGAATTTCATTGAAACTCTCAGACATTCTTTTATATACATTATAGATGTGCACCTTCTATTCTGCTTTCAGGTATTTTTATTATTTTTTTTTTTGGGGGGGGGGGGGGGGGGGGTGTTGTCAGTGTTTGTGCTCTCTACATTAAACACACTTTTACTGTTGTAAAATGTTTCTTGGTGGGAGTGGGTGGTATCATTTAGTGAGCAGTGCTCACAGTTTTTCTAGTTATTTTTGTTGTATGAACCTGCTGCGGGCTAAATTTTAGGTTAGAGGCAAAATGTTTCTGGGAGGTTTGCCTCAGATTAATAAAAGTTTGGGAGCCCAACCCTGAGAATATTCCAAAACAGTTAAACACTACACACCATACACTTTTCTCTCAGTAGACAGAGGGAAGTATCCAGGAACATTTTTGAAATAAAAAGTGAATCCGAGTCTTTTGTAGTGTTTGTAGGTCCCTATTGGAAATCATATTGGTGTGTTAGGTGAGACATGCAGTGGGTCCAGTTTAGGGGGCAGTGAACATTTGGGGCCAGGTCTCCAATGACTGCATAGCTGCCTTATTAAATGTGATCATCTAACTCTAAACAAATTTCTGGCATATTTTTATACTGTACCAATGACCCAGACTTAGCTGGTGCTAACTCCTTAAAATCTAGGGCCAAACACAAATTTTGCCCCCCAATCCCCAAAATTTGCATGAAATCCGAATTTTCAATGTCCTATGTGGTCCTCCATACCTTTTATCCACTGCGCATGCACAGTGTCAAGGAGGTCTCGGAGGTCTCGAAATTGGCGCCAATTGTCATTCTTTGTTTGGCCTTAAATTCAGTAACACCTCACTGATAATTGGGCTGTAAATAAGTTTAAATGATGCCAGACACATAATTATGAAAGAAATGGTGGATCTAAGGAGGAAATAGAAGGATGAGAGGATGAAACAGTGGCAGGATATGATCAGGGCTGTAACTTATAATTTTCTTACGAAATTATTTCAAGTTCCCTAATTTCGGGGCATGGCCCTGATGTTGTCATTCTTGCTATGAATTTACCATTGTTTGTTCAGTGTTACCTCTCTCCCTTTCCTTTATTCCCCCCTTGCTATTCTCTCATGCCTTTGGCATAATTTTGGAATTTTTTTTTACTAAAATTTCTTGGGAGTTTTGGCGTGGTAACAGAATGATTATTCTGTTTTTCCCCATGTTTACGTCCTCACCCTTGGGTGCTTAGGCATTGTGATCTGCATCTACCATCCGGTGTACTGCAATTTCTTATCTGGAAGCCTCTGTTTTACATTGGATAGTGTTTAAATTGGTGACTGATTTTGGGCCATGTTTACAGTGCCTGGAGTCATGTTTCCAGTTTTTGTACACTTTTGTTTTAGTTGACAAAGGTTACTTCTGATAGTGATTACTTGTCTTCTATTTAGTTCTGCTCATAGCCAGATACATTAATATTGTCCGTAAGTGTTACATTAATTTTTAAAAATGTTTTAAAATTTTTGTCCACACTTAGGCTTTTTTGGGATCCATTTGGGCTCATTGTTCCCATTGGGAACTTGGACTCTTCTGAAAATTTTTCCAAAAATTTTTTTTTGGAAATTATTTTTTCGAAATGTTATAATGGATATTATATTATGAATCTTTGTTTCAAGGGTTAGTGCGACTACTATGACTGTTTATATATATTTTTTCTTATGAAAGGATATTGTTCAAATTGTAATGCGAGGAAATCTTCCTCTGATTCTCATGTTCATTGTGTTTCTTGTAGTCAATGTACTCGCACTAATTCTTGCTCAGTGTGTGCCAATTGGAATGACAAATGTTGGAGACGTGTGTCACGGTATATTGTTAGCGGTGAGGGGTCCATGCCTGTCCTCTCTCTGCAAGGTCACTCTAGTTTATCAGTCTCTTTTTCAGAGGAACAAGAACAGGGTGATGTTTCCGTGTTGTCTTCAACAAGTGTGTCTCTGTCGTTGCAGTCTAACGAAGAGCTAGCGGCAAAAGTGCTCATGGAAATACAACAATTGCCTAAGAGGTCCCTAGTAGGATCGACGGCGTTGTTATCCGCTAGTTCGCCAGGTGTAGTGACCATTCATCGAATGGCTCAGCAGCCGGGTTCGTCCGTTGCGGTCCAGGGAAGCAGTTTGATGCAAGCACTATAAACATTGAACGTGCACACCCAGCGACGACAGATCCGAGGATAGTACGGAGGAAGCCTGTCAGTCCGATAGCTAGCTCATCCAGGTCCACCCGGACCGCGAGCGAGAGAGCCCCCTCTCGCTTACAGCAACATCTGGGACCAGATGTTGTTGTACGTGACGCTAGTCAGTCGGAGCATACGTCCACGCCATCTGTTCGGGACACTCCGTTACATAGACAGTCCGCAGCAACTAGTCTATCGGCTTCCTCATCCTCACAGCAGCACACATGACCGCACCTTGGCTACGTGACCGCTGATATCCAGCCAGCTTCGCGACCAGGGATTCCACGTCGACCAGGTCACGCCATCCGGTAGCCAGGGATACAAGGCCTTTACAATCGGGACGCGCGCATAAAAGAAGTATGCGGGATTCAATGTCCCAGGAGCTTCCAGCGGCTAAATCATGTAAGACCGCGGCTCCACAGGCCTCCGTAACGGACTTGCTATCACAGATAGCTCATCTTATCGCAGCATCCCAGCAGCCATCAGAAACCTGTTCCGATCAGGAATTGTCTGAGGAAGCTGGGTCGGTTCGTTCCGCTGCAGAGTCAGCAAGGGACGACCAAGATTATCAAGTGGTCCAGCCGGATGGAGAAAGGGGTTCAGAGGAATTTTCCCTTTCGGAGCAACATAAGGTAGCCGTAGATTTCATTCGGCAATACCTTCCTGATGTTGTTCCTCCGGACCAAAATGCTGCGTTTCCGGATAAGAGAGTGATAGCGTCACTGGACACAGACTTTTTCGGCCGGATTAGGGGACACCGTCCCTGAGTTTCCGACCCAGTTCAGGAATGTCTCGCGGACATTTGAACTTTTGAATGACACTATATTCAAACTTGCCTCCAAGACGGGCAAGTCCAGTTTCTTATTGGTCAATGCTCTACAGCTGCCTTTCATCAATTCAAGGAATAAATTTGAAACGGCAGGACAGGGCATTCCAAGAGTTCCTCTGTGTCTGGATGACCAGGCTGAAGAGACCTAGAATTGTCTATTCCAACCACGACGTTGGAAACGACAATCTCGTCTAACAGGATCAGCTTAGACGCATTATCGTATGCAGATCACCTTACCAGAGCGTTATCATTACGTCTCGAAGGGAAAGAATTCCAGGATGTTCAAACTTCCTTAAGAGTTCTTTTGAGGGCCATAGCATACGTATAACTCCGCCCTTTCAGTGGCAAATCTGGAGTTAATTAGACGTGATGCTGCCCTGGTTGCATCCACTCGGGTGGATCGTAAGGTGAAAAACTCTCTTTGAGTCGCTCCGGTCTCCGGAGAGCTTCTCTTCGATGGCAAGCTTTCCTTAATCTATGATCAGATTACTAAGAAAGCTTCAGACTCTCTGCTGTTCAAGTCCGCTTCTAAAAAGTCGGATTCAGCGGAGAAGAGTAAGACATGCACTTCTGGGAAGAGTACGTCCAAGGGAAGTTCCTATAGAGGTTCTTATAAGTCCTTTAGGTCTTACTCCAGAGACCGTCAAGGTAGCGACTCAGGTAGGGGCCGTAATACTGGCCGAGACAACCGGTCAGACGCTCCTAGGTCGACGGGGCGAGGTGCGGGTTGTGGAGGACATGGTTTCTCCTCCTGCAAGCCTCGCAGGTCCAGGAAGTGATGGTGCAAACCTCTATCATGTTCCAGTGGGCGGAAGGTTATCGAGTTGCTTAACCAATTGGTTGTCGATTACGGACGACCCTTGGGTTCTAAGGGTGATTTCAGAAGGCTAAAACTGTCCTTCAAAAGAAAACCTCCGTTAACTCGAAGTCCAAGATGGACTCAGCTTCCGTCAAATCCTCAGAAGAGAAATTCGCTTCTATTAGAAGTCCAATCTCTTCTGGAGAAGAACGCGATAGAGGTCGTAGAAAACCAGGAATCTCCAGGTTTCTACAGCCATCTGTTTCTGGTTCCGAAACCAGACGGCTTGTTTCGTCCTGTCATAGATCTGAGCTGGATAAAGAAGCTGATCGTGGCTCCAAAATTTTATATGGAGACCATTCGATCGGTCAGAGCGAGCATTCGAGTGAACGACTATGCTGCTAGCATAGATCTCAAGGATGCGTACTTTCATGTCATGGTACATCCGGTGTTCAGAAAGTATCTCCGCTTCGCTGTCCTAGGAGTCGCTGATCAGTTCCGAGCGATGTGCTTTGGTCTGAATCTAGTGGCCTGGGCTTTCACTCGAATAATGAACTCGGTAATGACTCATTTCCGAGCTCATTCGTCTGCGGTAATGTCAGCCTACCTGGACGACATTCTTCAGATGTTCGGCAATGAGTTAACGCTTCAGAACGATGTTCATAATCTGCTTCAACTGCTCCGACGCCTCGGTTTTATAATAAACGAGAAGAAGTCGGATGTGGTGCCGTCCAGGTCATTCACCCACCTGGGAATGAGCTTTGAGACGCACAACAATCTTGTTTGTCTGCCGTTAACCAGAGCAAAATTAATCAGTTGTTACGCTTGCTCGTCTTCACTCCGACAAAGATACAGCGAGAGAATTCATGCGGATCTTATTCTGATGGTGTGGCTACGCTCTCGGCCACTCCAAATCTTTCTGAATCAGAATTGGAGTGTCAAGATTCATTCGCTCGATACGAACATCGTCTTGTCGAATCAAGTCAAACTCAAACAAGAGATTCAGACTTGGGTAGATATTCAGTGGTTAACTCAGGGAGTTCCACTACAATCGCCGGATCCGAGTTTTACAATTAAGACGGATGCCAGTCAAACAGGTTGGTGCACAACCTTGAGCACAACGGATTCAAAGTGCCAGGGTCTTTGGGATCATATAAAGAATTGATGTCAGTTTGGCTTGCACTACGTCATTGGATGAACATAATTCAGAATTCACATGTGCAAATTCTGTCTGTGTATATTCGGAACAAGGGAGGCACTCATTCCATTTCGTTATTCAACCTAACGGAAAGAATCCTGTTTATCCTAGAACATCAAGTTCTCCTATCGGTCGTCATATTCCGGGTCATCTGAACGTTTTGGCAGACTCCCTTTCATGGAAGGTTCGCAGGTTACCATCTGAATGGACTCTCAACAAAAGTGAATATTCAATCAGATTTGCTACCAATGGGTGCGTCCAATGATAGACTTATTTGCGACGCATCTCAACAATCAGTTGCAGACGTATGTGTCGCCGTGTCCAGATCCTCAAGTGTTTGCAGTAGACTCTCTCTCGATCTCTTGGGACAGAATGATAGGATACGCGTATCCTCCAGCGCCATTGATTCAGCAGATATTGCTCAAGATAAAGCAATCTCACTGCAAAATTCTGTTGGTAGCATCTCTGTCACCCCAGAGACCATGGATAAATCTACTCAGGTGTGTGCTATGGGACATGCCGCGGAAGCTTCCTCCACGAGAGGATCTTCTTTCGCAGGGGAAATCGCGCACACTGCATCACAACCCACAAGGTCTCAACCTTCACGTATTTCCGTTGTGCGGTCCTTCTTGCACGGCAAGCAATTTACAGGACGAGCAGTGGACGCAATTTCTAAATGTAGGAAGACCTCCTCTTCGCTAAATTATGCTGCTAAGCGGAAGGTTTTCTATAGGTGGTGTAGGGATCATTCTGTTGATATTTATGATCCCTCCATTCCAGACATTGCTAATTTTCTAGTCTACCTGTTTGATGAGATCAAACTGAAGCCTGTTACTATTAAGGTTTATAGGTCTATGCTATCTGATACCTATGCATATCATCATAGTTTACAGATTGGATCTAATGTCTCTTTATCTAAGTTAGTGAAAAACGTTTCGATAAATAGACCTAGAACCCTTAGATTAATTCCTAAGTGGAATTTAGCTTGGGTTCTTCTTAAGCTAAAAGAAGCGCCATTTGAGCCTCTTGACACGGTGGACTTCAAATTCTTATCTTATAAGACAGCTTTTCTCTTAGTCTTCTCTTCGGCTAGAAGAGTTAGTGAGCTTCATGCACTATCTGTTGATGATTCTCACTATCGTAGTGTAGGTAATACTATTACCTTGACCACTAATGTTGGATTTTTGGCTAAGAATCAGGCTCCTAATAAGTATCCGGAACCTATTGTTATTAAGGCTCTTCCGTCTTCAGACGGGCATAGGCCTTTACTCTGTCCTGTTAGAGCAATACATATTTACAAATGTAGATCTGAGTTTATCAGAAAGGGACGTAAACGTTTCTTTCTGTCTCTGCTGCCTAATAGAAGGGACATTACTGTCCATTCTATTGCAAGGCGGATTCAATTAACTATCTGTACTGCTTATGATAAATTATCTTCAACTCAGCAGTCTGTGCTTAAGATTTCGGCGCATGAAGTAAGAGCGCTGTCTCCATCTTGGGCTTATGCTAATAGTGTTGCTATTACCGATTTGATGAAGGCTGCATATTGGTCTCTGCCTTCCACATTCACGAGTTTTTATCTTAGAAATATTGAGTCCATTTCTGGCGACCTGCGTTGTTTATGTCCGTTATCTGTTGCTCAGAATGTCGTCCACTAAACAGTTGCAACTATAGTTATGCAGGCTTTCTGTTCCGGCAGTGACTCTGTCCTGCTGACCTCTTCGCTCTGGGGTATTTGACCTAGGGCAAGGGGAGGTGGGGGGGTGGTGTTCCCTTAGGTCACCTGCTTTATAGTGAAAAGCAAGGGAATACCTCCTCTGGAGTCAGTAATTCCAAGTCGGTACCGGGATGGTTTTAAAGTGTAAAGCTATTGTTTAACTCATTCATGTAATATTTTTAAAGTGTAGCTCGGTGTGAAGTAATTGTATATGTCACGTGTATGGGCATTAATATACAATCCTCGGACACTTTTAATGAGTATAAAGAGTCTCATTTCTCTGGACTTCCTTTATTTATTGGCTTTCCTTTTAAAAAATTAGTATAGCGGGTAATACTGGATGTTAATAGAGATCATTGATGTTATTGTGCTCAATTACAGAATGGTATTGTGTCTTTCTTTTTTGATACAAACAAGAAAGATACATGTAAAACCTGTTCTTCTCTTCTCCTTGAGGGGATGATTCTGTTTACATGTAATTGAGCCTATTGGATTTTCCTTTATGTCCTAGGCCCTCCAGCCTTTTTTCTATTCAGCTAAGTCTGGGTCATTGGTACAGTATAAAAATGTTAAAAAATTTATAGTAATTTATATATTTTTTATACTTACCAATGACCCAGATGGGGATGGCCCTCCCATGAGTTGGGGGCTCTTACCTCCCCGCTGATTACACAACGCTTTCCAGGCACTGGTTGTAAGAATGACAATTGCCGTCAATTTCGAGACCTCCTTGACACTGCACATGCACAGTGGATAAAAGGTATGGAGGACCACATAGGACATAGAAAATTTGGATTTGATGCAAATTTTGGGGATTGGGGGGCAAAATTTGTGTTTGGCCCTAGATTTTAAGGAGTTAGCACCAGCTAAGTCTGGGTCATTGGTAAGTATAAAAAATATATAAATTACTATAAATTTTTTAACATTCGTCTCAAATAGAGAAAATATATTAATTTGTCATCCTTTCAAAACTGGTGTCTATTTTCTCCTTTCAAAATTCTGAAAATAGTGAGCACTGAAACTATAAAAAACAATTCTCTAGGCATTATTCTATTGAAGTCAAAAGCTATACAGTAAGCCCAAGTTACAGCCACCTCCACTAGTTTATCATAATGTGATGTCATATTGATATCTTTCACCATTCAAAAACAAATCCACCCCTCCCCAACACCCAAATCACCATTTTTTTATTTTAAATGTTCAAAAATCCGATGCTCATTTCTAAATATAAAAAATCTTGTTGTAGTTTAGATAATCATTGTTCATTATCAGATTCAAAAGTACAGTTTTTTCTGTGCTAAATATTTTATTCAACTCAGAAACGATAAATTTTCTTGATGGAGGTAAAATACTAGTAGGTGAAATGCATGATATTTATGGTTGATAATGGGCCATACTTTCCATATAGTGAATACGACTCATGATAAAGATGGTTGGTATACCGTAAATACCATTTGGTATCGGTATCGAACCAGTAATGATTTACCATACCGATGGAATCTCAAAATACTGAAATTTTGGTATTGGAAAACATTTCTGACTCAAAACTAAAAGAACACTGTCAGAATATGAAGTATAATTCATGGTAAGAAGATCCCGTGGACTGTGTATGTCTAGAGGCAGTCATAATCGGTCATTTGATGTAACAAAGAAGCTGAGAGAAAATTAGCGGGGATATTTTCACTCAGCTTTTTGTCACATCAAATGACTGATGGTCAGTGCCTGTGTGGCCTCCAACATTTTGACACTTTGGCAGCTTTGTCTGCTTTAAAACTTTGAACGATAGCTGGGCAGTGTACCAAAAATACCATTGGATATTGATTGGATTTGACCCTCTATTAACATTTTTGGTTTCCAACCGATAACTCCAGTTTGGATTATTTTATCTCAACCAAAGTTGGTAGGTGTATTACCCAGATAGTAATACAGGCCAAGTATGATTATGGTTCCGTCCAGTTATTTTTACTTGAGTTATGGGCCTTTTCCACTTAGAAATTTCTCATTATTACCAACATTTTGGTTTTGATGATTTTTACAAGAGTTATGAGTAGAGCTGGTTGGTTTTGAAAGTTTCTCTCAGTTCGGTTTTGGTTTGGTTTTAGATGCAAAAAATCAGTGTTCAGTTTCAGTTTTTGTAACACAATACATATTTTCCATATCTTATGTATTTAACTGGGACAGTGTAGTACTAAAACATGTTAAATAACAAACAAGTGAACTAGAAATGAAATGAAACTGTGATGCGATTGTTTCCTGTAAATCCGATGAACAGAAAATTACGTCTGCAATCTGCATATGCTTTCATAAAAAGTCATTCAAACGCAAGGGCATATATACAGTCAAAAGTGTGTGTTGAGGGAGGGAGGGAGGGGGAGGGCTCAAACATTTAGTCACAAAGATGCCGTTTGAGGTGGAAAATTCATGATACAACCATCGTGTCAAATTTGTTTTTCATTTCCATTCAGGGCATTGACATATTGCCCGACATGAAAATAAGTGAATAGGGTCAGAATTTCAGAAAGTAAGTGCCCAAAATTGAGAAGTTGAGAACTTTAGAACACGCCTTTTACTTTCAGAAAGACAGATAGCCATTTCACAAGCAAACTAACTTGACAAGCCGACATTTTCGAAAGGAGCTAACCTGATCTAATTTCTGTGTCCCATTCTTCCTTTCGGTTTGCATTGAATTATCATTATCAGAAAGTATTCCCTGCATTCTGAGAATTCCCATCACTTTGAAAAACAACATAGCAACGTTCGTTTGTATTTTGTATTTTTAGTTTTCAATCTTTTCAAATTTCCGATTGACACTTTGTATGACAGGTATGTACAGCTAAGGTTGTATTAATATTAATTTAACCCCTTTCGTACAGTCCCGAGTTCCCCACCATTAACAGAGCATTAAGCGAATTGACACTTTTCTCTTACCTTAACACCAGGTCATTTTGCATGTGTCACAGTCCTTTCTTTTTCGAAAACAGTTTTGTAGTCTTCGGTGTGATGATTCTGTATATATATATCTATATATATTGGTGTTTAAGGTCACATACTTATGCACAATGGCTAATCATGACCGTGACAGTTTTACGGGTGGAGGAAGCTGAAGTACCCAGAGAGAACCACCGAGCAACGACGAGCAGCTGCCAGCTCCCCAACATTGTAACTCTGGTCTGCACTGCAGCACAGGCAGGGTTAGATTGGTTGAAGATATGTGCACCATCAATGTGCAGTACGCCTTAGTACACGGCATCATCGTGCCCCCATGTGGACAATCAGGGTTAAGTGCCTTGCCCAAGGAAACAACTTTCCATATTTCAATCAACATTTTTTCAGAACTTTGTTTATGTCATTACTTGAACAATATTTAACGGATTTCAATTCTTTTTATACATGTCTCTATTAGAGATGGGTGGTATACCACAAATACCAAACAGTATTGGTATTGCTATCATACCGAACCGAGCCTAGAAGAAATTACCGAAAAATTCGGAACTGGGAAAATCCCCCATAAACGTGAAATTTGTGCAGTGCCAATCGTTTGTCTTGACAAAAAATGTCCGAAGCAAGAAGTCATTGGGGTACAATATTTTTATACTGTACCAATGACCCATACATAGCTGGTGCTAACTCTTAAAAATCTAGGGCCAAACACAAATTTTGCCCCCCAATCCCCAAAATTTGCATCTAAAACCAAAAGAAATCATGTGCTAAAGGACCTCCATACTTTGCCCCTACTGCGCATGCGCAGTGTCAAGGACGTTCCGAAATTGGCGCCAATCATCATTCTTTGTTTGGCCCTTCATCAGTTAACATCTCACTGATCTTTGTTCTTGTAAATCTCAGTTTAAATGATGCCAGACACATAAATATTGGAGAAATGGTGATTCTAAGGAGGATAGAGAAGGAGGAGAGGAAAAAGGAGTGACAGAAAATATTCAGGGCTGTAACTTAAATTTTTGTAATGAAATTATGTTAAGTTGCCTATTTTCGAGGCATGGGCCTGTTGTTGTCATTCTTGCTTTGAAGTTGCACTGCTTATTCAGTGTTTCCTCTCTCCTTATCTTGTAAGTCCCCCCTTGCTATTCTCCCATGCTTTTGGCATATTTTTGAGTAAGATTACTACTAAAATTTCTTGGGAGAATTAGCTTGGTTACAGAATGAATTCTGTTATTTTCCCCATGTTCACGTTTTCACCCATGGGTGTTTGGACGTTGTGTTCTGCATCTACCATCTGATGTTCTGCAGATTCTTCTCTGGAAGTCTCTGTTTTGCATCAGATAGTGTGTATTATTGATAACTGATTTCGGGCCAGTATTGTCAGTGCCTGGAGTCATGTTTTCTGGTGTTTATACACTTCTTGTTTACATTGGCAACAGTCTCTTTTGAGGGGGGCTTTTTGCCTTTGGAGTAGTTTACTCATTACTAGATACATTATTATTATCCGTAAGTGTTGCATTAAATTATTTAAAATAATTTTTAAATTTTTGACCACACTTACCCTTGGGATCCATTGGGGCTCAACGTTACTTTTCAGAAGCTTGGGCTTCGCTGAAAAAATATTTTTAAAAAATTATTTTGAATTTCATTTGCTTTTTTCAATGTTAATGGATCATGTTATTATGTATCTTTGTGTTTAGGGGTTTGTGCGAGTACTAGGACTTGTTGTTGTCTTTTCACAATGAAAGGACATTGTTCAAATTGTAATAGGAAGAAATCTTCCTCTGACTTTCATGATCATTGTATTAATTGTAGTCAGTGTACTCGCACTAACTCCTGTTCAATATGTCAATATTGGGATGACAAACATTGGAAACGTGTGTCACGGTATGTTGTTAGTGGAGAAAGGGCTATGCCGGTCCTTTCTCCGCAGGGTCACTCTAGTCTATCAGTTTCTATTTCAGAGGAACAAGAACAGGGTGATGTTTCCATGTTATCTTCCAAGAGTGCGCTTCCGTCGTCACAATTGAATGCAGAGCTAGCGGCAAAAGTGCTCATGGAGATACGACAGTTGCCTAAGAGGTCCCGAGTAGGATCGACAGCGCTGTCGTCCGCTAGCTCGCCCGGTGTAGCGTCCATTCACCGAATGGTTCGGCAGCCGGGTTCGTCCGTTGCGGTCCAGGAGGAAATGTTGGGTGATGCGAGCACTATAAACATACAAGGTGCACACCCAGTGATGGCGGATGATAGGAGAGATCGGAGGAAGCCTTCTAGTCCGGTTCCTAGCTCGTCCAGGTCCAGCCGGGCCGCGAGCGAGAGAGGCCCCTCTCTCGTACAACAGCATCAGGGACCTGATGTTGTGGTACAAAATGTGTCGAAGCGGAGCACACGTCCGTCGCTCCAGACGCTCTGTTGTTTAGGCAGTCCGCAGAGACTGCTCAGGCTTCCTCATCCTCTCACCAGCGCACACGACTGCACCTTGGCTACCTGACCGCGGATATTCTACCAGCTTCGCCGATAAGAGATTCTTCGGCGACCAGGTCACGCCATCCGGTAGCCAGGGACACGAGGCCGGTAGACTCCGGACGTTCGCATAGGAAGAGTATGCGGGAGTCAGTTGATGCGGAGCTTCCCGCGGCTAAGCAGCGAAAAACCGCTACTCCGCAGGCCTCGATGACGGACGTGCTTGCTCAGATAGCACAAATTATCGCAGCATCCCAGCAATCGACAGAATCGGTTTCGGATCGGGAATTATCCGATGGCGCTGGATCGGTACGCTCCGCCGAAGCATCGGGTGCGGACGACCGGGAGCATCATGAGGTCCGACCGGATGGTGAAAGGGATACGGATGACTTGGAGCTATCCCTTTCGGAACAACATAAAGCTGCCATGGATTTCATCCGGCACTTCCTTTCTCACGTTGTTCCGTCAGGCCAGACTGCTGCGGTACCGGACAAGAGACTGATAGCGTCTTTGGACACTGAATTCTTCGAGCGGTTCAGAGACATCGTCCCTGAATTTCCGTCTCAGTCCAATAATGTCACAAGAACATTTGAATTATTGAACGACGCTATATTCAAGCTTGCTTCCAAAACAGGCAAAGCTGGTTTCTTGTCCTCCAATGCTCTTAACCTGCCTTTCATTAATGCAAGGAATAAATTCGATACGCAGGACAGGGTATTCCGAGAGTTCCTCTGCGTCTTGACGACGAGGCGGAAGACTTAGAATTGTCATTACCGTCGTCTATGTCCGTTCCAACCGCAGTGTTGGACACGACAATCACATCTAACAGGGCCAGTTTAGACGCTTTATCTTACGCAGACCACCTTACAAAGGCGTTATCACTGCGTCTTCAAGGGAAAGAATTCCAGGATATACAATCCTCTTTAAGACTTCTTTCAAGGGCAGTGGCTTATTCCACGTATAACTCCGACCTCTCAGTGGCAAACCTGGAGTTGGTTAGACGTGACGCAGCCCTAGCTACATCCACACGCGTGGATAGTAAGGTGAAGAACTCTCTCAGTGTCGCTTCGGTCTCCAGAGAACTTCTATTCGACGTCAAGCTTTCTGCAATCTACGATAAAATTACTAAGAAAGCTTCGGATTTTCTGCTGTTTAAATCCGCTTCCAAAAAGTCGGATACGGCAGATAAGAATAAGACAGGCACTTCTGGGTCTTATGCACCCAAGAAAGGTTCCTATAGAGGTTCCGGTGCATCCTCTTGGTCTTATTCAAGAGACCGTCAAGGCAGCGACTCACGTGCGGGACGTCCTTCGGGCCGGGACAATCGGTCGGACGCCCCAAGGTCGACGGGACGAGGTGCGGGTCGTGGAGGACGTGGTTTCTCCTCCCGCAGGCCTCGCAGGTCCAGGAGGTGATGGCTTCAACCTCTATCGTGTTCCGGTTGGCGGAAGGTTGTCGAGTTTTTCAGAAGAGTGGGCGTCGATTACGGACGACCCTTGGGTGAGAGGGGTGATTTCGGAAGGTCTAAGAATATCCTTCAAACGAAAGCCTCCTTTAACACGAAGTCCAAAATATACTCAACTTCCGTCAAATCCGCAGAAAAGAGACGCTCTGTTATCGGAGGTGCAGTCTCTTTTAATGAAGAACGCGGTAGAGGTCGTAGAAGAACAGGAAACACCGGGATTCTACAGCCATCTGTTTCTGGTTCCGAAACCAGACGGCTCGTTCTGTCCAGTCATAGATTTGAGATGGATAAACATGCTGATCATCGCTCCGAAATTTTATATGGAGACGATTCGGTCGGTCAGAGCGAGTATTCGGGTGAACGATTATGCTACAAGCATAGATCTCAAAGATGCGTACTTTCATGTCATGGTACATCCGACATTCAGAAAGTATCTACTCTTCGCAGTCCTAGGATAATGAACTCGGTAATGATGTATTTCCGAGCTCATTCGTCTGCGGTAACGTCGGCCTACCTGGACGACATTCTTCAGAGGTACGGCAACGAGTTAACGCTTCAGAACGATGTGCAGAATCTGCTTCTATTGCTCCGATGTCTCGGTTTTGTTTTAAACGAGGAGAAGTCAGATCTGGTGCCGTCCAAGTCATTCACTCATCTGGGAATGAGCTTCGAGATGCACAACAATCTCGTTCGTCTGCCGTTAACCAGAGCGAAATTAGTCAGTTGTTACGCTCGCTATTGTCTTCATGCAGACAAAGTCACAGCGAGGGAGTTTATGAGACTGTTAAGGTCTGTGCGGAGCCGCCGCGGATCTCATTCCGATGGGGCGGTTACGCACTCGTCCTCTCCAAATTTTCTTGACTCAGAATTGGAGTGTGAAGATTCATTCGCTCGTCATAGACGTTCTCTTGTCAGATCAAGTGAAACAAGAGATTCAGACTTGGGCAAACATTCAGTGGTTAACTCAGGGAGTTCCGCTGCAGTTGCCGGATCCGAGTTTTACCATTATGACGGATGCCAGTCAAACAGGTTGGGGTGCAACATTGATCCCAACGGATTCGAGATGCCAGGGTCTTTGGGATCCACAGTTCCTAAGCAAGCACATAAACATCAAGGAAATGATGTCAATTTGGCTTGCGTTACGTCATTGGATGGACATTATCCACAAAGCTCATGTCCAAATTCTGTCCGACAATACGACAGTAGTGGCGTATATACGGAACCAGGGAGGCAATCTAACGGAGAGAATCCTTCTGTTTGCTCTAGAACATCAAGTTCTACTTTCGGTCCGTCATATACCGGGTCGTCTGAATGTACTAGCAGACTCCCTTTCACGGAAGGGTCGCTTGTTGCTGTCGGAGTGGACTCTCAACAAACAAGTATTCAATCAGATTTGCTACCAGTGGGAACGGCCAATGATAGACTTATTTGCGACACTTCTCAACAATCAGTTGCAGACGTATGTGTCACCGTGCCCGGATCCAAGAACATTTGCAGTAGACGCTCTATCGATCTCATGGGACGGAATGATAGGATATGCGTATCCTCCAGCGCCGTTGATTCAGCAAGTATTGCTAAAGATAAAACAATCTCAATGCAAGATTCTGTTGGTAGCATCTCTGTCTCCACAGAGACCGTGGATAAATCTACTCAGGTGTCTGTTGTGGGACCTACCGCGAAAGCTTCCTCCACGGGAGGATCTTCTTTCGCAGGGGAAACCGCGTCGACTTCATCACAACCCGCAAGGTCTCAACCTTCACGTTTTTCCGTTGTGCGGTCCTTCTTGCATGGCAAGCACTTTACAGGACGAGCAGTGGACACGATTTCTAACTGTAGGAGGACCTCCTCTTCGCTAAATTATGTGGCTAAGTGGAAGGTTTTTCGTCTTTGGTGTAGGGATCATTCTGTTGATATTTTTGATCCCTCCATACCAGACATTGCAAACTTTCTAGTATACTTGTTTGACGAAATCAAACTGCAGCCTGTTACTATTAAGGGTTATAGGTCTATGTTATCTGATACCTATGCACACCACGATAGTTTACAAATTGGATCTAATGTCTCTTTATCTAAGTTAGTTAGAAACTTCTCGATAAATAGACCCAGAACTCTTAGATTAATTCCTAAGTGGAATTTAGCTTGGGTTCTACTTAAACTAAAGGAAAAGCCATTTGAGCCTCTTGGGACAGTAGATTTCAAATTCTTGTCTTATAAGACCGCTTTTCTCTTAGCTTTCTCTTCTGCTAGAAGAGTCAGTGAGCTTCATGCACTATCGGTGGACGATTCTCACTATCGTAGTGTCGGGAACACTATCACCTTCACTACTAATGTTGGATTTTTAGCTAAGAATCAGGCTCCTAATAAATATCCAGAACCTATTGTTATTAAGGCTCTTCCGTCTTCAGATGGGCGTAGGCCTTTACTCTGTCCTGTTAGAGCTTTACGCATTTATAAACAGAGATCTCAGTTTATCAGAAAGGGACGAAAATGTTTAATGAAGGCTGCTTATTGGTCTCAGCCATCCACATTCAATTTTTATTTTTATCTCAGAAATATTGAGTCCATTTCTGGAGACCTGCATTGTTTAGGTCCGTTATCTGCTGCTCAGAATGTTGTCCACTAAACAGTTGCAACTATAGTTATGCAGGCTTTCTGTTCCGGCAGTGACTCCGTCCTGCTGCCCTCTTCGCTCTGGGCTATTTGACCCAGGGCAAGGGGAGGGGGGGGGGGGGAGCAAGGGAATTCCTCCTCCGGAGTCAGTAATTCTGAGTCGTTTCCGGGATGGTTTTAAAGTGTAATATTAATGTTAAAAATTCATTCATGTCATATTTTTAAAGTATAGCTCGGTGTGAAGCATTTGTATATGTCAAGTGTCAAACGGGCATTAATATACAATCCTCGGACACTTTTAAAGAATATAAAGAGTCTCAATTCTCTGGACTAACTTTATTTATTGGCTTACTCTTACTTTAAAAATAATTAGTATAATGGGTTATACTGGATGTTAATAGAGAACATGAATGTTATTGTGCTCAATTATGAAGGGTATTGTATCTTTCTAATTTATCATAAAATAAGAAAGATACATGTAAAGCCTAATACTCCTTTTCTCCTTGAGGGGTTCACTCTATATTATATAGTTGAGCTTATTGGATTTTCCTCTATGTCCTAGGCCCTCCAGCCTTTTTACTATTCAGCTATGTCTGGGTCATTGGTACAGTATAAAAATGTTAAAAAATTTATAGTAATTTATATATTTTTTATACTTACCAATGACCCAGACGGGGATGGTCCTCCCAGGAGTTGGGAACTCATACCTCCCTGCTGAGTACATAGCGCTGACCAGGCACTGCCAGTAAGAATGATGATTGGCGCCAATTTTGGAACGTCCTTGACACTGCGCATGCGCAGTAGGGGCAAAATATGGAGGTCCTTTAGGACATGATTTCTTTTGGTTTTAGATGCAAATTTTGGGGATTGGGGGGCAAAATTTGTGTTTGGCCCTAGATTTTTAAGAGTTAGCACCAGCTATGTCTGGGTCATTGGTAAGTATAAAAAATATATAAATTACTATAAATTTTTTAACTTTCCCCGCATTCAGACCGGTACTTCCCCCCCAAATGTGCTTCATATATCCAAGAACAAAGCTAGACATTCAAAACACTTTAGGATGCAGCAATAGGACTGCATTTGGGAAAAGGACAACATTGTCTGCATTTTTTATTGAAGATTGATTCCATGTTCGACGGACATGCACCAATCACTCAATACCACAAATTTCTATTGAAAAACAAAATCGTAATTCTAAGAAATTTCAACAGGTGTCATGATACTTGGCATAGAATATGGCAACAGTGCAGTCTCTATATAATAATAGTATGCTGCATTAAGCCAATCTTTCTCATTATTTGATTTTAGACCGCATTGTATTTCGATCCTTTTCTGTACAATGACGTTGACCGGGAATCGAAAGTAATTTACAATGTCAACAAAAGAAACAGTTTTGGAATTTATCCCCATGCAGCTCTGTCCCTGTGTTTTGAATAATTTTGATGCTCCAGTTTTGTTTTTGGATATATAAAGCACATTTGACCACAATTTGTTCTCTTGAAATATTATTTTATTATCAGTTCTGGTGTGAATATGGTAGCAGACTTCCAGGAACAAGTAGTGCCTGCTGTCAACTCTGTGAGCTGCTTACATACATGTTTCATATTCTATATATCTCAACCTTCATTTTAATGTACAAGTTGTGCGAATTTAAGGAATATAAGAGGAGGGAATTTCAAAATAAACAAAATTCTGTTACTTATATGGCACCTTAATAAAAAATAGAATGAAAAACTCTTGCGACTTCGAGCGATCAATCTTTGTGAATGGTGGATTGTGCCTCTCACCAAAAGCTGTTAATGGACAATTGCACAGGCAAATAACATTGCCCATTGTTGTGACAGCATAACCAGTTGCCTGAGCGCACACGCGCATGTCGCCGAGACCCACAGAATGAAACAGACACACACACAAACATTCACAAGTGGTTGGGGTGACCTGGTCACCCGATGGGGAGAAGCTTATAATTGGTGGGGGAGTACTAGTGGGAGTGAGATATATTCTACTATGACCAATTGTGGTGTGGGGGTCAGCACATTTGCATTATAGATCCAATTTCCAAAAGTGTCATGTGTCATCAACTAATAATAAACTAGAGATCCCTACTCCCAAGAATGTCCAAAATGTACTTTTCAGCAAAGATGTATGTACCGGTGGCGGAATCACATTATCAATCCAGAAGGGAATATTTTAAGCCAAATTTAAGGTAAGTGATATATTACAAACTGAAAGGCACACACTCATTGTTAGCACCCCACCCTCCGACCCACACACACACACACACATATATACATATACACATACAGACTACAGTCAGCCATATGTGAACTGATTTCAAATGAAATGAATCAAAAAAGGTATATGGTGATACATTTGGTCTTTTAAAACTTGTTGAGTATCGTATGAACACAGTGGGTTTTTGCTCATACCAAATTAAACAGATTTCAAAGGGTCCAATGTGACATTTTTGTTTATGGATACCGAATACTGTACTGAAACTGGGGTATCTGGTAGAAAAAATTCTGATACTGATACCGAACCAAAGATTTCAATACTGCCCATCTCTAGTCTCTATCGCAACAATGTCTACGTCAAGTTTGATGACCAACCATATCTGATGAATATTATGGGAGTTATTGCCTTCTATTAATAAATATGGTGTAATGCTTGTTTGTGTAATTACTTAAACATTAGTAACCAAATATCAATTTTTGGGGGGAAATATATCATTTTGGGAACAATGTCTACCTCATGTTTCATGACCACTGTTATCTGATGAAAATTGTTAGAGGTATTGAACCCCTTCCCGCCATGTGTCATTTAGGCAATTTTTCCCAAAATACATTTTGAAGGCTTGGGAGTTATTACATGCTCTCCTCCCCCCCCCCCCTCCCCCCTCCCCGCCCCCCTCTCAAAAAAAAATAAATAAAAAAAAATTGACTCCTATATTTCACGACCAAGAAATTTATTGTTAATTTTTGCCAAATGCAGTGTGTCTGTTACCCTGCACACATACCAATCTTTAATTGTTCTGACATTGTTTGTAGTACATGATAAAATTACAAGCACCATTTTCAAGTGGAAATATTAAGGTTATTTCAAAACATCTGACGAAAGATTTATTAGATATATGAACAAATCGCAAACAAGAAGTCAATACTACTTTTTGGGATGTCATAAACAGACCCGATAGAATACAGGAATAAAAAAATATGTGACAGGCTCAAATTGTTGGGTAGGGCGGGGATGATAATCTAAGATATTTTTTATTATTGCCATATGTCCATAGAAACATAAAGAAAGGTATGGCAATATACCTTAACAGTATTGATGGGTCGATCATAGTTTTACCCCATATGTCCATAGAAACATAAAGAAAGGTATGGCAATATACCTTAACAGTATTGATGGGTCGATCATAGTTTTTACCTGTGTGCCGATTACCAGTTATTGAGACTAAATAATCAGCTGATTCAGATCCGATTACCGATTATTACAGTTGAATAAAAAATAATGCTTACATTCAATGCAGTGTTAAAATTAAAGTTAGTAAATGTAAAATAACATTCACATAACTTGTATTGCAACTTCTCAAGCTCATTTCGAAACAATATAAACATTGTCTTTCATTAATTAATTCAATTAATAAGCTTGTTTGGAAAGTCGGTCGTGTTAGTGTAACTGAATATTTTTTTGGTTCCACGTCCATGCGATGTCGTCTGTTATTGTTTTGTATAGCATGCGTTACGAGAGTCAAGTCCAGCTGTCCAGTGCTCGTCAGATACACATGAAAGAGCTACTGCAGGCTATGATGCAATTCAGGCGAAGGTTAAAGGTGTGTGTGTGTGGGGGTGGGGGTGGGGGGGGAGGGGGATACTCTACCTTCTTTCTCTTTTATTTTGTAGCAACAAAGCTTTAGTTCGCTATTCAGAGACTTTGATGTCGACACAGAGTATACAGAGGCCGAAACAACTCATGCTGAAACTATGAAACGTCTCTGGGCTGAATTGTCCCAAGGCTGAAATGTCCCTATTTCATGCAAAGATAAACAACATGGAATTATTTAGTGGGTCGAAACGTCCCGGGGCCGAAACGTCCATAGCCCACAGAAAGATAAACATGTGAAATTATTTGTCACAAGTAATACGGTTGGTTGTAGCAGACGATTTCACCACTTGCTAGCCAATCACAATTCACCTTACTATATTTTATGAATAAAATTCAATAAATTAACCTTTGAACTTTGTTTCATTTGCTATAACACGACATGCGCATTTAAAAAATGAGCCGAAATTAAAACTGGAAATGTTTCAGTTTTCAGTGAGAAAATCGACTGTTGTGTAGTCACAGTAGACTAAGGTGCGGGGAGAGGCAAAGAGTTATTACCTGTAATTTACTACTTTTTGTTTCAGTTTTAGTGCTCATTCACATGCAGGGCGACTATCTAGGTGCGTGATTTTATAGAGGCCAGGTGCGTGTTTTTCACACTACGTGATTTGAAAGTAGGTGTGTGGTGGTGCAACGTGTGAAAGTTCCATACTATAATTGGGTGCCCTGATGTTTACCGATGACTACCGATTATTTTCCGATGGCCCGTAATTGGCGGCTTCCGATTATATTTCCTGATGATTGGCCCATCACTACTTAACAGGATACGGCTGTTATTTATTTTTAATGTGCCCATATTAGGGAATAAATGAATTTAAAAGCCTGAAGGGGTGGTCATGGGTGCCAATCATAGGAGGTGACCAGTTAGTGATATACATGTAAGGGCTGAGAAGAGAAGTTGGAGGGTAGCGAGAAGAAAGTTGTAGCTGGGGCTGGGAAAAGCTTGGTGCCCAGAGTTGACAGTGTAGTTTTTGGCCCTGATGGTGCCAACTGGACTGTCTTGTGTTTTTTTGGAGAGAAGATGGAAGTTATGAGCCTGAGGGATAGGGTGGATGCCATTGTGGTGGTGGTTCATGTGGTGTCCAACAGCATCAGGGAGAGGAAATCAGTAAGGCTGTTTAGACATGTACATGGATTTAGTTTATAAACTGCAAAGTAGAAATGCTAGGGTAATAGTATCGGTTGCTCTTCCTGTCCTGGGTGGTGAGGATGAGGGGAATTTGAGGCTTATGACATTGAATGAGGAACTGAAGGATTACTCTGGTGGTTTGAGAATATTTTTTATTGACCACTGAGATATGTTCTTGTGTAAGGGGACCATGGTTGAGATGGCTGCAAGTTAGCAAAATGTGGACAAAACTGTTGGGAGAAGGAATTCCAGGTGTAGCAGAGTCTTGTTGGGAGACAGTTGTGGCAGTGGGCCATGGACAATAGCCAGAGGGGGCACAAGTATGAAGAACAAGGGGTGTGGGGGTGAATATTGAGGTTACCCTCAGGAAATAACAAGTTGTACAATAGGGGAAAGTTGAGGCAACCCGCTACTCTGAAAGTGTGATACTGCAAAATTGAGCGCTTCCACAGAAAAGTAAGTGAAATAAAGTAACATTGATGGAAAATGGATGTCTTTGATGTTGTGGGCTTTAGAGATGGGTGATTAACCAAAACATTTACAGAAAACCTGTTGTCGAGGTTTTCAACTTCAGTGTTGGAAAACTCTAATCGGGTCTTCACTTCTCAGAACAAAAAGAGAAACAACCTAAAATTAACCTTTTTTTCAAACTTCAGAGTTGCGACACCCCATTTTCAGAACAGCTGCACTAATTGCTATTGCGTTCGAGCATGGCATTTACCGCGAAAATAGGTGACAAAATGACTTCTTACGCATTGTGGTTTAAACGTTCATCTGTTTATCAAATGCAATTTCCTTTGCAGAACTAGAACTTGTCACTTGTTCCACATCTATAATGACAAATATATATATTTCTGCACGTAATTTTGAAAGCTTGAAACTCAAAAGCCAGCGTCAAAATCACAGTTGATCTTGGATGGACATTTAGGGTTACAATGACCTATATAAGCGACTTTTACTCGATAAAATTGTGTCAGTCTCCAGGTGTTGGGAGGAGAAAAGAGGTGTAGGGATGGGTTGAAATTTGGGAGCTCAGGGTTAATCAAGGCTTTTTTATCAGAGAACTGCGACAAGTCAAAGGTCATACATAGTGTTCCAGTGTAACTGGTGAGTTACCATTAATTTCCACTTCATTTCTTTCAGGTATCAGAGAATGTTGTTGTCCCTGACAGTGTAGTGAAGACATTAGCAGGAATAGTGGGGAAGGCAAATGTATCTACGGCTCAAGCTGTCAGAGAGCAACATAGTCACGATGAATCATATCACAGGTTTGTTTTGAGTTGATTTTAGTGAAGAGTTTGTGCTGTGCGTCAAGTACTGAGAGGGTGAAACTTGCAGAAAACATTTCATCTTCCTTGCATGGATTTTGTCTACATTAATTACTGGTACATCCCATATTGAATTCTAGGAAATTTATTGGTCTGGTAGAAACACTCCATTCAGTATAGTATCACTAGGACCTTTAACATTAAGCCTGTCGACAAGATTATAGAAGTGTGACGATGTTTACAGAGGGAATATACCTAAAAATGGTTCAGTAATGGTAATTTCCATTTTCACGAATGATAAATGTCAGGGTTCCCGTGGGTCTTTGAATTCAAGAATGGCCTTGCTTTTCAATAAGGGTCAGTCATGGCATTCAGATATGGAAATGTGCCAGGAAGCCTTGAAAACTGTTGAATATTCATGAAATATAAATGCTAATGAAGCACCTAATCACAACTATTAAGTATTATATGCCAGGGTTTGTGAAGGCATATATCTAGGACCCTCCCATCATTATCCCCCTCCTCCCACTTCCCTCAAAGGGAAGTGGGAGGAGGAGGAGGTAATGACCATGGGGTCCTAGTTAGGACTAATGAACCAACTTTGATACAAATGTTCCTTATCAAATGTCAATTCAAGTTTATATATTTGAGAGCTGCCCTAGTTAAGGCTGTTGAGGGCAGACAGTTGTAGCCTATGTATTGTGTAAATCCAGTGTTTTTCCCATTGTTTTCTGGTTCTGGTGCTTGATGCGCTTTCTGGGTTACCTCGCATAATTTCAATGCTGTGTGGTTGGTGGAGTTGTAATGAATGGCCACCGGTTTGTCAAGTTGTTTCCTGATGTTGTAAAGGTGTTCTTTTATTCTGATGCATATTTCTCTTGCTTTCACCGATGTATTTGTGTCTGGCATTGTTTGCATGTAATCATGTACATCTCATTTTTTGGGCAGCAACACAGTGTCAATTCAAGTTTGTTCAAATAATGTTGCCACACTCACAGGGGGCACCAAATTGGGCATACTGGTAATTCTGCTAGCACACCACAAATGTTTTAAAAAAAAATTAAACCAGCTTCTCCGGAACAACTAATCAGCCAACCAATCAGAATCTTTGGATACATGGTAAACAACATCCTTGGAGGGGTCAGATTCAGGTTTGTTCGATACAAATCCCTGGGTTCATATATGGGCTCCCTATTGGAACTAGAATTTTAACTTGTTGCAATATGAGGAAATGTATTTAAAAGTCTTCTTAAGATCTACCAGTCAGAATCTCTTGATATTTGGTATACTGCATCTTTATGGGGGTCAGCATCAAATTTGTCAAAATTAAGTCCCTGGAGTTATATTTGGGCTCGTTGTGGGAGCCCAAATTTTATCTTAGTGTAACTTAAGGAATATTTTTAGCTCACCTTGATGAAGTCAAGCTGAGCTTATCTAATCGCTCTCTGTCCGCCGTCTGTCATCCATCCCATCAAAACCATATTTTGGTCTTCTTCAAAACCACTGGGCCAATTCAAGTGAAAGTTTGTGTGAGTGATGGTCCTGAAAGGGGCATTGCATTTTTGTTCACACTCAACATGCCCAGCCCCATAGGTGAGAGGGTGGGGAAAATGCTCCAAAATATTTTAAAAATCTTCTCAATTTTTCTATTTTCTGAATCGATGTCCGATTTGAACCAAATTTGGTACGTGGTACTATTGGGTACTACTTGACTCATGAAAAAAACATTTTCCTGTGTCCTCATGGGAACACCAGGAGCTAAAAATAGAATTATTTTCAAACACCCATATTTCCTGAACCACATGGAACAGAGAACTGTTATTTGGGATGAAGCATCCTTAGGACCAATAGAATTGAATGGTAAAAAAAATTGCTATCAGTTATGTTAGGGTGTTCTGTAGGGAGGCATCGAAAAAATGCTCAGTCAGCAGCATTTTTGCAAAATCTTTAAAAGAATTTTCTTCAGAACCAATGTCAGAATCTTTTGATATTTAGTTTTGGTATACAGCATCCATGGGAGGGGGGAGGGAAACAGATAAGATACAAGTTTGTTAAATTAAAGCCCCTTGGATCAATTTTGGGGTCAATACAGGAGCCCAAATTTTTAACTTAGGGCAAGGGGTCATGATAACCGGTTCTCGTCAGATCACCCAAGTTAAGCAACGTTGATCGCAGTTAGTAGTTGGATGGGTGACGGTTTCAGCGACTGATTCACGCTCCCCACGTTGTGTCCTTGGGCAAGGCACTTAACCCCGATTGCCTACATGGGGATGATGACACTGTGTACTAAGGCATACTGCACATCGATGGTGCGCATGTCTTCAACCAATCTAATCCTGCCTTTGCCGTCGTGCAGACTTCAGAGTTACGATGTTGGAGAGCTGACAGCTGCTCGTCGATGCTCGGTGGTTCTCTCCGGGTTCTCCGTCTTCCCCCAACCGTAAAACTGTCACGGTCATGATTAGCCATTGTACATAAGTATGTGACCTTAAGCACCAATAAATAAATAAATAACTTAGGGCAATATGGGGAATAATCTTTAAAAATCATCTTCTTCAGACCACCAGTCAGAATCTTTTAATGTTTGGTATACATCATTGTTATGAGGTCAGATTCAAGATTGTTCAGACCAAGTCCCTAGGTTAATATTTGGGCTTTCTGCAAAGGGAGGTGTACGTTTTTGGTAGCTAAGAGCAGCGGAGTATTTCAAGATTCATCAGTGAATGTTGTAGTTTGTCAACCCCCCCCCCCCCCCCCCCCCCCCCCCCCCCCACATTTTTTTTAGGAGCTTAAGTGATCACTTTCTGTTCGTTGTCCATCCATCTGTCCGACGTAAACTTTACATTATCGACTTCTCATAAACCACTGGGCCAAATTGAACCAAATTTGGTTTACATATTCCTTATCATATGTCAATTCAAGTTTGTTCAAATAAAGTTGCCATGCCCACATGGGGCACCACAAGGGGCATTTCTCTGATAGCACCCATAAATTGTTTTCCAAAATTAAAAAATCTTCTTCTCCAGAACCATCAATTAGAATCTTTTGATATTTGGTACATAACATCTCTAGGGGTGGGGGGGGGGGGGGGGGGGGGGTGGGGGGGGGGGGTGGTGGTGGTCAGATTCAAGTTTGTTCAAATTAAGTCCCTGGACTAATATTTGGCCTCTATTGGAACCCAAACTTTAAATTAGTGCAATATGAGGTGATTTCTTTAAAAATCTTCTTCAGATCCACCAGTCAGAATGCTTTCATATTAAACAAGCATTAATTGAAAATAGAATATGTTTTTC